>JAEOAD010000012.1:6150000-6587500 GCA_036365145.1 Orientallactaga sibirica | reverse complement strand
TTTTGTGGTGAAGGTACCTTGGCTCTCTCTTGGAGCCATTCCCCTCCCCCACTCCTGGTCCATTTGGGACAGGTGCAGCTAAGACTTTCCTCTTGTCCTAAAGGCAAAGCTGTAAGTGCTAAGGCCTAGGATTTTCATGCCCCTTGGATGGTCTGTGGTGCCCTGCCTGTCTGCACTGTTGGAGGCTCATTTGTGAATGTGTGGAACTGATTTTTAAAATGAAATCAGGGGGCCTGGAGAGATGGCTTAGTGGTTAAGCACTTGCCTGTGAAGCCTAAGGACCCCGGTTCAAGGCTCCATTCCCCAGTACCCACATAAGCCAAATGCACAGGATGGTACATGCATCTGGAGTTTGTTTGTAGTAGCTGGAGGCCCTGTCATGCCTATTCTCTATCGTACTGCCTCGTTCTCTCTCTCTCTCTCTCTCTCTCTCTCTCTGTTGCTCTCAAATAAATAAACAATAAAAAAATTAAATCAGGGGGGCTGGAGAGATGGCTAGGAGATGGTTCAATACCTATGTAAAGCCAGATGCACATGGTGGCTCATTTGTCTGGAGTTTGTTTACAGTGGCTAGAGGCCTTGGCATACCCATTCTCTCTCCCACCCTCTCTCTCTAATGAATAAAAATTTAAAAAAATGAAATCAGAATGTAGGAAAGCCAAGTGGAGACACAAACAGAGAGAAACAGACTCCTGATTACATTGTTGGGTCACGTGGATGCAGGCAACCATGCCTGCAGTTGCTGTTGCACACTTTCCCACTATGGAAGAGAACCAAATTACTATTTTATTTTGGTTGCTTAACCCAGTTTGATTCTGTCAGTTTCTCCTGAGAGGGTTCACTGTCCTGTCTGATGTGACATTCCTCCAGGTAACGTACTCTAGTGCATAACTACCGTGTCGTGTTTTGTTTTCTGATAACTTACCTACTCAGGCCAAGATGTTGCAAGGGAATTTGGAGATCACAAAGTTGACTAAGATATATTCCCTGACTTCAAGGAGGCTCTGATCCAGAAATGAGGGCCAAGCACATTGAACGTATCCACAAAAATATGAACACCACCAATTTATGGGATCAAGACAGACAGGCTTCCCAGAGGAATGAGCACTTAACGTTGACCTTGAAGGAGAGCCAATTTTAAGTTCCTTTTCACACAGTGAAAGCTATTAGGAAGCCCTAGGATATTATTATTATTTTTTTTTGAGGTAGGCTCTAACTCTAGCTCAGGCTGATCTAGAATTCACTCTGGTCTCAGGGTGGCCTTGAACTCAGCAATCCTCCTACCTCTGCCTCCCGAGTGCTGGATTAAAGGCATGTGCCACCACGCCTGGCTAGGAAGGCCTCGTTTTTAGTGTTTGTGAATGGCTAGGAAATTTCATTTTGAGACAAAGTCACATGTAACTTGCTGAATAGCTAAAGTTGGCCTTGAATTCATAGCTCTCCTGCCTTCACCTCCCAAGTGCTGAGACTACAGGCATGCACCACCTCTCCCAGCTCGCAGAGGAACCCTGCGAACCCGTGCATTCTCACCCTGTCGGTCTGCAGGGAGGAGCGCCTCTCAGGTGAGGTGGGCTGGGGTGGGGAGAACCTTGCCCATTCCTCCCCTGCCTCACACCCCACCTTCCCCAGCCATTCTGCTCTGCCTGCCTCACAGAGTCCTTCATGTCTGCTAGGCACTCGCAACTCTGGCTTGCCTCAAGGCTCAACTCTGCTGGACTCCATACCTTCTTGGTCTAGCTCACTGTAGCTCTCAGAGAATTCCTTTGCCATTTCAGTCAATGTCAAGTGCCAGGTGGGTCCCTGACACTAGCCCACACTATCTGCAAGCTTTCCTCCTGTCACTGCAGAACCAGAAGATGACACCCTCGGGGCTCCTGGATTAAGCAGATAAAGACCAGAGAGGGGCAGGAGGCTGCCCAGCATTCCAGATGGACACATCTGCAGTCAGCTCTCAGTATTCCTTGATACTGCCAACTGATTTGTTCCTGTCCATTTGAGGGGAAGGCAAGGCCCTGTAGGGGCAGGACCCCATGATCTCTGTCCTTCTTCCTCCTCAGTGGGGATCCTGGTGACAGCTGTTCCTTGTGTGAACAGAGGGTGTGATCTGTGCATGGGTAGGATACAAGGAGAAAGGGAGAGGGACCCAGGAAAGATCAGGTGGGAGAGTGGGCAATAAAGGGAGTCACTCAGGCTGCTGGTTCCTGAGTGGAGAACAGCCCGTCATCTCTGGGGAACACATCCCAAGACCTCAGAGGACTTTTCTGAAACCCCAATGGTGTTGATCCCTGTATTATGATGCTTCTCCTGTACACACACACACACACACCTGATAAAGGCTGATTTATAAAACAAGCGCAGGAGGTGAGTGGTAATAGCTACCCATAAAACACAGCACTGATAGCTGGGCATGGTGGCACATACCTTTAATCCTAGCACTTGGAAGGCAGAGGTAGGAAGATCGCCGTGAGTTCGAGGCCACCCTGAGATTACAGAGTGAATTCCAGGTCAGCCTGGACCAGAGTGAAACCCTACCTCGAAAAACCAAGAAAAAAAAAAAAAAACAGCACTGATGATACACTGTGGAAGAGTTCTGTAGCTCACACCTATAATCCCAACACTCAGGAGACTGAGGCAGGAGGATCACCATGACTTTGAGGCTAGCCTGGGCTTCAGGCCAACAGGGGCTAGAGTGAGACCCTGCTTCAAAAACATTTTAGACTCCCAGTTTCCTGGTCCCAAATCTGTTCTTCTTTTTCAGAAGGTAGCAAGACCAGCGGAGATAAACTACCCCTCACACTTCAGCCAAGCCACGGCTGAATCCACAGAGGAAGGGGGAGATGAGCAAGAGTGCTGCTTCCGTGCAATTCCTGATAATCAGCGCCAGGGTGAAGGAGACAGACGCTGAGGACACTCAACACATACCAAAGCAGAGATCCAGAGGCTCCTGAGAGCTCATCGCTGAAGTAGACTTAAAACAAACCCAGCATGGCTCATGGAATTTTGCAAAGGGTGGGGGGAGATTGTAAGAGCCACAGGTTGAGACATCATGCCCAGAGACATTTACTCTCCCCCGGCCCGGACTGCTGCTCCCACAACACATAAACCACAACCCCATGGGGAATACCTGCAACTCCACTGAGGAGGGTCCCCAGCGGAATGGGGCCAGGGACGAGTAAAAAGAGGGTACCAACACATGATGTATCCATACGAAACATCTTATTAATAATAATAATAAACATTAAAATGAAAAAAAAAACCCTTTAGAAAGTCATGGGAATCTCTCCCCCCACCCCCACAGTGTTTGCTTGGACTTCCAGGAATGGGAGATGATGCAATACCTGCATAAGACAAAGGGAGGTGCCGCAGACACCATGACTGCATTAGGCTTCTACAGAACGATGACAGTTGTGGTGAGAGAGAGATAGCTACGACATGACTGAGGGACATGGGGCAGATACAAGGCGAACGACAGGATGTGGGGATGACTCCCATCCCACGGGGGACAGTGCAGGATAGCACACAACTCGGTCATACTGATCAGAGCAGCACTCAGTTGAAAACCTACGCGTCGTTTACTTCTGGAATCTTCCATTTCATACTTGCAGAGCTTGGCTGAGCTCAGGGAACTGAGAGTTGAAAGAAAGTGAAATCACAGTAAGAGGCCACTGCTGCGTGTGCAGGAAGTGGGGGTGGAAGAGGAGCTGATACTTAACCTGCCAGGTGACAGGGACCCTCGTGGCCAGTGGGTACTGGCAGAGGGAGAAGAGAGGTGGTGAGTTGGGCGCTAGTAGCCTAGAGCTGATGTGGCAGTGGAGAAGAGAGAGTAGAATGGGGCAAATGGAAGGGCTGGGAGTGAGGGGGATGCTGGGAGGCCTTGTTGGGTGACTGAGGGAACCAATGGAAGGGAGTGGAGGTGTGGACTCAAAAAAAGAGACACTCCAATCAGAAATGGGAGGTGAGAGGGAGGAGTGGATTCATGGGGGAAGTATGAGTGAAGGTAGAGGAAGTACTTGCTTCTCTGAATCTATTATTTTTATTTATTTTTTTAAAAAATATTTTATTTTTATTTATTTGAGAGAGAGATACAGAAACAGGCTTGGGGGCAGGGGGGAGAGAATGGGTACTCCAGGGCCAGCCACTGCAAATGAACTCCAGACTCATGAGCCCTCTTGTGTATCTGGCTTACATGGATCCTGGGGAACTGAGCTTTGAACCGGGGTCCTTAGCTTCACAAGCAAGCGCTTAACCACTAAGCCATCTCTCCAGCCCTTATTTTTATTTATTTATTTACAAGGAAAGAGAGAGGGGAGAAAGAGAGAGAAGAAAGATATATAGAGAGAATGGGCATGGATGAACTCCAGACGCATGTACCACTTTGTGCATCTGTCTTTATGTGGGTACTGAGGCATTGAACCCAGGCCATCAGGCTTTGCAAGCGAGTGCCTTTAACCACTGAGACTTCTCTCTAGCCTTCTGAATCTATTTTTGAGGGACAATAGTCATTGACCTGAAGTCTCAGAGGTCAGGGAAGTGTCAGCCTGGGTACTGGTGACAACTTGCGGTGTGGGAGGATAGAGTGTGACCCAGGAAGCCAGGACCTCAGCTGCTCTGTCCACATCCTCCTGGCTGGGTTTTGCTTGCTTCCAGCTTCCCTAACTTGTCTCTTCCATGTACAGCAGTATCCTCTTATCTATGTTTTCACTTTAAGTAGACTTGGTTACCGGAGCTCAACCATGCTCTGCAAATATGAAATGGAAAATTCCAGAAGTAAACGATTCATATGTTTCAACGGCGTGCTGTTCTGAGCAGCAAGATAGAATCTTAATACTGTTCTGTCGTGAGCCTAGCATGGAGAATGAGCAACATGGTGGGGTCGAGAGCTAACGCAGGTGAACGTTTGTAGGATACAGGGGGAGGCAGGTGTTGGGTATGTTGTGTTCTGCCATCCAGACCCCTCTAGGACCAAAGCATTTGCTGTTAGTAGTTCAGTATGCTGGCAGTTGGTGGCAGGCAGCTGAGTCTGGCAGCGTCTTGGAATGCAGAGGACCAAAACCTATATTGTAATGGCAAGGCAACTCAGCTTCTCCTATCCAATCACTCTGCATGGTTCCCCTACAGAACAGGTCCCCTCTGAACTTCCCACATGCAAATCTCCATCTCAGAGTCTGGGTTGCACAGCTCAACCGAAGGTATTTTAAGCCACTAGAATAGCAGACGTTGCTGGTGGGCCAGAATTTTAGGCCCTGTTACAAATTCTCAGTCCAAAAGCTGGGAAAGAAAACAGTATTGAAAGCATAGCCATGGTCCAGGAGGACAAAGCAGACATTATTGTCAAGCTGTTGTAAAGTCAGGCTTTGACACTGACCTATGATATAGAAATACAGGTCATGAAAGATGGGTCAGTAGGTTTAACAGTCCAGAAGAAGCAATGAATGTTAATGACATTTTAACAGAGATACAGCGGGAGACTCTCAGACTGAGCCGCCTGTAAGCGGTGATGCAGCTACCTTTGAGTCATCCGTTGCTCCAGTAAGTAACCCCTCACCCTGCTCTCTATGTGACCCCAATTTGTTTACCAAAACTAAAAAAAAAAAAGAGATCCATACAACAGCTACCATGTGATATAAGACATTTGCTTCTGTTGAGGAGAAAGAAGCTTTTGAAATATGGAAATCAATGAACATAAATATAATTTCCGCCACTGTCCCCCAGAATTCTAAGTGGGGACTCCCTGCAGGAGGTGTCTATGGGCTTCAGGGTCTATGAAAATAAAAGATCCTGGTGTGATACAAACTCTATAATCTTCTCTTTTGGGGGGGGGGATTTTTATTTTATTTTATTTTAGTTTAGTTTTTCGAGGTAGGGTCTCACTTTAGCTCAGGCTGACCTGGAATTCACTCTGTAGTCTCAGGGTGGCCTTGAACTCATGACAATCCTCCTACCTCTGCCTCCCAAGTGCTGGGATTAAAGGCGTGTGCCACCATGCCCAGCTTGTAATCTTCTCTAAGATATTTAGTCTTAGATGCTGTGTGTGTTAAAGCTACAAATGGAATAAACATATTCCCCTAAAATTCATATATTGAAGCCTAGTCCCAAATGAAGTGTATTGGATATAAGGCTTTGGGGAGGTGATTTGGTCATGCTGGGGGGGGTGCCCTTGTGGGTAGAATTAGTGCCCTTATGAGAAGAAGTACTTTCTGTCAGACACATGGGAAGGCAACAAGAAAACCGCCATCTGCAGCGAGTCCCTCACAGTTCCTGGATCTGCCGCTCCTTGTCCTTGGATTTCCAAGATTGCAGGTGACAAATAAGGTGAAAACCACACCATCTATAGCTTTTGTTACAGTAGCTCCAACTGTAAGCCAGTCAAAAATCAGGGGTGGTTGATTAATTTTTGATCAGATGGGTTGAGTCACACTGGAGACACCAGCTGCAAATTTTAATTTTTTGTTTTGTTTTGTTTTCTCAAGATAGGGTCTCACTTTAGCTCAGGCTGACCTGGAATTCACTCTGTAGTCTCAGGGTGGCCTTGAACTTATGGCGATCCTCCTATCTCTGCCTTATGAGTGCTGGGATTAAAGGCGTGTGCCACCACGCCAGGCTATTTTTTTGTTTTGTTTTGTTTTTTTGAGGTAGGGTCTTGCTCAAGCCCAAACTGACCTGGAGTTCACTATGTAGTCTCAGGGTGACCTTGAACTCATGGTGATCCTACCTCTGCCTCCCAAGTGCTGGGATTAAAGGCATGCACCACCACGCCTGGCAAGTTTTCATTTTTTAAATTTTTTTTTTTTTTGGTTTTGCGAGGTAGGGTCTCACTCTGGTCCAGGCTGACCTGGAATTCACTATGTAGTCTCAGGGTGGCCTCGAACTCTCGACGATCCTCTTACCTCTGCCTCCCGAGTGCTGGGATTAAAGGCATGTGCTACCATGCCTGGCCCATTTTTAAAATTTTTATTGATTTGCTTATTTGAGAGAGAGAGAAAGAGGGGGAGAGAGAGAAAGAGGGAGGGAGAGAGAGAGAAAGAGAGAGAGAGAGAGAGAGAATGGGCATGCCCAGGGCTCTAGCCACTGCAAATGAACTCAACACATGTGCCACCTTTGCATCTGGCTTATGTGGGTCCTGGGGAATCAAACGTGGATCCTTTGGCATTGCAGGCAAGTGCCTTAAGTGCTAAGCCATCTCTCCAGCCCAGGTTTTCATTTTCTATGTCCGTGATCAACACTAGGTGTCTAGCTCATGAGCAAAAACCTAACAGAAGTAGGTCTTTATTAGTGAAATATGTGGCTAATAACATAGTGATGTTAGAGAAATGGCTCTTGTTCATTCAATTAGTGAGATTCAAGGTGACGGTTTAGCTGATGTGGTGGTTTTAATGTAAAATATCCCCCACAGCCTCATGGGCTTGTGATTGAGCTTCATAATTAATCCCAAGCTGGTGGAACTTTGGGAAGTAGATTCTTGCTAGAGGAGGTGTGTCATGGAGGGTAGGTTTGTGGGTTTTATAATCCAGCCTCACTTGCCAGTGCTAGCTAGCTCATGCTGTACTTTTTCCCTGCTGATGTGGAGATGTGATGATGCCCACATGTCTGCTCCTGCCGCGCTTTTCTTGCCATGATGAAACTTTCCCTTGAGACTGTAAGCTAGAAATAAGCCCTTTCCTTCTATGAGCTATTTCTGGTCTTGTGTTTTGTCCCAGCAATGAGAAGGTAGCTGCTACAGCTGACAGTCATGAGACACTCATGCTGAGATAAGCGGGGTCTGAGAACTCATTATGGCCTGTCCTTCCCTACAGGGCAGGTACCTGGGACTTTATTTGTATCCCTCTTGTGTCCAGCCAGGGAGTTAGAGGGAATCTGGTTGCCTAAAATCAACCCTGTTAAAATCCAAAGCCTGTCTTTGAATGCTGCTGTCCAGTTCTTAGGAAAAATGTTCCTTGTAATGGGTGAGCAGACCACCTAAAAACACAGAGAACTGAACCATTCCCAGGTTTGTAATTATATGTTGTGAACTGCTCATTAACTAAATGCTTGTCAATAAAGAAGTCTATGTGGTCTGGTAGAATTGGGTCTGAGGCTCACTCTTTAAAAAAAAAATTTTATTTTTATTTACTTCTTTATGAAAGAGAAAGAGAGAGAGAGAGAGAATGGGCACACCAGGGCCTCCAGCCATTGCAAATGAACTCCAGTCACATGTGCTACCTTGTGCATCTGGCTTATGTAGGTACTGAGGAATTAAACTTGAGTCCTTAGGCTTTGCAGACAAGCACCTTAACTGCTAAGCCATGTCTCCAGCCCACCATCTGTATTTCAGAAGGGGAGAAAGACATATTTAGGGCTGGATGGATGGCTCAGAGATTGAGATACTTGCTTGCAAAAAAGCCTCTCAACCTGGGTTTCATTCCCCGGTGCCCATGTAAAGCCAGTTTGCAATGGCAAGAGGTCCCTGTGTGCTCACTCTCTTTCCCTCTTTCTCTCTCAAATATAATAAAACAAGCTTGTAGTGGTGGCACACGCCTTTAATCCCAGCCCTCAGGAGGCAGAGGTAGGAGGATCGCCGTGAGTTCGAGGCCACCCTCGAACACATAGTGAATTCCAAGCTACATAGTGAATTCCAGGTCAGCCTGAGCTAGAGTGAGACCTTACCTCAAAAAAACCAAAACAACAAGAACAACAAAACAAAACAAAATAAAATAAAACAAAACAAAATCGGGGTGGGAGGGATGGCTCAGTGGTTAAGGCATTTGCCTGCAAAGCCAAAGGGCCCATGATTACCCAGGACCTATGTTAGCCAGATGCATAAGGGGGTGCTCACTTCTGGAGTTTGTTTGCAGTGGCTGGAGGCCCTGGCATGCCCATTCTCTCTCCCCATCTTTCTCTGCCAAATAAATAAAATAATAAACAGATTTAAGGGACTAGAGGAGAAAGGCTTCAGAGAAAGGTGGCTAGAGCTTTCAGAGGTAAGTTACCACCTACTGAATGTTGGGATGATCAGCCTGGAGGGGACCCTGGGAGACTGAGGTGTCACTGAAACGACTCCAGACAGGGTCAGTTGGACTTGGTTGCTTTTCTGGGTGGCTACTGCAAACAATTCTTCTTGCTTTGCAGGAACAGTTCTAGACTTAGCAAGTGAGCCATGGGGTTTGGCCCTGCTAATGAAGGCAGGGCTCCGAGGGGAGGGATGCCTCTGCCTCCTCGCTGGGCTGGGCTTTACAGGGAATGAGGAATAATCTTAGCTAGAAAAAGTGTGTGTGTGTGTGTGGGGGGGATTGTCAAGATGGATTACAGTCTATCTCTTTATATAAAACCAAGTAGTGATCACAAGCCAGGGGTGAAAGGAAACAGCACCAGGCATGCCGTGAATGAAGTTACGGGAAGGGGGAGGAGAGGAGGACAGTTCAGCTCACATTAAGTAGTGAACCTCTCATCCGAGAATGTGAACCAGGCCCACTGTATCTATTCATGCATTCACTCATTCAGCATGGGATAGAGTTTTTTTCTTTTTCTTTTTCTTTTTCTTTTTTTTAATTAGAGACAGAGAGAGGGAAAGAGAGAGAGGGAGAGTGAGAATGGGCACTCCAGGACCTCTAGCCACTGCAAACAAACTCCAGATGCATATACCCCTTGTTCATCTGGCTTATGTGGGTCCTGGAGAATCAAACTGGGGTCCTTAGGCTTTGCAGGCAAATGCCTTAACTGCTAAGCCATCTCTTCAGCCCTAGTTTTTTTCACATGCAAGGCAAATACTCTACATTGAGCCACATCCCCAGCACTTCAACATGTGATTTTTACTTATTTGCAAGCAGAGAGGGAGGAAGAGAGAAGGGGGGAGAGAAAGAAAGAAAGAGAGAGAGAGAGATAATGGGCACATACCAGGACCTTTTACCACTGCAAATGAGCTTCAGATACACATGCTCCTTTGTACATTTGGTTTTTCTTTTTTCTTTTCTTTTCTTTTTGTTTCTTTTTCCCTTTCTTTCTTTCTTTCTTTCTTTCTTTCTTTCTTTCTTTTTTTTTTTTTTTTTTTTTTTTGAGGTAGGGTCTCACTCTGGCCCAGGCTGACCTGGAATTAACTATGTAGTCTCAGGGTGGCCTCGAACTCTCAGCGATCCTCCTACCTCTGCCCCCTGAGTGCTGGGATTAAAGGCTGGGATTAATAGCCACTGCAAATGAACTCCAGATGTGTGCGTGCCCCTTGTGCATCTGGCTTACGTGGGACCTGAAGAATCAAACTGGGTCCTTAGGCTTTGCAGGCATGTACCTTAACTGCTAAGCCATCTCTTTAGCCCTCCTTTTTAAAATTTTTGTTTTTAATTTTTATTTATTTATTTGAGAGTGACAGAGAGAGAAAAGAGGCAGAGAAAGAGATAATGGGCATTCCAGATGCATGTGCCACCTTGTGCATCTGGCTTACACCGGCAATGGGGAATCAAACCTCAAATGGGGGGTGGGTCCTTAGGCTTCATAAGCAAGTGCTTTACCACTAAGCCATCTCTCCAGCCCCCAGTCCCACTTTTAATGCAAATGAAATTATTAGCATTCTCATTTATGTTTGGCACTTTTTCTGTTTTCTTTTTGGTGTGTATGTGTAGGGTATGTGTGCATGATGTGATGTATGTATGGTGTATACACATATGTGTGCAGAAGCACCTATTTCATGGGTTTGTCTGTGGAAGACATAGGAGAAAATTACTGGACTACTTTCCTCTCTCAATAGACCAGTCCTGCCTCTTCAACAGGTCTGCCTGCAAGATATTTCTGAATTTCTACCTAGCGTTGTCTCTCTCTTCAACCATGCAACAAACACCCGTTGACTGATAAGCAAAGGCTAAGGTGCAAGAAGGGAAAGGTCATCAGCTGGATGTAACTTTTTCTAGAGTCTTCTTTTAACGTTCCAAGGTCATGGTTCTCTAAGTTTAGGCTTCCATGCTCCACATTAGGTGTTTTATTAAAAAGGAAGATTCCAGGACCCCACCCAGGCCCACTGAATTAGAATCTTCAGAAGTGGAGCACTCACTTCCTTTCCCCTTCCCTTTAAACATAATCTTTATTAATGTATAATTTTGACACAATAAAACATGCCATCCATGTTTCCCAGTTCGTGAGTTTTGGCAAATATATACAAACATGCAATATATATGTACCCCAACCAAAGCATAAACTATTTCCATGCCCCCCAAATCCTCCTGTGCTCTTCTGCATTCACTCTCCTTCCCAGAATGCCCTTCTGTCTCTGTGGACCTGTTTAAACCCTAGACACCTTTTACAGCCAGCCATTTGCTTCCTGAGTCAACACTTGCTCAGCACTTTCCAGAGGCCCATGTATGTGGCAATATGGAGTTGAGTCAGAGGCAGCCGCAGGCCAGGAGACAGCTGGAGACGGTGGTCTGAGATGGCTTCACAAGGAAGTCTGATGGATAGAAGGTGACTCATGAGCTGAGAGGGAGACAAGCGAGAGCGGAGAATGGTAACCTTGATCAAGTAAGCAAGTGACAAGACAGCTGTGCCCAAGGCGAAAATGTGGAGCCAGTCCCTCTGTTGATGGAGGACAAAATAAAAAGCTGGAGTCTACATGTCAGAGTGAGGAAAGTGATTCAACTGCTCTCTGGGACCTGTCTCTGTGTGTTTCAGAGATGTGAGCATCCTGTCTCTGCATTCAGAGAGCCGGAGGCTACATCATCTTGTACAGCATCTTCTGAGGACACCTGATGCTGCATCCCACAGACAGACAAAGCATCAGGGCTCTCCCTCAACCTGGAGGGGAAACCTGCCCCCCCCCTCCGCCCAGCTTTCAGTAGACAAGCAGGAGGACTGTGTGGACAGTACCTGATGAGCCTTTAAAAGAGACTTTTACCGTTCATTTAGAAACAATATACCCAGGACAAACGTTAGAGGCATCCCCCTCTTCCAGAGCATATCAGTGCATTTGCCTGCATTTCATTTTCCGCACTGGACGGTAACTGAGGTTGGTTGAGCATGCGTCCTAAAAGAGATGATTCTCTTATATTGTTTAGTAGAATCCTCTAGAATGTATAGTTGACTCTGTGACTTTGGCGAGATACCAGCAAGGGCTGCTCTGTTTCAATTAATGTACGTAAAATATCAAATTCCAGGAGACCTTGCAATATTGTCAGACTATAGGTTTTCAGGACTCTGCCGGTTGGTGCATGCACAGAAAGTTTTCAGGGTGTACACACAGGAAGTTCTCAGGGTGCACACACAGGAAGTTCTCTGGTTGCACACACAGGAAGTTCTCAGGGTGAATACACAGGAAGTTCACAGAGTGCACACACAGGAAGTTCTCAGGATGCACACACAGGAAGTTTTCAGAGTGAATACACAGGAAGTTCTCTGGTTGCACACACAGGAAATTCTCAGGATGCACACACAGGAAGTTCTCAGGATGCACACACAGGAAGTTCTCAGATTCTTCCTTATTCACACAAAAGCTGCAGAACAAATGACCAATGACAGAGCAGTGACTTCTTGCAAAGACCCTCGGAGCCCCATATTGAAAGCATCAATTTCAAAGGCCAATGTATCCTGAAGAAAGGAAGAGCCATGACAAATGTGATTTCAGACCCTCCCCCAAGAAGGGAGGGTCCAAGACCTACGATGTGAGCTTATTGTTCAAGTGTGAGTGTCCCCTGCATACACGCCCACCTCTATCCAGTCTTAAGACTTCAGACTCCATGAAGATATTGTCATTATGTTTGTTTTCTGGCCTTATAAGTAGATTAAATTCTCATGGGTAGAACATTTTCAATGGCCCCCAAAGTTAAGGCATGCATGTCCAAAATCACTTTAAAACAGTTACATTTTTGCAAATGTATTCTATGCTAGCCAGCTGAAGAACTCTGATATTTACATAACTCAGGTCTGAGCTGGAGGCCATGACATCGATTAAGCTTTGAGGAATTGGCATTTTCTGTTTGGAGATGCAGTGAAACAGAGGCAGGTCTGGCGGTGCCCTTTAAGTCCTCCTGTTACACACATACATTACTAATATCATTGTGATTGTTGAATTTAGTATTCACTTTATTATTTCTAGACTATTCCTCAATCCCAATCCATCAAAAACATGCCTGGTCTACCATCTCCCATCAACAGAATCATAATTGTTTTGGTTAGACATCAATATTTCCATCATACCATTATTAGTTATGTCAATAGGCCCTAGTTGTTGGAAGGGACCTGCGTTGCAGCATTTTCCGTTTTTTGTGGTGTTAACATATCCACATATGGTATCGACGCTGACAGTGGGGTCACTGAATCCTGATAATGGAACTGGCATCGGTGTGACCTTCATCAATTTACTTAACGTTTTCAGGAGCATTTCTTCATCTGCAAATGGGAATCTTAATGGTACCAACTTCTTAAGATGTGTGATCATTAAATACACTGCTACATCAAAACACTAACCAATATTCCTACATACAATAAAGCACTATGCAATACAAAAGTGCTGCACTTGTACTAGTTCATAAAGACCTGACTGTACTAATGAATTATATCTGTCCAAACAAAATATTACCCTCAACCCTCTTTTAAGTGTCTGTAGAGCCATGGGTTGGTTACAAGACAAAAAGATCTTGGATAAAATATTATTCACTTCCATTTAGTAAAAGACAATACTATTAGTGCTGCAGTAGTGTCGTGGAAATATGAGGTCGGACTTTCGTGATTTCATCTCTGTCATTATTTTAATTAAAAAAATTTTTTTGGTTTTCCAAGGTAGGGTCTTGCTCTAGCCCAGGCTGACCTGGAATTCACTAGGCAGTCTCAGGGTGGCCTCAAACTCATGGTGATCCTCCTACCTCTTCCTCCCAAATTCTGGGATTAAATTACGATACTTTATTTATTTGCAAGTGTAGAGTGATAAAAGAGAGACAAACCAAGAGAATGAGAGCACCAGGGCCTCTGGCCACTGCAAATGGACTCCAGATGCTTGAACCACTTTGCACATCCAACTTCACATGGGTACTGGGGAATCGAACCCAGGTTATCAGACAGTGCAGGCAAGTGCCTTAACTGCTGAGCCATTTCTCCAGCCCCATCTGTATTATTTTCAAACTAGCTTATTTTGGAATTTCAAGGCATGATCTCACTATGTAGCACAGACTGGTCTCAAACTTACAGTGATCCTCCTGTCTCAGTTTCCCAAGTTGTGGGATTACAGGTATGCATCACTGTGGCTGGCTTCTTTGTTATCATTTAAAAAAAAATTAAAACTTGGGGCTGGAAAGATAGCTCGGTGGGTAAAGTGCTTGCTGCATAGTCATGAGGATCTGAGTGCAAATCCCCAGCAACCATATAAAAATGCTGGGTACAATAGCACATGCCTGCAATCTCAGCACTACGGAGGTGAAGACAGGAGGGCCCCTGTGGCTTGCTGGCTAGCTAGTCTAGCTGAATCAGTGAGCTCTGGGTTCAGTGAGATCTTGTCTCAAATAATAAGATGAAGAACGACAGAGGAAGACACCCAATGTTGGCCTATACACACACACACACACACACACACACATACCACATATACACATGAACATGTACACACATAGACCACATACACATGTATGAACATGTACACAAACACATACCATGTACACACAAACCTTTTTGTTTGTTTTCCATGAATCAAAAACACCCTACTGAGAACCTGAAAAATCTCCCTCAGGATTTTCTCTTTAATACCTCAAAAGAACTGAATTACACCGTGTTCCTTCAGGTATTTCAGAGGGAACAGAAATCGACTTGCTCAGTGTGTGCAGCCAGCGGTATGGTGTACTCTGTCACAGAGCCTCGTGCATTTGCACCAGCATGCGCAGATGCCAGGCCTGCCTCCAGAGGTTCTGTTAACAGCTGCTAAAATTCTGGCAGATGGAGCTTCTGAGACAATTGGTATTGGTGAGAGCTTCTGGAAAGATTCTCGGGGTGCTTTGAGAACAGCAGACTGGGATTCCAGCAGGCTTTCGTGTTACAGCATACGTCGGGCTGAATGTCGCAGAGTACCAAACATTACCGGAACAGTAAGGCATATAAATGTCAGGTGTAATGAGATGTCTGCTGGTAGGAGGGCCCGGGACAGGGCAGTGGCTGAGTGATGACTTTCTACCTCTCCCCTCTGTCATCCTCAGCATGCCACTTTCTGTCTTAGGTTTTTTGCTTCTGTGGTTGCAAGATGGCTGCAGCAGTTCCAAGCATCTTGTCGTCCAGCAACAGGGTTTCCAGGCAAGGAGGGAATGGTAATAGCGAATTCTCTCATGACTTATCAGTGTGCAAATATTTTTCCCTCAAAAAAAAAAAAAAATCCCCAGATATTCCCTTGTACCTCATTGGCCAGAATTCTGTCATGGTAACTCCTAACAGCAAGGGTAAATGGTAAAACACCCTGATTAATTTAGATCAATTTCTCGGGCTTGAGGGAGGGCGCTGTGCTTTCTCCTGGAACAAATACAGGTTTCATAAATACCTTCTCAAGACCCTCATAATAGAAGTAAAAGATGATGACATCAAATTAAAAGAGAGACTAATGGAGAGAGGGACAGGATATGATGGAGATTGGAGTTCTAAGGGGAATGGGGGGAGGAAGGGAAATATCATGCACTTTTTGTATGTAAGTATAGAAGTTGTCAATAAAAAATTATTAAAAAAAAAATATAGGTTTCATGTTCTTTAGGCAAGGAATTGGGGTGGGTAGGGACAGAGAACATCTGCCACTTGTAATGACATATGTGTCATGTATTTGAACCATGGTGCTTTGAATTAGGTGTCTTCCATGGACTCATGTGTTTGGAATGCTTAGCTTCTAGCTGATAGCAACCAGGGAGGTGTCACTGGGGGGCTGGGCTTGGAAGTTTATTGACTCTCAGTTTGCCAGTGTTCGCTGGCTCACTCTCATTCGGCTGTAGCCCACTGTCTGTGGCGGAGGTGATGTCCGGCCTCTGTTCATGCCATGGTTTCTCCTGCCATCATGGAGCTTCCCCTGGAGACTGTAAGCCAGAATAAATAAGTTTCCTCCCATTGGCTGCTTCTGGTTGGATGCTTTGTGTCAGCAATGTGAAAGTAACTGCACTAGGCCCTGACGTGTTTGGCTTTGTGGGACAGGTAGGGGAGAGTGGTGAGTGCTTGCTTCTGCTTGCCTGACTTCCATTCCTCTTCCTTCTGATGGATGGGCCAAATGCCTGGGATGGAGATTCCTGAAGCTCAGGGGACCCTGGTCAATCATCTTCTGAGAGAGGCTGCTTCGGGGATAAGGACAAGAGCCAGGTCTGCCCCAAGCATAGGTCTTTCCTGGTAGCTGTGAAGAGATCAAATTGTGTGTTCTTTTTTGTTTGTGTGTGTGTGTGTGTGTGTGTGTGTGTGAGAGAGAGAGAGAGAGAGAGAGAGAGAGAGAGAGAGAAACTGGTGATAGAGATTAGGAGCCTGGCAGCTCATGTTCTAGGCAGTTTAGTCAGGGCCACAGACTCTCAAGGAGAGATAAACATCAACCTGTCCATATGTACCACACTGACTCATCAGGACGCCAGCTAAACACCTGCCTTTGCCCATTGTTCTCCCATTTCCTGCACCCACAACTTTCTTAGAATATTGGTGGGCTCTTCCTGAGCCCGCACACCATCACCTTACCTCTCCACCAATCAGAGACCCCTATATGTGTTTATGTAGACATAGCACCTGTATCGGACCAATGCCTACTTTAATTTCCATGTGAATCTGCATTTGGACTTATTCCAAACCTATAAAACCCCTTGCAATACTGAGTGCCTATTAGCAATTTTTTCAAGTCCTTTTCCCCACTCTCTATGGGGAGATTTGTTCTATCTCTTTTCCCATAAGTATTGCTTACAAATCTTTTTTGCATGTTCACCTTCTGTGCTCACTCACCATTCTATATAACCAGGAGGCAAAGAGCTCAAGTGCCACTGGCTTGGAGCTTGCTTGGAGCTGAGATAGGTTCAGTCACTCAAAATTCACAGAACTGGGCTGGAGAGATGGTTTAGCGGTTAAGGTGCTTGCCTGAAAGCTGAAGCACCCATGTTCAACTCTCCAGATCCCATGTAAGCCAGATGCACAAAAGTGAGCAAGTGTAAGGTCACACATGCCCACTAGGTGGCACAAGTGTCTGGAGTTCAATTACAATGGCTGATGCCCTGGTGTGCCAATTCTCTCTCTCTGTCTCTCTCTCCCTCTAAAAAATAAAACAATAAAAAGGAAAAAAATCATAGAACTGGCAAAATGTGGGCTTTGCCCATCCCAAGGGAGAGTTGGCCTAAACAAGAGAAGAGCATGATCTAGAAAGGAGAAGGTCAGACCCCTGACCTTAGGAGACCTCATTCTAGCTCATCTCCTAGAGCTCACACTCATGAGCCACCAGGGGCCTTCTTTCGCTTATACTAGTTGGTGGGACTCTTGTCTGCCATCCTAGCACGAGTCCTAGGTTGCCATACATGTCAAGCTTTCCTGACCTCCCGATGGAGCATTCTTTCATTTTACCCTCACAGACTTTGGACCGACTCCATCAGCACACCCTCCCCTGCTTCCCTGGTGATTTTATGTACATACTGCCTCTCCTGCTAGGTTGTTCACTATCTGTGCCTATGGTATCTCAGAGCATAGCAACCCCATCCAGTCATTTCCTGGACTCCTCTCCAAGCCTGGGCATTCTCATCTGTAAAGTGGTGTGGCATGTGCTATAACAAATTAGCACATTTTAGTAACTTAACACAGCACTTCTTTCTTTTGACTTGACAGTTCCTTTAAAAATTTTAAATTTGGGCTGGAGAGATGGCTGAGCGGTTAAGGTGTTTGCCTGCAAAGCCAAAGGATCCCGGTTCGATTCTCCATTACCCACGTAAGCCAGATGCACAAGGAGGCACATGTATCTTGAGTTTGTTCACAGTGGTTGGAGGTCCTGGCACGCCCATTCTCTCCCTCTCTCTTTCTGTCTGCCTCTTTCTCTCTCTCAAATAAATAAATAAAATATATTTAAAAAAATTTAAATTAAAAAATTTTTAATATTATTTGAGAGAGAGAAGGAGAGTGTGAGGGGGACAGAGAGAGACAGAATGGGCATGCCTGTTGTTGTAAATGAACTCTAGATACATGCACCACATTGTGTATCTGGTTTTATGTGGATTCTGGTGAATTGAACCCAGGCCATGAGGCTTTGCAAGCAAGGGCCTTGAATGACTGAGCCATCGCCAGCCCGAAAGTTCTTTATACTGGAAATCTGACAGGGTTCTCTATGGGTAGAATCAAGATGAGTCAGTAAGGGAGAGCCTCTAGAGGCAGCCCACTTTCTCTACCTTCAAGATCAGACAGAGTGGGCCAAGTTCAAGTTCAAGTTACTTTCTTTCATATCACATTACTCTGAATGTGCTTCCATGGTCACATCTCTTTCAACTTTGTTTTTTCTTTTCTTTTCTTTTCTTTTCTTTTCTTTTCTTTTCTTTTCTTTCTTTCTTTCTTTCTTTCTTTCTTTCTTTCTTTTCTTTTCTTTTTTTTTTTTTGAGGTAGGGTCTCACTCTAGCTCAGGCTGACCTGTAAACTATGTAGTCTCAGGGTGGCCTTGAACTCACAGCAATCTTCCTACCTCTGCCTTCTTTCAACTTTGTTTTGCATTTTGGGTCTCTTGATTATATTGGACCAATAAGATAATCCAGGGTAACTTACTTTCTCAATAAGAGTCAGTAAACAGCCTTAACTACTTCTGTAACATTAATTCCCATGGCCAGTAATGTAACATTCAAAAATAATGTATCAGAGTCACATGTCAAAGGAAGCCAGATGCCAGCATCTTTGAGAGGATCTAGTATTCCTCATGTCATATGCATTTAAATTTCTTTTTCTTTTAATTTGAGAGAGCTAGAGAGAGAGAGAGAATGGGCACACCAGCAGCCTCTCAGCCACTCTGAATGAACTCCAGATGCTTGCACCCCCTTGTGGGCAAGTGCAGCATTGCACCCTTGCATCACTTTTAGCATCTGGCTAAATGTGGGACCTGGAGATTGGAACCGACATTCTTAGGCTTGGCAGGCAGGCACCTTAACCTCAAGCCATCTCTCCAGCCCAAGTTTTTTTTTTATTTTAATTTATTTATTTGAGAGAGAAATACAGAAATAGGCAAGGAGAGAGAGAGAGAGAGAGAGAGAATGGGTGTGCCAGGGCCTCCAGCCACTGCAAACGAACTCCAGATATGTGTGCCCCCTTGTGCACCTGGCTTATATGGGTCCTAGGGAATCAAACCTGGGTCCTTTGGCTTTGCAGACAAGTGCTTTAACAGCTAAGCCATCTGTCCAGCCCAACATTTAAATTTTTTAAAATTTATGTTTATTTTCAAGGAAAGAAACAGAATATAGGTGCACCAGGGCCTCTTGCCACTGCAAACAAACTCCAGATACATGCATGACTTTGTGAATCTGGCTTTATATGAGTATTAGGGAATCAAACCTAGGCCCACAAGATTGAAAGCAAGTGCCTTTTAACTGCTGACCCATCTTCCTTAGCCCCTGCTTTTAAGTTTTAAATGAGAGCACACATGTTTGCTGGCACATGGTGCTTAATCCATATTGGCTGTTGGGGTAGAAAAGTTATCAGCAGCCTTAGCCAGCAGTAGACCTTGTGAAGATGTGTCCACTGGTGCAATAGTGGCAGGACTTTCATGGGAGTAACCAACTGCTCTCTGATTGGATTTGAGGTCTGTTCCACAGGAGGGAATTCATGCCTGCATTGAAAACCGAGTCAAAAGCCTATGGCTAGGAAGGTCATACTTGCAGAGATTGGGAGACAAGAAGCTCATGTTGCAGGGCATTTAGTCAGGGTCACGGGCCCTCAAGGAGAGATAAACATTGATCTGTCAGGATGTATGACACTGACTCACCAGGACTCCAGATGGACACCTGCCTGTGTCCATTGTTCTCCCCATTTCTTGCACCCATGACTTTCTTAGAATTTTGACAGGATGCCCTTGAGCCTGTGCTATCTCACCTTACTTCTTCACCAGAGACCCCCAGATATGTTTATATAAACCCATTTCAATCTGTACCTGTCCAGTGCTTAATTTTTTTTTCAGTGCTTAATTTTTGTGAGTCACCACTCGGACTTATTCTGAACCTGTAAAAACTTCTGTGATCCCAACTGCTCATTGGCAATTCTTTTTCAAGTTCCCTCCCCCACTCTCTTTGGGAGCTTTGCTCTATTTCTTTTCTTCTTGAATATTCTATTGGGCTGGAGAGATGGCTTAGCAGTTAAGGTGCTTGCCTGTGAAACCTATGAACTCATGTTCCATTCTCCAGGTCCCACGTAAGCCAGACACACAGTGACACAAGCATGTAATGTTGCACATGCACACAAAGGGGTGCATGCATCTGAAGTTTGTTTGCAGCAGCTGAAGGCCCTGGCATGCCATTCTCTCTCTCTCTCTCTCTCTCTCTCTGCCTTTCTCTATCTCTTTCAAATAAATAAATTTTAAAAATTAAATACTTTATTACTTATTTGTTTGTTTAAGAGAGAGCAGAGAAAATGGGCACACCAGTGCCTCTAGCCACGGCAAACAAATTCCAGGCACATGCGCCACCCCGTGCATCTGGCTTTATATGGGTACTAGGGAATTGGCTTTGCTGGCAAATGCCTTAACCATTAAGCCCTCTCTCTAATCCTTCTATTTCCTTCAATAAGTCTTGCTCGCATACCCTTGTTTGTATGCTCTCTTTCTATTCTTCTGTCTTCATTGGCTGTTCTACATGGCCAGGAGACAAAGAAGTCAAGATCTACCAGCTTGGGTAATTTGAGTGGTTGTTGAATGTCTAGCACTGTAACCCTCAAGCTAAGAATGACCACAGCTGAGAAAGGCTCTGTTGCTCCCCAAAACCCACAAAAATAGTCTTTAAGGAGGAAGCTAATAGTCTTGTTTGGCTAAATGTTTTTGTGCCCATCAAATTACCTTCTAAATATTTATGTTTATGCCCATAGGTTACTGTTGCTCTCATCTTTGATAAGAGAAGCTTCTTAATATATTCTTACTTTATATTTATTTATTTATTTATTTATTTATTTATTTATTTATTTGAGAGAGAGAGAGAGAGAGAGGCAAATGGGCAGGGGGAGAGACAGAAAGAGAGAGAGAGGGAGAGAGAGAAAATGGACACACCAGGGCCTCTAGCCACTGCAAACAAACTCCAGATATGTGCTCCAGTGTCCAGATATGTGTATCTGGCTTATGTGGTCCTGGGGAATGAAACCTGGGTCCTTTGGCTTTGCAGACAAGTGCCTTAACCGCTAAGCTATCTCTCTCAGCCCAAGAGAAGCTTCTGTTTGCAAATGGTGGTGACTACTGGGAAACTCAAAACTCATCAGAGTGCTGAGAATAAGTGACTATTGAGTGTCCAATGCTAAACGAGACACCTCTATTACCACCCCATACACACACACACACACTCCAAGGCTCAGGAAACACTGTGGAAGAGGAGGTTGGGGAAGAGTGCTTTGAAATGCTATCTTCCAGCTGTGAAGTGGCTATTGCAGTCATGGCCTTCACAAGACCTGCACAACATTGAGCCCATCACTATTTTGTCATAGATTATAGAGTATGACAAAAAAAAAAAAAAAAAAAGACATCAAAAGAGAAGAGGGACTACTTGGAAAGAAAAAAGGGTTCAGTGGAAGGGATATGGGGGAGGGAGGACAAAGGAAGGTCACAGGAAGGAATGGTGATAAAAAACATATGTATGGGAGAGATGGCTTAGTGATTAAGGTGCTTCCCTGCAAAGCCTAACAACTAGGGTTTGGTCCCCAGAACCCACATAAAGCCAGATGCACCAAGTGGCACATGCATCTGGAGTTCATTTGCAATGGCTGGAGGCCCTGGCTCACCCATTCTTTCTGTCTGTATGTCTTCTCTGTCTGCTTGCAAATAAATAAATTATTTTTGTTCTTTTTTTGTTTTTTATTTTTAGTTAATTAATTTACTTTATTTATTATAGGATAGATAGATAGATAGATAGATAGATAGAGAGAGAATGGGCATGCCAGGGCCTTCAGCTGCTGCAAATGAACTCCAGATGCATTCACCACCTTGTGCATCTGGCTTACTAGGGAATGAAACCTGGGTCCTTTGGCTTTGCAGGCAATTGCCTTTACCTGCTAAGCCATCACTCCAGATCAATATAAACTTATTTTTAAAAAACCAAGAGTCAGGTATGGTGGTACACACCTTTAGTACCAGCACTTGGGAGGCTGAGGTAGGAGGATCACTGTGAGTTCAAGGCCATCCCGAGACTACATAGTGAAGTCAAAGTCAGCCTAACCTCAAAAAAACAAACAAACAACAACAATAAAAGCTTTATGTACATGCATACAAAATTGTTAGTAAAAAGTTAAACAAACAGATAAAGATGATGTCATTGGGGTCAGGGTGAACCTTAAACTGAATGACTGGTGTTACTGTGTGCCACGTCTTTGAGGGTACTGGTGAGAACACAAAAATGAGAAGGAAAAGGCAACTGAAGATGCAAGCAGATGGAGGGATACATCTCTGGGCCAAGTGAAGCTCAGGATTTTGAGGAGCCACCAGGATCTGGGAGGGAAGCACAGAACACGTTCTCTCCTGGAGCTCCAAAGGGAACCAGCCCTGCCAACAGCCTTGGCTTTGAATGTCCAGCCTCTGGAGCTATCAGAGATGCATCTCTGGCTTTAAGCCATGTGGTTTGTGGCCATTTGTTTCAGCAGCCCTAGGACACCAATCAAGCAATCAGGAACAGTGATACCAAGAAAAGAAGACCAAAAAGTAGATGACAGGGAAGGGACAGAGCCAGGGAAACCATGGGCCTCACTTCATACAAGTAATGTCTACCCCAACTCCAGTCCTGATTCAAACCACACCAGTCCAACAGAGCCTTATAGAAGCTTCAGTTCTAGGCAGGAGTCCCAACGCGGTGGGCTGACATCCTTTCCTCTCTCACCCTTCTTGGTAAGGAAGCTGTTCTCAAGACTGCAATTGAACCATGACCACACAGCCACACATGCTGGCACATATCTTTCCAGCTGTCACCATGATGCTATGGGTTCTTCTCTGTGATGTGCAGTTACCATGTTTTACACAGCCATTCTCCCCACCATAAAATACGCTGAAATGCGCATGCTATGCATGACCTCTTATGGAACTAGGTAAGATTCTTTTGGGTCATGTATGTCATTGTCAGAGGGATTGTCAGGCCCTAGGGGGAACTTAAGTAATTGAGTGAAGGCTGATTGCTCAGGGCAATGGATGTCCCAAGTTATATTCCCAGTAGTAGAGTACCCTAGGGTCCTTGTATCTCTGTTTATTTTTCTGTTTCTTTTTAATATCTTACTTATTTGAGAGAGAGGAAGAGGCAGAGAGGAAGAACAAATGGGAGCAGCAGGGCCTCCAGCCACTGCAGTCTAACTCTAGATACATGCCCCTCTTTATGCATCTGTCTTATGTGGGTCCTGGGGAATCGAACCCAGGTCCTTAGGCTTAGCAGGCAAACACCTTAACTGCTAAGCCATTTCCCAGCCCTGTATCTCTGTTCCTTCATCTACTGTTAGCACGACCTGCCTATTATGGTTTGAATGTAAAATGCTCTCCATGGGTTCATGTGTTTGAACACTTGGTTCCCAGCTAGCAGTGCTGGTTGGGAAGATTGTGGAACCTCTAGGAGGTGGAACCTTGCTGGAGGAAATGTGTCACTTGGGGTGGGCCTCAAGGTGTTATAGCTCACCTCATATCCTGACATCATTCTTTCCCCACTATGATGAAACTTCCCCTCAAAACTATAAGCTGAAAATGAGCCTTTCCACCTTCCTTAAGCTGTCTCTGGTTGGGTGTTTTGTCCTAGTAATGAGAAAGCAACTGATGCCAAAAATTAGTACAGAGAAGTGGGGTTGTTGCTGTAATAAACAGCTGTATGGTTCTTAACCTTTGGGAGTGGTTTGTAGAGGAAGAGGAATATGGAAAGACTTGAAATTCTGGACTAGAGAAGGCTTGTAATAATAAAAGAAATGCTTAATGGGCCTCTCTGGTTTAAAAGATCAGAAGGCCGAGAAAAATGTGGACTCTGCAAGCTTGACTCATGAGGTTCCCGAGGGGACAAGGGACTCTCAGGAACTGGGCTAGAGGTAGTTCACGGGATTGTCTGGCAGGGAAACTGGCTGCACTCTGCCCGTGTCCTGAGAACTTGAGCAAAATTGAATTGAAAAGTAATGGACTAATGTGTCTGGTGAAAGAAATTTCAAGACAGAAAAACCTCGAGTCTGTGGTTTGGCTTCTGTTTGCTGTGCTTATTCAGATCTGCAATGAAAGAGACATACAGAGTATAAAGACATGACAAATGTGAAGTTTTGCATATAAAAAAATTGTAAGCAAGTTTGAAGTTCCAGGCACAGAGGCACAGCTAGAGGCAGAGCTGTTTCAGCTGCAATCTAACCAACAGCTCTGTACTGGGAAAAGGAAGGGTGCCCTGAGGGCAAGACCCAACCCAGTTTGAAGGCTCAAGCTAAAAAGGATTTTAAATCCTTTTTTTTAAAGGTATGCCCCTCCACACTTGGCTGCACCTTTGTTTTTTGTAATATTTTTTATTTACTTATTTGCAAGGAGAGTGAGAGCAGGAGTGAGTGCGTGTGCATGCACAAGGGTGGGGGGAGGAGAATGAGAATACCAGCATTTCCTGCCACTGCAAACAAACTCCAGATGCACCTGCCACTTTGTGCAACTGGCTTTACATGGGTACTGGGGAATTGAACCCAGGCCATCAGACTTTGCAAGCAAGTGACTTTAACTGCTGAGCCATCCCTCCACACCAAGAATTTGAATTATTTTGAAAGGAAAGGCAAGGGGAGAATGCCAAAGGCTTTCCTTGCTCCCTAAGGTCAGCATACAGAGCCTGCTACAACTGTTGTCCAATACAAGACTTTGTCCTGTGCCCACATCTCTCTTTGATGGACGTCCAATGGTCCTGGCATCTCCATCATCCTGGGGTCTCCACTGCAACTTAGAGGTCAACTTCACAGCTCCACACAGTGGCTTCTCAGTACTTGCATGCAAGGAATCCACCTCACTCTGCCTAGCCTTGGTGGCTCTCTGGAACCATGATACACTACTCTGTGATTATGTACCACATGGATGTCACTGCTAAGTTCTACTATCAGCTCAATGTGGAGCTGGCCAATAAGAGAAGCTATATGTAGTACAGGCAGCAAAGGTGAGGGATGAAGCTACCCAAGCCTTTCAAAAAATATTTTTATTTTATTTATTTTGAGAGAGAGAGAGAGAGAGAATGGGCACAACAGGGCTTTCAGCCTCTGTGAACAAACTCCAGACACATGCATCCCCTTATGCACATGTGAGACATTGTGTGCTTGTGTCACTGTGTGTCTGGCTATGTGGGACCTAGAAATTCAAACATGAGTTCTTAGGCTTTGCAGGCAAGTGCCTTAACAGCTAAGCCTTCTCCCCAGACCCCAAGCCTTTAAAAAAAAATTATTTGTGAGAGAGAAGGAGGGAAAGACAGAGAGGAAGAGGCAGATAAACAGAGATTGGGTGTCCCAGGGCCTCCAGCCACTGCAAATGAACTCTAGATGCATGTTCCACCTTGTGCATCTTGGCTTACATATGTGCTGGGGAAACACACCTGGATCCTTAGGCTTTGCAGGCAAGTGCTTTAACTGCTAAGCCATCTCACCAGCCTACTTTAAGTATATTTTTAATTTTGGTTTTTTGAGGTAGGGTCTCACTCTAGCCTAGGCTGACCTGGAATTCACTATGTAGTCTCAGGCTGGTCTCAAACTCACAGTGATCCTCCTACCTCAGCCTCCCAAGTGCTGGGATTAAAGGCATGCACCACTATGCCCAGCTACATTAAGCAATTTTTTATACCACTTCTATAAACTGTTCATATTTCTTACCCATTGTAATGGTTCGTCTTCATTGTCAGCTTGACTAGATTTAGAATCACCAAGGTAACACACCTCTGGGCCGGTCTGTGAGGATGTTTCCACAGAAGTATAACTGAGGAGAGAAGACCTTCCCTGAATGTGGTCAGGCATCCCCAGGGCTGTGGTCCTGGACTGAATAAAAAGACAAAAGCGGGCTGGGGAGATGGCTTAGTGGTTAAGGCATTTGCCTGTGAAGCCTAAGGACCACGGTTCAATTCCCCAGGACCCATGTAAGCCAGATGCACAAAGGGATGCATGTGTCTGGAGTTCGTTTGCAGTGGCTGGAAGCCCTGGTGCTCCCATTCTCTCTTTCTCTCTATCTTCCTCTTTCTCTCTCTCTCTCAAATAAATAAATAAATAAACAAACTTAAAAATAAAATTTTTAAAAAAGGAAAAGCAAGCTGAGCACCAGCATGCATCTCTGTGCTGTCCTGGGCTCTGCCCCTATACCTCCCCATCATGACGGACTGTGTCTTCAAACTGTAAAACAAAACAAATCTTTCCTTCCTTAGGTAGCTTTTGTCAGGTTACACCAGTGACAAAAAGTGACTAACACACCCATCTTTCCAAGGGGGTTGCTTGCTTCTTGTTGATATATCATGATTTTTTATTTAGCGAATTAAATCCTTGTATGCTTTTTAAATGTTAAGTATTTCCCCCTTTGTTTCATCTGTTAGCTTTGCCCACCCTCTCTTTTTTAGACCAGAGAGCCTTAATTTTAATGTCATTCTGTAACTTCCAGATTCTTGCCTTTTGATTATCAAATCAGACACTTAACCTAACATACTGCAGAGAAGGAACTTCACAGATGTAGATAAGATATGGACCTTAAAAGACCAAGATTGTCCTGGATTACCTGGGTGGCCAATCTATGCACACAGGTCTTTAAAAAGCAGAGACATTTCTCCGGCTGACATCAGAGAGATGTAGACAGAAAAATGAAGCAGAAAAAGATGGCAGACATTCGAACAACAAAAAAGACTTGACCAGATATTGCTGGCTACAACGATTGAAGAAGGAGACCTCAAATCTTGGAATGGGTAAGGCCAATGAGAAAATGGGGACTTTAGTCACACATATACACATGCATGCACGCACACATAGCACACGTACAAACACACACAGCTTCAGCTGGGTTTATCATCCCAGCTACTCCAGAGTAATCCCAGGTACTTGGAAGGCTGAGCTACCCCAGAGTAATCCCAGGTACTTGGAAGGCTGAGGCTGGAGGATCTCTTAAGCTCAAGACTTGCAGACCAGCCTGGGCAACATAGTGAGATCCTGTCTCAATAAAATACTGACTCATGTCACAATTCTATTCTTATTTTTTGTTAGCTTTGTCGTTTTATATCTTTACATTTTTTTTTATAAAAAGGCCTTTTAAAATATTTTATTTATTTGCAGGTGGAGAGATAGAAAAAGAGAGAGAGAGAGAGAGAGAGAGAGAGAGAGAATGGGCACACCAGGGCCTCCAGCCAATGCAAACAAACTCCAGATGCATGCGTTGCTCTGTGCAACTGACTTACATGGGTACTGGGGAATTGAACTTGGTTCGTTAGGCTTGGCAGACAAGTGTCTTAACTGTTGAGCCATCTCTCCAGCCCTATCTTTACATTTTTGCATTGAGGCTTTTATGTAGTCTATTAGTTTGTTTACCTAATTCCTCTAAAAGTCCATATGGAATTTTTACTGAGGGTGCATTGAACTGATTTGAGAAAATTGACAAGTTTATAACTGTTCAGTCATAGCAAAAGTTAGGGCTGGGCCGTGGCTCAGTGCATAAAGTGCTTGTCACGTAAGCATGGAGACCTGAGTTTGGATCACCGGCACCCATGCAAATGTCTGAGGTGGTGGCTCACACCTGTAAGCACGCCCTGGGGAGTTAGTAGACTGGAGGATCCAAAGCGCTTGCTGGGTAGCTAGTCTAGCCAGATCAGTGAGATCTCAGTTCAGTGAGAGACTGTCCTTAAAAAGATGGTGAGGACAAGAATCAAGTCCAAATGGATCAGGGACCTTAATATCAGACCTGAAACTCTGAAAATGCTAGAGGAAAAAGTAGGGGAAACTCTTCAACATATTGGAATAGAGCAGGACTTTCTGAATATAACTCCAATTGCTCAAAATAAAAGCACTAATCAACCACTGGGACCTTATAAAATTACAAAGCTTTTGTACAGCAAAGGACACTGTGAATAGAGCAAAAGACAACCTACAGAATGGGAGAAAATCTTTTGCCAGTTATTCAACTGACAGAGGATTAATATCCAGAATATACAAAGAACTCAAAAAACAGAATAACAAGAATTCAAACAACCCAGTTAAAAAATGGGCTCTGGAACTAAATAGAGAATTCACGGAAGATGAAATACAGATGGCATATAAACATCTAAAAAATGTTCTACATCCTTAGCCATCAGGGAAATGCAAATTAAAACCACTTTGAGATTCCATATCACTCCTGTCAGAATGGCTGCCATCAAGAAAACAAATGACAATAAGTGTTGGCGTGGATGCGGAAAAACAGGAACACTTCTACACTGTTGGTGGGAATGTAAGCTGGTCAGCCACTGTGGAAATCAGTGTGGAGGTTCTTGAGACAGCTAGAAATAGATTTACCATATGATCCAGCTATAGCACTCCTAGGCATATATCAGAGGACTCTTCTCACTTCCTTAGAGATACTTGCAAAACCATGTTTATTGCTGCTCTATTCACAATAGCTAAGAAATGGAAGCAGCCTAGATGTCCGTCCACAGATGAGTGGATAATAAAGTTGTGGTACATTTACACAATGGAGTTCTATTCAGCAGTAAAGAAAAAATGAAATTATGAAATTTGCAGGGAAATGGATGGATCTGGAAAGGATTATACTTAGTGAGGTAACCCAGGCTCAGAAAGCCAAATGTCACATGTTCTCTCTCATATGTGGATCCTAGCTACCAATGTATAGACTTGGGTATGAACTGGAACAAAAAGAGGTACCAGAAACCAGTAAGGGGGTAAAAGGCTATAAGGGAGGGAAGAAAGGGAAGGACTTAAGTGTATGGTAATACACATATGTAAATAGAAGATCTGAGTTCAGGGAGGAATGGCCTAAAGCGAGGCCATGGGAAGAGAATGCATACAAAAAGGGCAGGGGAGGGACAATCTAAACTCAAGATATTATCAATAAGACATATGTAAAACTACTTTTTGATTAAGGTCACGTCTAGAAGATGTAGACTGTTACTAGAAAATTTTCAGTACCTGGGATGGAACTCCTTCCAGTGAGATGTTGGCCAAGGAGGTCCCGTAGCCTCCAAAACATTAAGGCTTTTGCCAAAGCCCTTGGTTTCCCTAGAGAAATAGATAGTAAGACCCTATTGCTGAAGACATCTCATGCCTGAGAGGCAAGGACACTGAGAAAGCAAGCTGGTGCTGAGCAGAAAACCTTCTCCCTGTAGACCAGCCAACTGAAAGCTGGAAAAAGCTGCACTGCACGCAGCGTATGGGAGACAGAAGCCATCAACAGTGAAAATAGTGGATGCTGAATATTCAAGCTTGGCCAGACAGGCCCAATGACTGAACAGGTGCAATAGTGGCGTGTCTACTCTTGGGGTAACCAACTGCTCCATAATTGGACTGAAGGCCCTCTCTACGGGAGGGAATACATACCCGGTACTGAAAAACCTAAGTAAAAGTCTATGGTAGGTGAGGTCATGAGCCTTGGGGGTATAAGCCTGCTCATGTCTGACTAAATGTATATATTATTCCCACCAGGCTGCCCTGGGGACACTACACTAAATGTTCATGTCCACATATTAACGCTATTCTCACTTCTGGCTAGAGAAGCTTCTCTTTTCAGATGGTGATGACCACTGGGATGACACAAAAGGCAACATAGTGCTGAGAAGAAGGGATGGAGGAGTGCCCAGCACTGAAACACCTCTGTCACATCCTCCAGTGGCTCAGGGACCATTCTGGAAGAGGGGCGGATAGAATGGAAGAGCCAAAGGAAGGATATGACCTCTTACTATGCAGCTGCCCAGACAGAAATTGGCCTGATATCCATGATCTTGCAGTGCCTAGCAATACCTTTGCAAGACCCTCAAAATAGAAGAGAAAGATGATGTCATCAAATTAGGAGAGAGACTAATGGAGAAAGGGAGGATATGATGGAGACTGGAGTTCTAAAGTGGAATGGGGAGGAGGGAAATATCAGGTGGGGTTTTTTTGTATGTAAGATTAAAAATCAATAAAAATAAAAAAATGTATGCAAAAAAGATGGTGAGGAGAGATTGTGGAAGACACCTATCACATAGTGTCATCCTCTGATGCACAAAGTGAACAAACACACACACACATCTGTACACCCCCACATGTAGTTTCACATATTTATAAACACACATCTTCCACATTCCTTTGTGCACACACACACATACACACAAATTTGTTTTTAAAGAAGTCATTTACCTCACTGGAACCATTTTCTGCCTTTCCTTTCCCCATTTCTATTCCTTTTTCAAGATACTCTTTTTTTTTTTTTTTTTTTTTTTGAGGTGGGGCTCAGTAGTTAAAGGTGCTTTGCTTGCAAGGCCTGCTGGCTTTCAGCCTGCTGACCTGGAATTTTTCTGTAGTCTCAGGGGTACTTCAGGCTGACCTGGAATTCACTCTGTAGTCTCAGGGTGGCCTTGAACTCATGGTGATCCTCCTACCTCTGCCTCCCAAGTGCTGGGATTAAAGGCATGCACCACCATGCCTGTCTTCTTTTCTTTTTAATATTTTTTGTGTTTTTTTTCAAGTTAAGAGTCTCCTTAAATATTTTATTTATTTATTTATTTTTAGTTTTTTTTTTTCGAGGTAGGGTCTCGCTCTAGCTCAGGCTGACCTGGAATTCACTATGTAGTCTCAAGGTGGCCTCAAACTCACAGCGATCCTCCTACCTCTGCCTCCCAAGTGCTGGGATGAAAGGTGTGAGCCACCATGTCCTGCTAAATATTGTATTTATTTTTATTTATTTATGAGAGAGAGAGAATGGGCATGCAGAGCCTTCAGCCACTGCAAATGAACAGATGCATGAGCCATGTTGTGCTTCTGGCTTGTGTGGGTCTTGGGGAATCAAACCTGGGTCTTTTGATTCTGTAGGCAAGTCCCTTAACCACTAAGCCATCTCTCCAGGGTTTGTTTTCAATGGCAGGAGGCCCTGGCATGCCCATCCATTCCCTCTCTCTTTCTCTCCGTCTTTCACAAATAAACAAATAAAATATTTTGAAACATGATTTTAATTATTCATGTGGGGGTGTGTTTTGTGCATGTGCACATGTGTCATGTGTGTGTGTGGTGGATAGTGGACACTTCCAGGATGGTCCTCAGCTTCCACCTCATTTCAGGTCGGGTCTCTCTTTGTTCATTGCTTCCAGGAAATCCGCCTGTCTCTGCTTCCCTTGTCACTGAAAGCATGCTGGGATTACAAGCGTCCACCCCAGATACCTGCTTTTATACTGGGTCTGGAGATCTGAATTCAGGTACTCAGAGTCACACAGCAAGCTCTTTACCCATCAAGCCATGTCCCTGGACCACACATCTTATTCTCTATCTTGCATTTATTGAAATCTAGGATTCAATGTAAAACACATCCCAATTTTAGAGCTAAAACTGCGCGTCTTGAAGTTATGTTTTCTATTGATTTATTGCTAGTGCAGAAAAATGCTATTGATTTTCATGGGCTAATCTTGTATTTCAAAACTTTGCTTACAGGGTCTAATAATTTGTCTATTGGCTGTTGGATTTTCTGGGCAAATGATGACAGTTTTATCTCTGTTTTTACTCTCTATCTCCCCCTCTAACTTTCCTTATTGACCACAACCTCTAGCACTGTGTCATGTTAGTGGTAAGAGTCAACTACAAGCATTCAGTTGATGTGCCATTTAAGTTCCTCTTGCCTCAGCCATGAGAGATCACAGGCATTGCTACCATGTCAGGCTGATTTATTTTCCTTGAGTTGATGTGGTTGAGTTTTCTGAAGCTGACAACCCAAGACCCCTCACCGGCATGAAGTAACTTCTACAGAGATCCTGGGTGCACAACGACAGCCAGGTCTTGAAGGCATCCAGAACTTTCAGTCGTCTCTGTGCCACTCAGTTGAAAACAGCATTGACTCAATACCACCTTGGTTTATGGATAAAGCAGTTTCCAGTAGAAGAGGCATGTGGCAGGAAGAGAATAATAGGTTGATTTAGTACAGTGATAATAATAATTAAGGTGATTTAAAGATGCTCCATCTATATGACTTTTCTCAGTCATCCTGCATCACATTTGAAATACAATTCAATGATGATGGATCAAAAAGGAATCATTAGGGGCTGGAGAGATGGTTCAGAGGTTAAAGGCGCTTGCTTACAAAGTCTGATGTTCCAGGTTCAATTCCCCAGTACCCACATAAACCCATTTGCACAAAGTGGCGTGTGCTTCTGGAGTTCATTTGCAGTGGCAAGAGGCCATGGCATGCCCATTCTCTCCCTTTCTCTCTCTGCTTGAAAATAAATAAATTAATTTAAAAAATAATTATTAGTTGCATTGTTCCCGTGAAGAAAAGAGCTGTGGGTTGGGTTGGCTCTTTGGAGATGGGCTGTGAAGGGTGGGTGATAAAGTTGTGGAATATCAGGGGCCCAGAACTCTAGAGAGGACTGAAAAATTGCTTTTTTTTTTTTTTTTTTTTTTTTGCTTGTGTACGTTGGTGGGGAGTGTGTGTGTGGTGTATGCACATGTATGCTTCCTTTGTGCACCCCTTGTGCCCATCTGTGACAGGTTGTGCTCACCTGTGCAAGCCTGAGTGGAAAGTTCAGTTCCCACGTTGTTGCTCTCTCTCTCTTGTTTTGATGGCTTGTTTGTTTTTCGAGGTAGGGTCTCTACTTTCTAGCCCAGGCTGACCTATGTAGTCTCAGGGTGGCCTCGAACTCAACAATGATCCACCTATCTCTGGCTCGCGAATGCTGTGATTAAAGGCGTGCGCCACCACGCCCGGCTTCTGTCTGCTTTTATTTGAGCTCTTATGAAGCCCAGAGCTTGCCTCTTTTTATTTTATTTTATTTTATTTTATTTTTATTTTTTTTTAATTTTTTAAAAACTCTGGTGAAGCTGGGCATGGTGGCGCACGCCTTTAATCCCAGCACTCGGGAGGGAGAGGTAGGAGGATCGCCATGAGTTCAAGGCCACCCTGAGACTACATAGTTAATTCCAGGTCAGCCTGGGCCAGAGTGAGACCCTACCTCAAAAACCAAACCAAAAAAAAAAAAAAAAAAAAAAAACCAACTCTGGTGATCCCCAGGTCTCTGCTCTTCACTGGGAATTGGGGGTTACAGGCATATGCAACCATGCCTAGCTATTTGTGTGGATCCTGGGGAATCAAACTTGGGTGATCTCTCTAGCCTCCCTAGGCCCTCAAGCTTGCATGGGGCATACTCTTAAGCATGGAGCCATTGCTTATTTAAGGGAACTTGCTCCAATGACCGGAATAGAGAACTACCCATGATAGGGTGAGCAGTCCCACACAGAATACTGGATCTGAAAGAAAAGGGGGTTCAACGGAGTGAGTCAGAGCTAAGACTTTGAGCCAGTTTCCAAGTGAGTTTCTAGAACCCAGTTTTGTGAGAGACTATGACTGTAAACAAAGCCCACCTCATACTTTAACTTTGCGTGCTGCTCTATGCTAGTATTTGCAATAGAAGACTCGGACAGAGCACTCTTAAAAGTCCTCCAGCTCTGGAATCAGTCTGGGATTGTTGTTAACTTCACGGGAATTAGAATCACCATGGAGACAAAGCTCTTGTCACTCTGAGGGAGTTTCTGGATCAGGTTCATTGAGGTAGGAAGGCCCACCCGAACTGTAGCCTATCATTCTGTGGGTGGGGTCTCAGACAAACTAAAAAGGAGAAAGAGCGCTAAACACCGGCATTCATTATTTTCCACTTCTTGCCTGCAGGTGCCACGTGACCAACTGCTTCCTGCTCCTGCCATCATGCCTTGCCCACCACGATGAACTGCGTCCTGTAAGCGCCTGTGTTGGGTCGAAGAGTCTCATGTTATAAGATGTCCCAGGGTTGGAGAGATGGCTCAGTGGTTAAAGGTTTTGCATGTAAAGCCTGACAGCTTTGGTCTGATTGCTCAATACCCATGTAAAACTACATGTACAAAGTGGTGCATGTGTCTGGAGTTCACTTGTAGTGCCAGGAGGCTCTGGCAAGCCCATTCTCTTTCTCTCCTTCTCTCTCTCAAATGAATGAATGAATGAATGAATAAATATGTCCTGTGCAGTAGTGGGGAAAAGGGCAAAAAGAAGCCATGTGGACCTGGGAGGAGGAGCTTGAATTGCCCTGGAACGTGGCTGCTCTGGGCTCCTTCATGGTACATGGTCACAGGGGACTAGCCTTTGCCTTGATGCTGCATGTGCCTGGGCCAAAGTGAAAGGTTGTACTTTTTTCTTGTCCCTTACCCCCACTCTTGCCCTTTCAAGGCAGACTCCAGGCACATGAGGCCTGCTGGTGCCTTTGAAAAGTCTCCTGTGCCATTTGAAAAGCGAACACTAGCACAGTCATGATGCCATGGGTTTACTGAGAGAGCTCTTTGTTCCAGGCTCCATGCTGAAGGCTCTGGGGACATCGGTTCACTTCATTTCAACTTGGGTGTTAGAGATTTTCTGAAAGACTCACAGTGAAACTAATGTTTAAAATACAGTATATAGCAGGGTGTGGCAGCTCACCTCTATAATCCAGCTCTTGGGAGGCAGAGGAAGGAGCATTGCAGGTTCAAAGCCAGCTTGGGCTACAGAGGACCAGGCTGGCTAAGGCTACATAGCCAGACCCTATTTAAAAAAAAAAGCCAAAGCCAAAAATAAATACATAGAAATAGATACAGTATATAAATATCCTTGCTTAAAATATAAGACTTTGGTCTGGTCAGGTGTGGTGATGCAGGCTTTTGATCCCAGCACTTGGGAGGCAGAAGTAGGAGGATCGACATGAGTTCGAGGCCACCCTGAGACTACATAGTGAATTCCAGGTCAGCCTTGGATAGAGTAAGATCCTACCTTGAAAACAAACACACAAACAAAAAAAAACCAAAAGAACTTTGAGCTGAGAAGATGGTTCAGTTGATAAAGTACTTGTCACATAAGCATGAGGACCTGAGTTCAAATCCTTAGCATCTAAGTAAATCCAGGTGTGGTGCCTTGTGCCTGAAACTGTAGCACTGGGAAGATGGGGCAGGAGAGTACCCAGGGCTTGCTAGCTAGATAATGTAGCCAAATGGTGAACTCCAGAGTCATTGAGAAACCTTATCTCAAAGAAAATTAGGTGGACAGTGACTGAGAAAGATACCTGATGTTGATCCCTGGCCTCTACATTCACATATGTGCTGGCAAACACATACAAAGAAACATAAACACATGACACAACACACACACACACACACACACACACACACATATTTATATATTTATACATATACACATATACATATATTTATTTATTTATATCTTACTTCCAAGGACTGGACGGTGTAGCTCAGTTGGTAAAATGCTTGCCCAGAGTGTGCAAGACCCTGGGTTCTATCCCCAGTACTGCATAAACAGGGCATGGAGGATACAACTGTAGTCCCAAAACATGGGCAATGGAGGCAGGAGGATCAGGAGTTCAAGGTCATCCTTAGCTATGTAAGGAATTCAAGGCCAGCCTGGACTACATGATATCCTATCTCAAAAAAAAAAAAAAAAAAAAAAAAAAGGGGCTGGAGAGATGGCTTAGCAGTTAAGGTATTTGCCTGCAAAGCCAAAAGATCCTGATTTGATTCTCCAGGACCCGCGTAAGCCAGATGCACAAGGGAGTTCATGCATCTGGAGTTCGTTTGCAGTGGCTGGAAGCCCTGGTGTGCCCATTCTCTCTCTCCTCTCTCTTTCTCTGCCTCTTTCTCTCTCTCTCTCTCAAATAAACAAATAAATAAAATATATTTTTAAAAGCAAAAACAAAACAGAGATTTAAGATATAAAACTTTTAAGTAAATAACTAACCTAGGAGAATGCATGAAGCACAGGTGGTGGTCGGCTCAATGAGTTTTCACAAGCGAGCATGCTTGTGTCACCAGCCCCTGGGAAGGAGCGCAGCTTTCTCAGGTTCCCGAGAGGCTCCTGTGGGATCCTAAACTCTAACCTCATCCTCTTTCCCCAAGGTGGTCGCTGCCCCAGCCTCACTCATCATGGGTGATTCTTGGGCTTTCCTGACTTGGGCCATGCACAATGGTGGCTGACTTCTCACGCTTGCTGGTGCGCTCGTGAGGCCCGTGCACGTGGTGTTCTTTGCTCCTCGGTGTTCCCTCGTGTGATTTTTACGCCACACATTTTGTGTCTCTGGTGGTTTGCATGTAAAGAGTCTCCCACAGTCTTGTGTGTTTGAATTGAATACTTTATCCCAGTTGATGGTGCCGTGTGGGAAGGTTGTGAAAGCTTTAGGAAGTAGAGTCTTCCTGGCGGAAGGGTGTCACTGGGGGTGGGCCTCGAGGTGTTCCAGCCCAGCCCCACATGCCATGTGCTTTCCCTACTTCCTCCCTGCAGGGGGGTGGTGTGACACGGCTGTCTGCTCCTGCCAAGCTGCTTCTGATCAGGTATTTTGTCCCAACAATGAGAAAATATCTGATATAGTATCCATTATGCTATTAATAGTTTTTTTTTTCTGAGGTGGGGTCTCACTCTGGCCCAGGCTGACCTGGAATTTACTATGTAGTCTCAGGGTAGTCCTGAGCTCACAGTGATCCTCCTACCTCTGCCTCCCAAATGCCTGTCAAGTTTCCCCCCCCCCAGGTTTTGATGACTCCATTTTTTATTGTTTAAGGAAATACTGTTTTATATTCTATTGCACTCATCATCAGAGGTGCCCTTCTGGTCTTCACTATGCTTTTCTCTGGCTGTGTGAACTGCAAAGCAATGGCTTAGCCTGTCTGTGTCTCATTTGTCCTGGAAGTGATCATACCTAGCTCCCCTCTGTTTCCTCTTTGATCAACAAGTACTTAACACACACACACACACACACACACACACACACACACACAAAATTTTATTTATTTGAGAGAGAGGATGGGCATGCCAGAGCCTCCAGCCACTGCAAAGGGACTACAGATGCATGTGCCACCTGGAGCAGCTGCCTTATGTGGGTCGTGGGGAATTGAACCTGGGTCCTTAGGCTTTGCAGGCAAGCGCCTTAACTGCTAAGCCATCTCTCCAGCCCAACAAGTACTTTTAAAGTACCCTCTGTCACCATTCAAGGGAAGTTAAGAGCAAATAGCACAGAGCTCCAGGCCCATGTCTTTGTGGCTCAGCCCTCCATTCCCTTCACATTCCCTCCTTTTTCTTCTCTCTCAGCCCCACTTATTCAGCTATTGCCTGCTCATCCTTCTAGCCTCAAGTCTGATGTCCCTTCCTCTATGGTGTCTGGGGATGCTGACTACTGTTTACTGAAGGACAGTGTTGTACACTGTCTCCCCCTCCTATGAGACCCCCCCCCCACCAGGGCTGGGGCTGCACTTCCTGTTCCTTCTTCTAGGTGCCTGTCTAGGTGTTTGCCTATATGGCACAATACAGGCCTGGTCCTAGCCAGACCACATGGCAGAAGAAAGCAGGAAGTGGCTTCTGTGAACACGGCGTTCTGCGCAGGCTTGGTGTGACAACAGTTACAGTCCCATGCTTGCGAGAAGCCTGCTACAAGATGTCCTGTCCAGAGACAGGCTGTCATTGGTCACAAAAAGGGGAACCACCCCATACAAAGATTAGCCAGCCAAGCCCCTTAAAACCCACGTGCACTTCCTCAATAAACGAGTTTATGTGGCTCGTCCTCTGCTGCTTCCACCCAACTCCCGGAGTCTGTGTCATGACTCTGCGCTGTTCACCCCGACTCGGCAGAGACCCTACCGTCCCTCCTGAGCTGGCCTTAGTGGGGACTGCAACATTTGCCCATCGTCCATTCTCAACCTAAGTTAGCATATACTTGTAATTCTGGTACTTTGGAGGCTGAGACAGGAAGATTGCTATGGGTTTGAGGTCAGCCTGGACTACTACAGTCAGATCCGAGAGAGAGAGAAAGACAGAGAATATGAATTCTGTTGGACAGCAGCTCAGGCCAGCTATGCCTATGGTGTAAGCACACAGGATCTGGACCCTTTCTTGCAAGCTGAACTATTCCAGCTGGTTTGCAGGGTTTGGGGGGTAACTTTTAAGTAAATAACTAACCTAGGAGAATGCATGAAGCACAGGTGGTGGTCAGCTCAATGAGTTTTCACAAGCGAGCATGCTTGTGTCACCAGCCCCTGGGAAGGAGCGCAGCTTTCTCAGGTTCCCGAGAGGCTCCTGTGGGATCCTAACCTCTAACCTCATCCTCTTTCCCCAAGGTGGTCGCTGCCCCAGCCTCACTCATCATGGGTGATTCTTGGGCTTTCCTGACTTGGGCCATGCACAATGGTGGCTGACTTCTCACACTTGCCGATGCGCTCGTGAGGCCCGTGCACGTGGTGTTCTTTGCTCCTCTGTGTTCCCTTGTGTGATTTTTACGCCACACATTTTGTGTCTCTGGTGGTTTGCATGTAAAGAGTCTCCCACAGTCTTGTGTGTTTGAATTGAATACTTTATCCCAGTTGATGGTGCCGCGTGGGAAGGTTGTGAAAGCTTTAGGAAGTAGAGTCTTCCTGGCGGAAGGGTGTCACTGGGGGTGGGCCTCGAGGTGTTCCAGCCCAGCCCCACATGCCATGTGCTTTCCCTACTTCCTCCCTGCAGGGGGGTGGTGTGACACAGCTGTCTGCTCCTGCCAAGCTGCTTCTGGTCAGGTATTTTGTCCCAACAATGAGAAAGTATCTGATATAGTATCCATTATGCTATTAATAGGTTTTTTTTTTTTTTCTGAGGTGGGGTCTCACTCTGGCCCAGGCTGACCTGGAATTTACTAAGTAGTCTTAGGGTAGTCTTGAACTCACAGTGATCCTCCTACCTCTGCCTCCCAAATGCCTGACAAGTTTTTTTCCCCCCTAGGTTTTGATGACTCCATTTTTTATTGTTTAAGGAAATACTGTTTTATATTCTTCACTATGCTTCTCCCTGGCTGTGTGAACTGCAAAGCAATGGCTTAGCCTGTCTGTGTCTCATTTGTCCTGGAAATGATCATACCTAGCTCCCCTCTGTTTCCTCTTTGATCAACAAGTACTTAAAATACACACACACACACACACACACACACACACAATTTTATTTATTTGAGAGAGAGGATGGGCATGCCAGAGCCTCCAGCCACTGCAAAGGGACTACATATGCATGTGCCACCTTGAGCAGCTGGTTTATGTGGGTTGTGGGGAATTGAACCTGGGTCCTTAGGCTTTGCAGGCAAGCACCTTAACTGCTAAGCCATCTCTCCAGCCCAACAAGTACTTTTAAAGTACCCTCTGTCACCATTCAAGGGAAGTTAAGAGCAAATAGCACAGAGCTCCAGGCCCATGTCTTTGTGGCTCAGCCCTCCATTCCCTTCACATTCCCTCCTTTTTCTTCTCTCTCAGCCCCACTTATTCAGCTATTGCCTGCTCATCCTTCTAGCCTCAAGTCTGATGTCCCTTCCTCTATGGTGTCTGGGGATGCTGACCACTGTTTACTGAAGGACAGTGTTGTACACTGTCTCCCCCTCCTATGAGACCCCCCCACCAGGGCTGGGGCTGCACTTCCTGTTCCTTCTTCTAGGTGCCTGTCTAGGTGTTTGCCTATATGGCACAATACAGGCCTGGTCCTAGCCAGACCACATGGCAGAAGAAAGCAGGAAGTGGCTTCTGTGAACACGGCGTTCTGCGCAGGCTTGGTGTGACAACAGTTACAGTCCCATGCTTGCGAGAAGCCTGCTACAAGATGTCCTGTCCAGAGACAGGCTGTCATTGGTCACAAAAAGGGGAACCACCCCATACAAAGATTAGCCAGCCAAGCCCCTTAAAACCCACGTGCACTTCCTCAATAAACGAGTTTGCGGCAGCTCGTCCTCTGCTGCTTCCACCCAACTCCGGGAGTCTGTGTCATGACTCTGCGCTGTTCACCCCAACTCGGCAGAGACCCTACCGTCCCTCCTGAGCTGGCCTTAGTGGGGACTGCAACATTTGCCCATCGTCCATTCTCAACCTAAGTTAGCATATACTTGTAATTCTGGTACTTTGGAGGCTGAGACAGGAAGATTGCTATGGGTTTGAGGTCAGCCTGGACTACTACAGTCAGATCCGAGAGAGAGAGAAAGACAGAGAATATGAATTCTGTTGGACAGCAGCTCAGGCCAGCTATGCCTATGGTGTAAGCACACAGGATCTGGACCCTTTCTTGCAAGCTGAACTATTCCAGCTGGTTTGCAGGGTTTGGGGGTATATGTGGGGGGTAAGAGACAAGGAGTCCTAGTGCTATCTGAGCCAAGATACTGGCCTTTTCCAAACATCTGCATTCTCATGCATTACATGGGAAGAGCAAGAACTGTCCTCTCAGGGGCATTTGGAAGGTTTAAAAAAGACACATGATAGGCTGGATAAATGGCTTAGTGGCTAAGGCACTTGCCTGCAAAACCTAAGGACCTAGGTTCGATGCCCTAGGACCCAAGTAAACAAAATGCACGAGGTTGGCCCATGCTTCTAGAGTTTGTTTGCAGTGGCTGGAGGCCCTGGTGCACCCATTCTCTCTCTCTCCCTCTTTCTCTATCTCTCTCAAATACATTTTTACTTTCATTTATTCAAATACATTTAAGAAAAGTAAAATAAAATTATTTTTAAAAAATACCTGAGATGTTCTTGCCACCTAATTATAGCAGCTACATTCACTACTTATAATCATGCAATTTAAAGGGGGCTTTGCTTTTTGGGGGTGGTTTTCAATGAAGAGTCTCACCAGAGCTCAAGCTGACCTGGAACTCACTATGTACTCTCAAGGTGGCCTTGAACTCATGGTGATCCTCCTACCTCTGCCTCTCAAGTGCTGAGATTAAAGGCGTGAGCTACCACACCCGGCTTTTTTTTTTTTTTTTTCTTTTTAATGAACTTAATCCATGGGGCACCTGGAAAGCCTGTTCCTCATCATGTACAGATAGGAAACTGAGGCACTGGGAGCTTAAGGAACTTGCCTAAGGCTGAGATCTTGAGCCATTCCGCCCTGGAGACTGGATCAGAAGCTTCCAAATGACATTTGCATGGGATGCAAAATCCTACCTCTTCTTTCACTCCACCTGCTGTTTCTAGCAGGTTTCGGCTTCCAGAAGGTCAGAGCCAAACACAGCTTTCTTTGAAGTCCAAATTCTGTTCTCAGGCTCTCCTGATGCGGCCTCGGGGAAAATGAATTATTGTCTTATCTTGCAATGAAACTGACTGTCAAAAGATAGCAGCTCCTCCGTGTGGGAAGTTAGGTGAATATTGATGATCAGTTGAATTGATAAATTCAAGCTCAAATTTACTGATGATAAAATGAATTAGTAAATCCATTCAGCTGTTTTGTAAACAAATATTGATTGACTATCTACATTATGGCGTGTGGAGATTTAACTCTAAACAAGACAGTACAGGATCCTGCTCCAAAGGAGGCATATGCAAGAAAACAAAACAAAAACTGGTGACAGATCAGTTCAGAGGGCGACAAGAAGACTTAGTAAAACTAAAACAGGTTGAGTCTGGCTGTGGTGGGCCAAGGGTGGCTGCCTCAGAAAGGTTAAGCAGAAGCCCCCAGAGAAATGGAAAGTCTGCCACGTGCGAATCCGGTGCAGGAGGAAGCTGGGGTTCATAGAACACTAGAAAAGAGCGACCTGACTGCACTATGGCAATCAAGGTGGGGAAAGGGGGTCAAATAGCAAAGGGCCCAACAGCACAAGATTTTATAAGCTAGAGATGGCAAACACTGCTGGCTGCTCACACCTCAGTATCGGGCCTAACCTTCTTCCATAATAATAAACTTGCCCTTATTTTTAACTTTTCATTGACAACCTCCATACATATATACAATGTACCCTGATCATAATTCCCCCTCATCACCCTCCTTTGTCCTCCTTTCTCTTCTCCACTGAATCCTAACTTGTTTCCAACTAGTCCCTCTTCTCTCTTTTTTAAAAAATATATTTCATTTGAGAGAGAGAAGGAGGCAGGGGGGGAAGGAGGGAGGGAGAGAGAGAGAAAATGGGCACGCCAGGGACCTCCAGCCGCTGCAAATGAACTCCAGATGCATGCGCACCCCCCTTGTACATCTGGCTTATGTGGGTCTTGGAGAGTTGAACCCAGATCCTTTGGCTTTGCAGGCAAATGCTTTAACTGCTAAGCCATCTCTCCAGCCCCCTTCTCTCTTTTTTTATTTTTATTTTATTTTTTAATTTGAGAGAGACAGGCAGAAAGAGAGGGGGGAGGGACAGATAGGAAGTGGAAGCACCAGCAGCCTCTTAGCTGCTGTGAACAAACTCCAGGTGCATGCGCCTCCTTGTGGGCATGCATGGCATTACGTTGTGTCACTTTTTGCCTCTGGCTAAACATGGTACCTGGAGAATCGAACAGGCATTCTTAGCCTTCTCAGGCAGGCACCTTAAGGACTAAGCCATCTCTCCAGCCCCCCCCCTTCTCTTTTGATATTATATTTTGAGTTCTCATGTTATGCCGTTCTTGTGCAGTGATGACAACCACTTTGAGGTCATAAATACAACTGCCACTTTGTGTCTGTAAGATCACAGTCCAAAGCACTCCTCCCCATCCTTTGGTTTTTACATTGTTTTTCCTTGCCACATCTTCAGTGGTCCTTGAGCCTTGGAGGATGTGATAGAGATGCCTCATTCAGTGCTGAGCACTCAAACCTCCCAACTTTTACATGGCTTATGTGTGGTGGAACATGCCTGTAATCCCCGCAGCAGGGAAGCTAAGGCAGGAGACTCATGAATCCAAGGCAAACCTGAACTGCATAGAGAGACCCTGACTCAACAAAACAAATAGGCAAACCACGGTCCAGCCTGTCTTGCAAAGAAACCTCTTCTCTCTTAGCAAACCCTGCCTTTCAATGCCTTTCAGTATCCAGGCCTGAGAAAGGAGATATTTTTTGCCCTCATTGGACCTTGCTTTCTCTAGGAGAGAGTCCTGCTGACTTGGCTTGATGTGTGATGGCAGGGAGAAGGAAATGGAATATCCCCCATTTCCATCCAAATATGGTGTGTTTTTTCTTTTTTATTATTATTATTATTATTAATTACAAAGATGATGTTTTGATTGTGTAGGCAGATACCTTAACTGACAAAAGGGGCTTTTCAGGTGTGACTGAGTTGAAGATGTTAAGATGGGGAGTTGATCCAGGATGTGGGGAGAACTGATGGAATTATAAGGGTCCATATAAGAGTGAAGTGGGAGAGAGAAAGCGAGGAAGGGAAAAGAGAGAGATTTATTGGGGCATGCTATGCTGTGTTTTGAGGATAAAGGATGAGCCATAAGCCAAGTGGGTGGATGGTCCCCAGCAGTCAGCAGTGCACAGGCAAGGCCTTCAGGGGAACTCTGTTATCAGGCCTCTAGAACTGTAAGGTGATACATTTGTGTCATTTTAAGAAGCTGTGGGAATGTGTTACAGCAGCCTTGGGAAACTAATACACCCTGCTTTGCTTCTTATGACAGAATCCATCTTGTTCTCTCACATGGGGTCCACTCCAGGGTGTGGGTCGAGGGTCTTACGTTTTGACCTCTCTTCTCCACATCACCCCGCCCCTCATGATGGGAGTGGGCTAACCTCACTTCCGGATTTAGCATAGGACAAATTACCCGGGTATATTAGGCAGGTCACTTATTTATTATTGCATGTGTATGTGTGTGGTGTGTATGTATTCGTGTTCACGTGTGTGTGCGTGCACATATGTGTGTGGAAGTGCATGGAGTCAGAGGTTGACATCAGGTGTCTTTCTCAATCACTCTCCAGTTTATTCACTGATGCGGAGTTTCTCACTTGAACTCAGGGAGCCCCAGGAAGCCCCTGTCTCTGCTTCCTGAGTGCTGGGATTACAGGTGGGCTGCTATGCCTGCCTAGCAGTTAGGTGGGTGCCGGGGATCCGAACCACAGCTCTCATGCTTGTGTGTCAAACGCTGCATCCACTGAGCCCTCTCCCCAGCAGGCAGGGTTCTCCAGAGGGACAGAACTGACAGAAAGTACAATAGAATGATTGACATAATAGGGGCTGGGTAGTCCATGATGGAGGGTCTGAGAACGGGATAGCTGTTTAGTCCATGAGGCTGAGTGCCTTAGCAGTCCCAGTTTGGCACTGAAGATCTGGAAGATTCTGGAGAGCTGCTGGTTCTCAGCCCACATTGAGAGGCTGAAGAAGCAGAAGTCTAATGGTAGCCAAGGCCGACAGCAACAGAGATAGGCGCTCTCCCCAGCAAAGTGGGAAAGCAGGCAGGAGGCACTGCTATTTCCTCCACCTCTGTGTCTTGGCTACTGCTGGAAAGTGCCCTCCCCCCACTATGCTGGGGAAAGGTCTTCCTGGGATATGTCCTCACAGACTTGCCTAGTGGCGCATTTCTTAGTTGATTCCAGATCCAATTAAGTTGGAAATCAAGATGCACCATCCCAGTAGCAATGGCCAATGAGAATGCCATTGTCTCCAGCGACAGTGAAAGTGGAGGGGTGGCCATTCCCGCACTGCTGGGCCAATCAGAATGCAGTGGAAGGCTCTTTCTGAGTTGTCACCAAGGAGGATGGCTGTTCCACAGTGAAACCTGGCTGAGGAAAGGAAGCCTGGAGCAGGTGGTGGCACCAAGAGTGAAAGAAAGACAGCAGAGCAGAGGGCTCAAAGAGACACTGTCCCCAAGGTAGCTTGAAACCTGAATCCAGTCATGTCTGACTCCAGCCTTGCCTCCGGGCATCCCAAATGACAGGAACCATGACAATGCTCTTTTGTGCATGGCATTGGAGGTAACCATCTGGGGGAGAGGGGAATGGCTGGTTTCAACACACCTGGTCTTCTGGTGACAGGTGGGATCAGAACTCTGACTCTCACACTCTGCACTCTGAGGCGTGCAGCTGCAGCCTTCCAGATGAGCAGGAGTGCGCTGGAAGTGCACACCCTGCTGTGTGCAATTAGTCCTTGCTTCTTCTTCTGTGGCCGATCAGCATTCTTGATTTCATTTTCCGAGCCTAGGCTAGTCATTATCATAAAGAGATCACTTACCATCTTGAATTGTAACAACCTGAACTCACAGAGTAAGTCTGTATTCCAAGGTTATGAGCACTCTGCACCATTCAACCTGCTTTAAAATTTTCTTAAAGCAATATCATTTTGAGGGACCAAAGGTAACACCTCTCCACAAACCCTCCTAGCCCCCATATTTAGAAGGCTCTCTGATGGAGTTGTTGCACCCCTGACACCAATCTGTCACATTTCTAATAACCAAGCAAATTCTGTGCAGCTGCTCCCAGAGCCAGACTTCTCTGCCATCAGCATTGTCTCAAGGCACATATGTCTGACTGGCAGAACCCAGATCCTGTGTGTGCCCTAGCTGCAAGGGATGCTGGGAAAGCCAAGCTGGTTTTTCTACACTGGGTGAAAGGACTCACCATGGAGGATGCTAGAAGATGCTGGGGAGTGCACAGTATGACGAATGTCCTGCATAAAGTGATTGGTGCAAAGTCACTGTGTGAGTTTCCTCAGGTTCCCATAACAAAATACCATCAAGTGGGCAGCTCAAACATCACACATTTATTTTTCTCAGGCTTCTGCAAACCGGAAATCCAAGACTAAGTATTGGGGAAGAGTTGGTTTCTGGGGAGGCTTGTAGTTGGCTATCTTCACTCTGTGTCCTCATGTGGCCTTTCCTCTGTGCGTGAACGCAAGAGGTGTTACTGGTTTTCTCTCCTGTAAGGACATCAATAATGTCGGATTAGGGCCTGCCTACATGACTTCATGTAATCTTCAGGGCCTATAAGAGTTGCTTTTCCTCATTGGGTCACAAAATATATGACAACTTAAGGTTTATTTTGGCTCACAGTTTAAGAAAGGACACAGTCCATCCAGGCAGGGAAACCATGGTGGCAGGTATGTGAGGTGGTTGGTCATGTGTCATCCATAGTCGGAAAGAAGAGAGAGAGGAATGCTGGTGCTTAGCTGACTTTCTCCTGTTTATTCATTCTTGACTCCAGCCCGTGAGTTGGCGCTGCCCACATTCAGAGTGGATCTTTCTTTCCTCTATTAAACCTTTCTGGAAACACCTCCTAGAGGCCAGAGGTGTGTTCCCATAGTGATTCTAATTCCAGTCAAGTTGACGGAGATGATTAACCATCACAGGCTTTATCTCCACACACAGTCACACTGATGGTTAGGGCGTCAATACCTGAACTGTGTGGTATAGTTCAGTCCGCTGCAACACTGCTAGGAGGTAAAGGTGCATGGAGACTCGAGCCTGGCTTGCCTCCTACACCCCCTCCTAACTCAAGCCCTCTCAGTTTTGGGCTTGCTGGTCACAGCACACAGAAAACAAACAAAAAGGTATTTAAGCCAGGCGTGGTGGCTCACGCCTTTAATCCCAGCACTCGGGAGGCAGAGGTAGGAAGATCACCGGGAGTTCGAGGCCACCCTGAGACTACATAGTTAATTCCAGGTCAGCCTGGACCAGAGTGAGACCCTACCTCGAAAAACCAAAAAAAAAAAAAAAAAAAAAGGTATTTAGATGGTAGAGTGGCACTCAACCTGGAGTGGTCTTTGGCATTCTCTGTTTTGGAGTACTGCCTGGGAGGAAGGGGTATAAAAGAGGAGAAAGTTGCCAAATCCCCTTCAAAACTGGTGACCTGGCTGGAAGGTCTCCCTCTCCGTCCAGAGCCAGCATCCATTAAACTCCAGGATATTGTCTGGGCGCAGCAGGAACTGTGATGTAGGCAGAAAAGGTTTGGATTTTTGTTTGTTTGTGTCAGTGTGTGTGTGTAAAATGATAATAGAGAACTTCAAGAAATTCAAGGAGGACTGGGAAATAACCCACAAATCACCAGGAGAAAGGAGATGTTCAGTAGCCCAAATCATAGCACGCAGTCCAGAAAGGCCACCCCCACTGCTGCCACCAACCTGGTGTTCAATGGAACTTCTTTCTTTCTTTATTTCTAATGTTTTGTTTTGTTTTGTTTTTTGAGGTAGGGTCTCACTCTATCCCAGGCTGACCTGGAATTCACTCTGTATTCTCAGGGTGTCCTCGAACTCACAGCGATCCTCCTACCTCTGCCTCTCCCAAGTGTTGGGATTAAAGGCATGTGCCACCATGCCCCACTGGAACTTCTTTATTTAAAATTTTTTTTATTATTGATAGCTTCCATAATTACAGACAATAAACCATGATAACTACCCTCTCACTTTCCCTTTTGCAACTCCACTCTCCATCATATCCCCTCCCCCTCTCAATCAGTCTCTTCTTTATTTTGATGTCATCATCTTTTCCTCCTATTGTGAAGGTCTTTTGAAGGTTGTGCCAGGCAGTGTGAGGTCATGGATAACCAGGCCATTTTGTGTCTGGAGGAGCCGTTGTAAGGAGTCCTACCCTTCCTTTGGCTCTTACATTCTTTCTGACATCTCTTCTGCAATGGATCCTGAGCCTTGGAAGGTGTGATAGAGATGTTTCAGTGCTGAGCACTCCTCTGTCATTTCTTGTCAGCACTGTGGTGCCTTTTGAGTCATCCCAGTGGTCACCGCCATCTGAAAAGAGAAGCTTCTCTAACCAAATGTGAGAGTAGCATTAATATATGGGTGTGGACATTAAGAGAAGTGCTTACTGGGCAGTTTGGTGAACCTAATATATGCATTTAGCCAGACTCAATGGAACTTCTGTTGTCACTGCGTCTACCTCAGGCCCTGCCTCAGCCATTAGAGTGTGTGCTGTGCCTTGATTGGTCTGACATAGCTTTGCACAGTCCTCATGACAATTCTGAAAATAATTCTCATTGTTCTCATTTTACAGAGATGGAAACAGAGGCTTAGTGATGTTATGGGACTAACTCCCCAAAGGCAAATTCAGGTCTGCTTAGCAGCAAAATCTATTTTCTCAGAAACCATAGTGTGGTGCCCCTACCTTGATGCAGGCAAGCATAGGGAGTGGTCAGGCCACCGGGGACACTGCTGGGCTCGAGTACTAAACACACCCTTCTCCTAAATAACACACCTAAACCTGCTTGGAACCTGGGCGCTCAGCTGTACTGAGCTGCACATACACCCCACACAATGAACTGGTTTTCTCCTTCCCTCAGTGACCGTTCTTCGTGATCAGGACCCATTGAAATGTATTCTTAGATCTGGATCAGAACAGCAGGGGGCCATCCAGCCAGCCTGATTTTGGCTGCACAGTAAGATTAACTGTGTCTTTAAATTTTTATTTATTTATTTATTTATCTGAGAGAGAGAAACAGAGAGAGAGAGAGAGAGAGAGAGAGTGAATGGGTACTCTAGGACCTCCAGCCACTGCAAACGAACTCCAGACGCATTCACCCCCTTGTGCATCTGGGTTACGTGGGTCCTGGAGAATCGGACCGGGATCCTTTGGCAAATGCCTTAACCGCTAAGCCATCTCTCCAGCCCCCTTAACTGTGTCTTTTAAGTGAACTTTTATGGAGAAGTCCCTGTTTACCATCTTATACATCATGGGAAGGAACATGCATGTGGAAAAAATTATATAACTCAAACCTATCAATCAGACCATAAGACTATTCCCTTATCGACCCATCCATCCACCCCTAATGATCCTCTAAAGAGAAGCCCCAGACCACTTCCTAGTGTTCTTGCGTACTCTCCACTCCAGCAGTCTGCTGCCCCTTTGGTGGTGTCTTCAACCCTTGACTAGCTATCATTTTGCTCTTAGTAAAGTGTCTTTCTGTATAACTGCTTCGCTGTGTGTCTTTCTTCAGTTCTTTGAGTAAAACACCGAGAACCTGGAAACATCCAGAGGGCACAGGTAACTCTGGGAGAAGGGATTTCCCAAGTAACCTCACAAAGTCCTTCCTATCCCTGCTCCCAGCAGCACATGAATGTCTTCTCATTCCATGCTTTCCAACACAAAGGGAACTGCATTATTTGACAAAAATCTTTGCTACTTTAATAGGCTAAAACGGTGTCTTACTGCTTTGGTTTGCCTCCGTCACCACTGAACTTTAAAGTTTTTCCACATTTTATTATCTAGTTATATGTCCTTTAAAAAAATACTTTATTTATTTGCAAGCAGAGAGAGAAATACAGAGAAGGGAGACAGACAGAGAGAATGGGTGCACCAGGGCCACTAGCCACTGTAAACGAACTCCAGAAGCATGTGCCACTTTGTACATCTGGCTTACATGGGTACTGGGGAATTGAACCTGAGTCCTTAAGCTTTGTAGGCAAGCACCTTAACGGCTAAGTCATCTCTCCAGCCCTGTATATCATTTATTTATTTATTTATTTATTTATTTATTTATTTATTTATTTATTTATTTATGAGAGAGAGTGAGAGGCAGATAGAGAGAGAGAGAATGGGTGCACCAGGGCCTCCAGCCACTGCAAACGAACTCCTGGTGAATGCGCCACCTTGTGCATCTGGCTTATGTGGGTACTGGGAATTGAACCTGGGTCCTTAGGCTTTGCAGGCAGGCACCTTTAAGCTTCTCAGACAGGTGCCTTAACTGCAAATCCATCTCTCCAGCCTGTATTTCCTTTTTGTGTGCAAGGAAAATCTTGCTCATGTCCTTGGTGCACGTGTTAACTGGGGTCTCAGGTCTCAGTGAGGTCACCTTAGCAGTTTGTATCAGCATCGTATATGTAGCAAAGAAGCTGAACCCTCTATCTTTTTGCTTCTCAAAGGGTTTTTTTTTTCACACTTGCATTTGCTATTTCACATTGCTGATTTTCCTTGGGCATCTCGGAGGTTTACATTTTAGGGGCAAATATTGAACAACCATTTCTCAGGCTGCCCACATGAGCACAAGGGACTTGTCTTAAAGGGGAAACTATCTCTAACACTGAATGCTTGGATAATTCCTCTTTTTGGACTTCCTGCCACTTCACAATGCTTGGGGGCCAGTAGGTTTATGGGAGTCCTTTCATCTGGAGACAGGGTCATAAACCACTCAGAGAGGCTCTCTTGTTCACTCCACCCCAGCGCAAGGAAACACAAAGGTGGAATTGTGTGCGATGATCACTTACCACGGGTTCATCCTGTTCTCCCCTCTAAACAGCTATTTGCAGGGAGGGAGGCATGGCAGGAAGAACCCTCCCTTCAGGAGGTTTGAGCTGCAGGCAGGACGCTCCTCAAAGCAAGCAAGGCTGGGAGTGCAAAGGTGAGAGTCGGGTGACCGCAGAAGCCCTGTCCCTCTCCTCCCTGGATGTCTCTGACCTCTGGCCCCAGCTGCTACAGGCGTTGATCTTGGTGGCACTTGATCTGCCCAAAAAGTCTAGAGACACTACTCACTCATTGTCTGGAGACACATTAACACGGTTGGTCTGCTCTGAAGCATGGGGTCATGACACTGGCTATCTTTGGTTCAAATCCCAACTGTAGCACTGAACACCTGTGTAACTGTAGGTCAGTCCTTTGATATTTGCAAGGCTGTGTGTAAGGGACATATACCGCCCTTGTGTGATTGCTATAAGAATCAGTGGTAGTGGATGTAACATGCTCTGTGGCTCTGCTGCGCAGTTGTAAACACGTGCTGTAGAGTGCTGCTCGACGGTAAAAGGAATTCAACATTCATGTATGCAAGATGAATGAATTTCAAAATATTCAAAATAATCTGGCCAAGTCTGAGAAGCCAGACATGGTAGACTCCACGCAGGGTGATTCTGCTTATATGAGGTTATAAAAAAGATAAAACTCGCCGGGCGTGGTGGGGCACGCCTTTAATCCCAGCACTTGGGAGACAGAGGTAGGAGGATCACCATGAGTTCGAGGCCACCTGAGACAACATACTGAATTCCAGAGCAGTCTGAGCTAGAGTGAGACCCTACCTTGAAAATAAAAATAAAATAAAATAAAATAAATTAAAATAAAATTAATAAAATTAAAAAGACAAAACTCCAGGGAGAGTAGGAAGGAACAATAGCTGTCTGGGGCTCGGGTCTAGGTTAGGGCTCAACTGCAAAGCATCAAGTAGGAACTTTCTGGATGATGTAAGTACTGTGTGTCTGTTTAGAGTGTGGCGATGGAGCTCTGTATACCATTTCCAACACTTAACAGACTCCATACTTAGAGTGAATAGACTTGTAGGGACAAGAGCATTAAAAACACACAGCTGAACATTTTGCTTTTTGTTTGTGTTTTGCTATATATTATTCTTATTTGGAATTATATATGGGAATGAAAGTTTTTAAGGTTTCCAGTGCTCAGTTTCCTATGGTCTTGCATTTTCTTCTCTTTCCTTCTCCTCCTCCTCCTCCTCCTTTTATAGAAAGAGACAGAGACAAAGAGAATTGGCATGCCAGGGCCTCAGCCTGTGCAATCAAACTCCAGACGCTTGTGCTGCCTAGTGGGCATGTGCATCTGGCTTACGTAGGATCTGGAGAGTGGAACATGGGTCCTTAGGCTTTGCAGGCAAGCACCTTAACTGCTAAGCCATCTCTCTGGTCCATCTTTCTTATTTTTTAAAAAATATTTTATTTTTATTTATTTATTTCAGAGAGAGAAAGAGATAAGAGAGAGAAAGAATGGGCGTGCCATGGTCTCCAGACACTGCAAATGAACTCCAGAGCCACCTTGTGCATCTGACTTACATGGGTCCTGGGGAATTTAACAGAGGTCCTCTGGCTTTGCAGGCAAGCACCTTAACTGCCAAGCCATCTCTCCAGCCCTTTTCTCATTATTTGTTTATTTTGAGGAGGGTCTTACTCTAGCCCAGGCTAATATAGAACTTACTTTGTAGTCCCAGGTTGGCCTTGAACTCACAGTGGCTCTCCTTTTTAAAATATGGTGTGTAGCTGGGCATGGTGGCGCACACCTTTAATCCCAGCACTTGGGAGGCAAAGGTAGGAGGATCACTGTGAGTTTGAGGCCTCCCTGAGACTACATACCCATTTCCAGGTCAGCCTGAAGTAGAGTGAGACCCTACCTTGAAAAACAACAACAACAAAAAAAAATCTTGTGTGTATTGTGGTGTATGTGTGTGTGGTAAGGCCCCTGTTTGTGCCCTGGGGTGGTGCCCCATGCCCTCACCTGCACTGAGGGTTCTTGTCTTGTCTGTGATTGCCATTACTTTTTTTTTTTTTTTTTTTTTTTTTTTTTTTTTTTTTTTTTTGGTTTTGCAAGGTAGGGTCTCACTGGTCCAGGCTGATGTGCTCCATTACTTTTCTGTCTGGTCTGGTTTGTTGATTTTATTTATTTATTGAGTCTCCTTTTTCCTGATTTCAGAGCTTGCAGGGCTCTGAAGATTTGAACTTGGGCAGTCTCAGGCCCCCTCAGGTCTTCATGCTTGAGCAGAAAGCATACTTACCCACTCATCCATCTCTTTAGCTTTCTTTTTGTTTTCCTCTTTTCCCTCCTCTTTCTCCCTTTCTCCTTCCTCTCCCTTCCCTTCCCTTTCCTTCTTCCCTCCCTCCCTCCCTCCCTCCCTCCCTCCCTCCCTCCCTCTTTCTTCCTCCCTCCCTCCCTCCCTCCCTCCCTTCTTCCCTTCCTTCCTTCCTTCCTTCCTTCCTTCCTTCCTTCCTTCCTTCCTTCCTTCCTTCCTTCCTTCCTTCCTTCCTTCCTTCCTTCCTTCCTACCCTCCCTCCCTCCCTCCTCCTTCCTTCCTTCCTTTCTTCCTTGTCTTACTATGCAGTACAGGCTGGCCTTGAACATACAGTCCTCCTGCCTTATCCTCCAGAGTGCTGGGGTTGCAAGCATGTGCCATCATATCTGGCTTCTTAGTGTCTTAGTTTGGCACCAAATGGAAGGTCCTCCTGCTCATGCACTGGTCACAGTGGCCGCCCCTGAGGCACCTGTTTGGTTCTGTCTTTGAAACTTCTGACTTGGCTCTGCAGCTTCTGAATCATGTTTAGGGCGTAGGGATCCCCAGTGACACTGGACCCACTGGGCCAGGTCTCAGCCTCCCCTGGAGCCTAGGGAGCAGCAGCTGCCTCCCAGGGCAAGCGCTGGGGACAGTGCTCACACTTCCCTGTGCAAATCTCTCCAAACCCCATTTTTCTCTCTCTGGCATGATCTAAGTTTGAAAGACTTTCCCCCAGGAAGTCTTTATGGAATCCCTTAGGCAAGGTAAACACAATGCCTTGCTTGGATCAGGAGGGGAGTGGAGAACAAATGAATATTCCAATAAATTATCCCATGATGCATGGCAAAGTGTGCTTCAGAAATGCTATTGCTGAACTCTAGCAGCAACAAGGGACAGGCAGGGGACTCAGATGGACAGATCCCTTAGGGGAGCCAGGGATGGTAACAAGGGGAGGCAGAGGTAAAAAGGAGACAACACAGTAAGGGGCCCTACAGCCATCAAGTACCAGTGGCATCTGGGGTCTAGTGAGGACAGGTGGAGGAAACAGGGCTCAGACAGGTGACATTACCTGCCTTTGGTCCCTCGGTTTGTGTAGGGAAGCAAAGAGAGGGTATCTTCTGGCTGTGTGACCTTGGATCTACCAGTATTAGTTCTGTGCTCCTGGGACATGGCATGCACTTTCTTTGCCTCACTTTCTTCCTCTGTAAAGGACAAGAATGTCCCACAGTGGGGGGGGGGGGTTGTGGCAAAGGGAAATGCATAAAGCTGGGCCCAGAGAGCAGTGGCTTCCACTGTGACAGGGTGTGGTGCAGGAGCTTTGGGGCTGGGCAGGGGTGTCAGGGCCTCGATGGGAATTTGGTACCTTCTGAAGTTCTGGGTTAAGTTTAGGAGCCAGTGGGCACAACGGGTAAGACTCACTGTGGGAAAAAGAACAGCCTGAGGGTCCAACAGAGCTGGGGGGTTGGTAGGGAGGGGAAGGAATCTCTGGGGCCCTACCTTCTCCTTTCCCTGTTATTGTCTTCTCTTTCTTCTTCTCCCTCCATTCCTCCTCACCCTCTTTCCTTCCCTCCATCTCTCCTTTCTTCCTTTTCCCTCTACCCCTCTCTCCCTCCAGCTCTTTTCTCCCTCTCCTTTTTGTCTCCTCTCTCTGTTCTCTCTTTTTCCCAGTTTTTCTCTCTGCCTCATCTGGTTCTGAAAGCCGGCAAGGAAGAGCTTTTGCTTAGAGTCCTGTCATGAGTAACCCTCTTGTGTACTTGCGGTTTACCTACCTGTAGAAAATTTGTTCCCAAGATCTCCACATGCTGTAGGCAAATGCTTTTTAATTCAGCTCTACAAATATTGACTGTGCTCAGGCTAACTGAGTGTACTTTGTGCTAAAGGTGCCCGAGATGTAAATGGGCAGAACTGGTCCTTGGAGGAGCCAGCAGGGGGGCCCTGGTGGATGCTGGCATAAGACACATGCCTGTTCTTCCCCAAGGGTGCTGAAGGGCTCTCTGTCTTCCATGCTACCTGGGCCCATTTCTCTCGCCAGCAAAGTGTAGGAAGGGGAGTCATGCCAGTTCTGCCGTAGCTTAACAGGACAGTGCACTGTGGACAGAATCTATGGGCTTGAGGTTAAGCTCGGCTTGTGGGGACTGTACAGGCCAGGTAAATATGTCATTGTGCTGCTCATGACAAACAAGAGCTGGGATTAGGATTTTTGTATCTATTTCTTCCTCTCATAAACTTTACAAGATCATCCACATAAGGAAGAGTCTCTCCACCACCATTATTTCCCCCAGTGTTATGCTGGGTTTTCAAGACTGCAGGCCCCAGCTTCATTTACATGTTGTCCGATTTGGAGAGTAAATTGATCCAGCCAGGTTTCACCCTGAGTGTGGTACTGGTTTCCAGAAGCTCACAGGCAAAAGGGAATTCAGAAAACTGATGAAAATGGGACTTGAGAAATGAGCTGGAGGTACAGCCAGGAAGGTTGTGCTCCACATATTTCCCAGCCTTGTGCGATGCTGAGTAGCCTTGTATTTGACAGGTCCTGGCCAAGAGATGTCTAGAAACCACATGTCCCTCGAGGGCTGGATCACTTATTGTTTGGACAAGACTTCCCAGTATCCTCCTTCCTCTACCCTTACAACCAACATCTTTCTAGAAGGCACTATTTTGCCTCATCTGTAAAATCTATCCTAGGAGTAGCCCTCCTGAGCACCCACAGGAGACATGTAGCAGCTGCCTTAAGTCATTAGTTGAGGGCTGCTTTGTCACCACAGCACAACTTTGCCTATCTTGCTGGTACACTGGGAAAACACAAGACCACTTTTATTATTTTATTTATTTTTGCTCTACTGTCAACGGAACCTAGGATAGGAACAGGAAGAAAGCGATGACATTTATTTGTAGTTGGTGAGTTTACAGCTTGACAAAGGAAACAGAAATGGAACCTTTTCCTTTACCCCAGTGTGCTGAGAACAACAGGGTCACAGGTCATTGCCACTGGCCATGACCATGCGCTTCAGAGGGGATCACGCTTAACTTCTTGGCCCAAGAGGGCAACGCCTCTCCTATACCAATAATCTCCATATCCATGGCCTAAGAGGGGCTTAGACCTAGGGCTCACAACACAGAGGAGGAAAGGGCCAAGACTTTTGGAAGAGGTGGTAGCTTATCATCTGAGCCTTTCCCCTCTCTGTAGGTGGGGAGCTGATCCCTATCCTGATTGTGGAGAGGCGAACACAGGTGCCAGTCAAGGCTCACCATCTTTCTTTTACCAGTGGTCCAACTCGCATCTTCATAGCCCACAAGGAAACACACTTCAGACTTCTCCCTTGGCCCTAAGACTTCCCAAACTGCCTTATGCATGTCCAGGCTTTTCATATACTTACAGTGTGGCTTCTGCCCTGGGAGCAGCACGGCTGTAAGTCCCTTTGTCTCCCTGCTCTGTAAAGACAAGTGTTAAATAAGATGTTGGTAGGCTGGAGAGATGGCTTAGCAGGTAAGGTGCTTGCCTAGGAAGCCTGAGGACCTAGGTTCAATTCCCCAGTACCCAGTAAAACAGATGCACTAGGTGATGCATGCATCTGGAGTTCATTTGCAGTGGCTAGAGACCCTGGCATGCCCATTCTCTCTCTCTCTCCCTCTCTTTCTCAAGTAAATAAACAAATAAAATATTAAAAAACATAAGATGCTGGCACCATAGGTAAACGCTTCCTGTACGCCCTCTCCTGGACACGACCCTACAAAGAACCCCCTGCCTTGATAGTGGAAGTAGTGTTAGACCAATACGGCTCCCACCCCCAATCTCCTCTGGGGGAATTACTGGAGAGTGGCTGGTACTGGAGCTTGTTCAGCTTGGCCGCCTTCAGCAAGCAACTCTCATTCACAAGTGAGGACAAATTAATACAGTACACACCGGCTGCACAAGTACCGCGCTGTAATTGATTGTCTCTGTAATCACAGGCAAGGCTGCTGACTTGGTGACTTTTTTCTGACACACAACTGCTGGAGAGGGGGTGGGGCGGGGGTGGGGTGGGGGCAGCTTTGGGGAAGGGAAATGCAGAAGTGTTTTCTGTTGCGTGTTATCTCAAGGCAAGTTGTGTCTCTGTCAACTCCAGGGGAGGACAAGGCCCATTACATTCTGAACCAGTAAGAATTTATCAAATGCCCATGCTGTGAGAGGCCCTGACAGGTATATTGTCTTATTTTCTAGCTAGTAGTCCTGCAATCATGACTTAATGACAGGGGATGGAAGGCAGTCTTTACAGTAGCATTGTTTTCGTGGGATACCCATGTGATCTCCGCATCATTGACCTGGGTACACCTTATTGATCCCCAGCTACCTCACTGTGCGGAGCTGGTCGTTCCAATCACTTTACATACACACAGCACAGGAAAGCAACGCCATCTTTCTCTTTACCTGACAAGGCCAACTTAGGGTGGGTTCTTTTTTTTTTTTTTTTCTTTCTAGCACTTTGTAGGACTTGGATGACTGAAGGGCATCCTCTCACTTCCTCCCCTCTAAGATCCTTATGCACTTTGGAGAAAGTGGAGAAAGCTCTGCCCTTTGGCGACACAGGTTTTTAAACCCACAAATCCCTTTTGCTTTGAGGAACAGGGGTGAGTGAAGGGTGCGTGCCAGAGACTGCCCAAGTCCCCAGGAAAGCTCAGCTGTCCCGTGACCTCGAGAGCCTCTCCGTTTCCCTAACCTTGTCTAGAAGCGAGCCCTCTTTGCAAAAACAAAAACAAACAAAAACAAAAAAACACTCCTCGAGCTGTCGTTGCAAAGAAAACCGAAACTGCCCATTTCTGACTACCGTCAAAAAGAGCCCTCACTCCCTGGGGAGGGGCTTGGGGGCATCACCGCGGAAGGGGGGGGGTCTTTGCATCCACGCCCCTCCCCTGCAGCAACCTCTCTCTCTGTGTCTCCAGACCCGGGTGGGTGGCAGCACTGAGACGATATGATTCGTATTTTATTTTGTTTTATTCCCCCCCCCTCGGGGTTCTGTCATGGAAACGTTGACACAATCTCCAGACGGCTGCAGAGCAAAGCCGGGGACTGAGGGCTTTTGGGACCCTGCGGGAGCGCACGGCGCACTCCGGACTCCCCGGGAAACAGCTGGACGCGACCATGTCCCGGGGAGGGGCGGGGGAGGCGACGCTCCGCCCCGGCGCGGCCCCGCCCCGCCCTCCGCCCTCCCCTCGCCGGGGGCTGCGAGTTGCATTTCGTTAAAAAAAAAAAAAAAAAAAAAAAATCCAGCCTCGGAATATATAGATCACTGGAGCGCAATGAAGTAGCCTTTGGAGAGGAGGAGGGGGCTCGGAGGACAGCCACAGCCGGCCAGCGCACGGCAGCAGCGGCGGCGGCGGCGGCTCCATCCCCGCTCGCTCGCTCGCGCTTCATCCGCCCGGCCGGTCCGCGAGGAGGCAGCGGCGGCCGCCCGAGGAGCCCCGCGGAGCAGGCGGCGGAGCAGAGCGGCGCCGAGAGCCGACGGCGACCGGCAGGAGCGCGCGGCCGCCCGGATCGCGCATCTCTGCACTTCCAAGACCAACAACTCTCAAGCCTTTCCACCCACCTACCCACCGGCCCCGGACTGGGGTGGGGGTGAGCTCCCAGAACCTCCGCGAAGCCAGCCTGATCCGGTACTCCACCCCCCCTCCGTCCTCCTCCCTCCAATCTCCCCAAGCCCGCCCAGCCCGGCTCTGCACCTCCCAAGCTCCGGTCCGCGCGGCGGGGGTCTCGGCTCCTGCGCCCCGGGCGCGCTTCCCTGACCGCCCGGTCCCCGCAGCCAGGACAAAGCCATGAAGCCGGCGCTGCTGGAAGTGATGAGGATGAATAGGATTTGCCGGATGGTGCTGGCCACTTGCTTGGGCTCCTTTATCCTGGTCATCTTCTATTTCCAAAGTATGTTGCACCCAGGTAGGGGGCGCGTTTGCGTGGTTTTGTTGGATATTTTCTTTGCTCTCTCTCTCTCTCTGTACTGCTTCTTCCAACCTTACCTCTTCTCTCAGGCCTCTGGGAGCTCCTGGCTCCCGGCATCCGCTGGGTCACCGAGTTGGGATGTAGAGGAAGAGGGAGGTGTGCTCCTCCCTCCTCTTCCTCCCGGCTGGTGTCTGGAAGATGGGACCCAAGGAGAGGGGGGGTCGCGTGGGTCCCCGATTCTTTTTCTTTCTTCTTTGTGTCTCCTGTCTGTTTGCTAGGTAGGCAGGGAAAGGTAGAGGTTGTGAGAGGCTGTTGGGATGGAAGCGGGGTGTTGATGTGAAGAGAACGCAACTCGGTTCCTGCTCCCGCCGAGGTCTGGGACGAGAGGCCCCGGGAGCCTGCTGCTCCGCGCTGGGAACGCGGTGCTTAGTCCTGGTTGGGGGAGGGTGGTCCGGGGGCGCACGGTGCACGCCCCAGTGAGGTGGCGGGTCCCTGTTGCGGACGGCAGCACCGGGCTGAGCTCCCACGTGTTCCCCACCCGGCGGCTCAGAGCAGGTGTGGGGACAGATTGGTTGGGTTCCGGGAGCTGTTCTTCTTGAGGCGCCAACCTTTTGCAAAACACCCCGGGGTCCGCAGTGACCTTGTGGCTGGTGCCCTGGGGCTTGGCTCAGCTCCCTGAGCCTCACTCCAAACCCTGGGCTGGGGGCTGGAGCTCTTAGACCATCCCTTCAGGGGAAACTTTGCCCAGTTTCTGGGCCGATCGTTGGGTTGCAATCCCTCCTGGATTTGGGGCACCCGGATCCCCCACCCCACCCCAGGTGTAGGAATAGACTCTTCTTCCGAACCTCCGTGGGTTAGGCAAAGTTTCCGCATCTGCAGTTAGCACCGGGAGAGGGCTGAGACTCCTTGCCTCCGAGGGCGCCACGAAGAAAAGTTTGGGACTGTGGGGAGGGAGGGCTCCCTGGAGTGCTGTGGCCAGGCCTCTGCAGCTCTTCTCAGAAGCCCAACAGGTAGGACCTTGCCCAGAAGGTTTCCGGTCTCCCTGCCAAGAATCCCCCCAACCCCAATTTCTCCCCTATCAGCACACTTCTGCTGGACTACGTTGGCACAGGAATCTAAATTTTTGGACTCCTCGAGTTGTCTTTTTAGAGCAGTCCCAGTAGTAAGTTGTTCTTCTCTAGTTGCGAGAAGGAAGACGGTAGAAACATTTGCTTCCAGGGAAAAGAGATTGAAGTTTTTCTTTTTGACCCCCGCCTTCTCTTTCAGCGTGTCTCACACTTTCCCAGACACGTCCCTAATTCATCAAGCCTGCAACTTGGTGATTAGCAGAGCAATAAAGCTGTTCTTTGCATCAAACAGGCAGGGCAGCTGGCTGTGGGATTCCTTGACAGCGCTGGGACAGACTGGCCCCTCTGTCCTGGGGGGCCTGGAACAGTTGTTAAGGCCCTCCTGGCTGCCAAGAATATGGTCCTGTTGCTACCACAGGGAACCTCAGTAGGTCGGAGCCAGCCCTATAAAAGATGGCTTTTGTTTGCAGCTGAATATTTTTAGTTTAATGTCAGCAAACTAGAGCGGTGTTTGTCTCCTCACCCAAACCTGTGGTTGTGAAACTTCTAAGGGAATTTAAAAATGCATCTCGCTGGCATTCTGGGTTGCAAGCAGGCAGGAGCAGACAGACAGGCATGTCAGGGTGCCAAACTTCAGGGGCCATGGGAGACCAGGCCAGACTCTCCCCAGGGGACTAGAGGACAGGAAGGTGTGCTGATATAATGGGGCTCACACAGTTTAAACAAAGAGTCTGATGATTTAATCTAGACTCCAAAGATAGATTCAAGCCTATTCAAGTTTTGCTGGGATGGTACATGCCAAGTAATTCTCACAGAAATGCCAGGAACAGGGTTGAGTCTCAGCCTCCAGAAGGAATGCACTTGACTTTCCCTGTACCTGTGAAATTGTCCAGCGAAATGCCATTTTCATAGATCCTATGTGGGAACTGGGAAATTGCTTTCTCGCCAAAGAAACTTGCAACTTGTAAAAACATCTTCAGCGAGGTGGACCTGGAAGTGGCGTTAGGTCTCTTCAGTGTTGTCTTTGGGAGCCACAGACCCTTGTCTAGGCTTGTGCTGCTCAGAAACCTTCCTCTTTGAGCTGGTCCTGCTCTTCCCTTTCAAGAAATGACATTTGTTTATAATTCACATCCTTATGAGTTTGATTTCCCCCCTCGTCCATGGCAAAATTTACTTTCAAAATACTATACTGAGTGGTTTGAGAGATGGCTCAGCGGGCAAGAGAACTTCCTATATGAGCATGACGTGTGGGGGCCTGAGACCACCCAAATTCGATTCCTCAGTCCCCGCACAAACAGCTGGGCCTGGTCATGTATATCTGTAACTGCCTTTCTGTGGGGAGCAGAGACTGAGAGACTCACTGGAGCTCATGAAAATGGTAAGCTTTGGAATCAGTGAGAAGCTCTCTCTCAGGATGAGGGATGGGAGGGACACCCTACTGCATTGTCTGGCCTCTGCATTCAAGCACATAGGGTGCATGTATCTGCACACACATGCATATATTATACATTCATACACCATACACACACACACACACAATCACAACAACAACCACATTGTTTTCAATGTAGAATACAGATAGTTTAATTAAAAGTTCTTCCTTATTTGAAACTATATATAGGTCCACAGATTCTCTCACTATTTTCTGTTACACAGAGGATTAAAAATGTTTTGAAGTTGATATTAAATGTTTTTCTATTCTTTTTTCTTCATTTTTATTAAGATCTGCTATTGATGACAGCTGGGGCTGAATCTTTTCCTGTTTTGAATTTTAAAGTGACACAATCATCACATCTCCAAAGGCTGTCATGGCAAGGGTGGTTCATGGGTTAGCCTGGTTCTTCATGTTTTGTTTCATTGGATCATCCTGAGAGAGGCAGAAGAAGAGACCCCAGCATGGCCCAGATTGCGTTGCTAAAATTTTGGAGTCTTCTGGCAGGAGTTCTGAATACCTGCCTGTGAGATAGAAGAATAGTGCAGTGAGAAAGATAAGTTCAGGGACTCTCTTGCTGGCTGAGGGGTGTGAGGAGAGAAAGAATTAAGACAGCAGGCAGGAGGCTGGTGGGCTTGCCCTCTGATTCTAATCTGGAGCCCATTGCCTTTTGTACTTTTCTAGTTCATAAGCTTGAGTAATTGTGAACTTGAGTAATTGGCCATCAGTTACACCACTGAGGGTTTAGTAGAAGTAAACCTTGTCAGTTAGACAGTTTTCTTTAAAGATCTTTGACCCTCTGAGTTAATAGATTCTTGAAGAATTTTTTTTTTCTTTAGATGAGGGATCAGGTTTTAGACGCTGTTGGAATCTAGATGTTTTGCATCGTGCCCAGCACACAGTAGGTTCTCTGCAATATTTGCTGGCTGCGTGTTAAAGTAGCTGAAGTCTTGAAGCACGCTGTGGCTCCGCTTCCAGGAAGATGGCTTCAAGTCTTGCCAGAAGTGTCTGGCCTGTAGTCTCTGCCACACTCTTGCCTTCCTGGAGCCCTAGTTCCCCCAGAGACTTGTACCCAGTTTAAGCTCATTAGGACCAGGGCGTCCACCATGGGCTGCATGTACAGCTCCTGAGTTGTCAGATAGAGAAGGCATGGCTCGGTATCCTGGGTGCTGGGGAAGGGTGGCTTCTGTTAGTCACTGACGTGAAGAAATCAATGCACAGAGCAGACAGCTTCATAGGCATGAATAACTCCTAAGTTGTTGAGCTCAGGACCACATACCTGTGGTTTCTGGATCCCTGTGAGTCCCTCCATGAATGCATCCCGTGGAAGTTAGTCCCCTTCATGAAGATGTCTGGCGTACCTGCCGAAGACAGCGGGGCTTTGATGGAGCTGTGTCGTGCCATGAAAAGCTGAGAGGCCTCAGGCTGCGCTGTGTGAGGAGTCATAGCGCTCCTTCAACCTTCCTTTTGTGTGACTCGGCGGGATTGTGGTTTTTGTTTGAAAGCTACTGTTTGCAGGGGAGAAGCCTGCCAAGGAGAAAGCCTCTCTCTTTCTCCCCCCCTTTGCATTCTCTTTAACGTTCACTGTCACCTGGGATTTCTTTGCCTTGGTTGAATGTATTGAAAGATTACAGCCTGTATTTAAAGACTTCTTGGGTTACCACCTGCAGTGTCATTGGGCCAGGCTGAATATAAAATGCATTTAGAAACATAATTTTAATCTATAATTCTATCTGTAATATGTCCTCACTTTGGAATGGACAGAGGAAAAATAATTACTCATTTTTCTATCATTCACAATTAACTGGTTAATTAACTGTTAATGGTTTTTTATATTTTTATTTTCAAGGAGAGAGAGAGAGAGAGAATGAGAATGGACACACCACGGCCTCCAGCCACTGCAGACAAACTCCAGATGCATGTACCACTCTGCATCTGGCTTTATGTGGGTACTGGGAAATCGAACTTCCCAGTCATTAGGCTTTGCAGGCAAGCACCTTAACTGCTGAACCATCTCTTCAGCCCAACTGGCCTTTTTTCCCTACATTATGGAATGTATACAGTATAGGCTGAGCATCCCTAATCAGAAAATCTGAAATCCAAAATGTTCCAAAAACTTCAAAGTTTTTTTTTTTTTTTGACACTGTGGCACCACAAGTGGAAAATTCTTTACACTTGATTTCTCATGATAGGTCATAGATGCAATAAAAAATATATATATAGAATTAAGGTGGCTGGGGAGATGGCTTAGTAAGTAAAGTGCCTGCCTTGCAGGCATGAAGACCTGAGTTGGATTTTCTATTCTTTTTCTTCATTTTTATTAAGATCTGCTATTGATGACAGCTGGGGCTGAATCTTTTCCTGTTTTGAATTTTAAAGTGACACAATCATCACATCTCCAAAGGCTGTCATGGCAAGGGTGGTTCATGGGTTAGCCTGGTTCTTCATGTTTTGTTTCACTGGATCATCCTGAGAGAGGCAGAAGAAGAGACCCCAGCATGGCCCAGATTGCGTTGCTAAAATTTTGGCGTCTTCTGGCAGGAGTTCTGAATACCTGCCTGTGAGATAGAAGAATAGTGCAGTGAGAAAGATAAGTTCAGGGCCTCTCTTGCTGGCTGAGGGGTGTGAGGAGAGAAAGAATTAAGACAGCAGGCAGGAGGCTGGTGGGCTTGCCCTCTGATTCTAATCTGGAGCCCATTGCCTTTTGTACTTTTCTAGTTCATAAGCTTGAGTAATTGTGAACTTGAGTAATTGGCCATCAGTTACACCACTGAGGGTTTAGTAGAAGTGAACCTTGTCAGTTAGACAGTTTTCTTTAAAGATCTTTGACCCTCTGACTTAATAGATTCTTGAAGAATTTTTTTTTTTTTTTAGATGAGGGATCAGGTTTTAGACGCTGTTGGAATCTAGATGTTTTGCATCGTGCCCAGCACACAGTAGGTTCTCTGCAATATTTGCTGGCTGCGTGTTAAAGTAGCTGAAGTCTTGAAGCACGCTGTGGCTCCGCTTCCAGGAAGATGGCTTCAAGTCTTGCCAGAAGTGTCTGGCCTGTAGTCTCTGCCACACTCTTGCCTTCCTGGAGCCCTAGTTCCCCCAGAGACTTGTACCCAGTTTAAGCTCATTAGGACCAGGGCGTCCACCATGGGCTGCATGTACAGCTCCTGAGTTGTCAGATAGAGAAGGCATGGCTCGGTATCCTGGGTGCTGGGGAAGGGTGGCTTCTGTTAGTCACTGACGTGAAGAAATCAATGCACAGAGCAGACAGCTTCATAGGCATGAATAACTCCTAAGTTGTTGAGCTCAGGACCACATACCTGTGGTTTCTGGATCCCTGTGAGTCCCTCCATGAATGCATCCCGTGGAAGTTAGTCCCCTTCATGAAGATGTCTGGCGTACCTGCCGAAGACAGCGGGGCTTTGATGGAGCTGTGTCGTGCCATGAAAAGCTGAGAGGCCTCAGGCTGCGCTGTGTGAGGAGTCATAGCGCTCCTTCAACCTTCCTTTTGTGTGACTCGGCGGGATTGTGGTTTTTGTTTGAAAGCTACTGTTTGCAGGGAGAAGCCTGCCAAGGAGAAAGCCTCTCTCTTTCTCCCCCCTTTGCATTCTCTTTAACGTTCACTGTCACCTGGGATTTCTTTGCCTTGGTTGAATGTATTGAAAGATTACAGCCTGTATTTAAAGACTTCTTGGGTTACCACCTGCAGTGTCATTGGGCCAGGCTGAATATAAAATGCATTTAGAAACATAATTTTAATCTATAATTCTATCTGTAATATGTCCTCACTTTGGAATGGACAGAGGAAAAATAATTACTCATTTTTCTATCATTCACAATTAACTGGTTAATTAACTGTTAATGGTTTTTTATATTTTTATTTTCAAGGAGAGAGAGAGAGAGAATGAGAATGGACACACCACGGCCTCCAGCCACTGCAGACAAACTCCAGATGCATGTACCACTCTGCATCTGGCTTTATGTGGGTACTGGGAAATCGAACTTCCCAGTCATTAGGCTTTGCAGGCAAGCACCTTAACTGCTGAACCATCTCTTCAGCCCAACTGGCCTTTTTTCCCTACATTATGGAATGTATACAGTATAGGCTGAGCATCCCTAATCAGAAAATCTGAAATCCAAAATGTTCCAAAAACTTCAAAGTTTTTTTTTTTTTGACACCGTGGCACCACAAGTGGAAAATTCTTTACACTTGATTTCTCATGATAGGTCATAGATGCAATAAAAAAATATATATATAGAATTAAGGTGGCTGGGGAGATGGCTCAGTAAGTAAAGTGCCTGCCTTGCAGGCATGAAGACCTGAGTTGGATCCCTAGAATTCATATAAAAATACAGGGCATAGTGGCGCATGTCTGTAATCCCAGCCCTGGGAGGTAGAAGAGACAGGTGGGTTCCTGGGGCTCTGGCCAGTCTATCCTAGTTGAGTTCAAGGCCAGTGAGAGATTCTACCTCGCAAAAAACATGGACGGCATGCCTGAGGAACGATACCTGAAGTTGCGTTTGGCCTCTGCATACATGCATATACATGTGCACCTGCACACACATGGAATCTTTTATTTTTATCTCATTTTTTTTCTTTCTTTATTTTTGGTTTTCCGAGGTAGTATCTCCACTGTAGCCCAGGCTGACCTGGAATTCACTCTGTAGTCTCAGGCTGGCCTCGAACTCATAGCGATCCTCCTACCTCTGCCTCCCCAGTGCCGGGATGAAAGGCGCCACCACGCCTGGCTGACACGTGTAGCCTTTCAATACATTCAACCAAGGCAAACGGCACACATGGATATGCATATATACATGTGTACATACCACACATGCAAGTATATATGTAATTACCATCAGGCTGTGTGTATAAAGGGAGTGTGAAACAAAAGTAAATTTCATGCTTAGATCTGGGTTCACTCTCTGAGATATCTCATTATGTATAACTAGATATACCAGAATCTGAAAATAATCTAAAATCCACAAAGTTTCTGGTCAGAAGCATTTTGGATAAGGCATACTTTACTGATATATATTAAAAAGACAACAATAGTTGAGATTCTATCATGCATTTTATACCGTATTCAATAAAATCTATTTTACACAAATACATTATTCTAGTGAGCAGTTATTAAATTTAAAGACAGAAGTTTGTCTACAATCTTTTAAGTTTGCAGACTGGTGTCTCCACCACCACCCAGCCCTGTGCCAGTAGGTGTGATTCCAGTGTCATTTATCTCTATGTTCTTGTTGCATGCTTTTGTTGTACACTAGTCTTTTTGCTCACACACGCAGTAAGTTGGAATCATTCCAATACGTAGGGCTGTTTTTATGTTATCTATTGAAACTGCCTTTGAAAATGTGCCAGGAGGGTCTCAACTCAGACCGTTGGGATCTGGAAACCCCATCAAGTAACTGAAGGCTAAGACGTCTGAGTGTGGAGTCTCCCCTAGGCCGTTGAAATGTTCGTGTCTTGTGGAGCATTTTCATACAGTGCCGAGACGAGGCAGTTGCTTCCCTGGTTAGAGCACGGTAGAGTCCCATGCGTGTCTTCATCCCTTGCCTCCTAAGACAAGAGGGGAGACAAGGAACCACAGGCAGGGTGGCTGGGTATTTGTTGAGACCTGGGTGACAGATAAGGGAATCTGTCCTCCACCAGGGTGACTACAGTTTGTAGTTGTCTGGTTGAAAATTATTTTGCTTATGACTGGCTTTATCAGCACAGGCATTTAACAACAGGAAATCAAAGGCTCACAGCGCAGGCACCACCCTTTCCCTTCTTAAACTCAGGGAAGGACAGACCTCTTCTTACAAAGGTCAGGGGACAAGAGACTACCATGAAAGTCATGGCCAGCAGGCCTCTTCCGTAAGGTCTCAGAGGAAAACCAGAAGTCTGCCAGCTAAGTTGTTACTTTTTAGCATTTCTCTTGAGTCTTGGGGCCCCATCTTTATAAAAAATAAAAGATGGGCAGTTCTTCCTATGAGATCATTGTATAATTTCATCTGTCGATTAAAGCCTTCAGGAATTTATAACTGTAAGACACCTTGGATCAAATGGGATTGACTGAAATGAACAGAATTGGAGAGTTCTCCTCCCTCCCACTTCTGTTGTGTTTCAAACATCCTTCTAGGCATTTGGGGCCCAACACACATTGGCCCCATGACAGTATTCTAGGGGGCTGGATGTGCTCCAAGCTAATACAGAAGTAAATACTGTATCTAGTATATCAGATGATGTTAAGAAAATCAGGTCCTGGGAGACAGTTGAGGAAGGTGAGAGACAAGAGTTGCAGTTTGAAGGGTAGTTAGGGAATGTCATTGTTGAGATTGGACACCCGAGACCTGCAGGAAATGAAGGAATTAGCCGTGTATCCAACCCAGGAAGTGTGTTTCAGACAGGGAGCAGATTGAGGCCACATCTGGTCCTCGAGTGGGACCTTGTCTGACAAGTTCTCAGTACCAGCAGCAGAGGAGGGAGGCAGCCTAGTGGAGTGATATCACTGTGTGGCCCTTGGCCTGGAGAAAGCCTGGAGAGGGGTGAGTAGGAAGTCTGGGGACAGGCAGGTGGGGAACGAGTGTGGCTGTGGTGAAGAGGGATTGAGAATGAGGCCTCTCACTTGCACTCTCATTTGTGTGTGGGTGTGCCTGTCTGTGTGTGTCCAGGTGCTTGTCAATGTGCACGTGTGCGTACGTGTGTGTGGAGGCCAGAGGACAACTGCAGGTGTCATCTTCAGGAATGGACTAGACTGGCCTTTTGGCGAGACCCAGGAATCCTCCTGTCTCCGCCTCCCCAGCACCGGGATTACAGGTGCATCACCACCCTCCCCAGTGTTTTTCTGTGGGATGCAAATTTAGGCCCCCATGCTTGAGACAATCTCTTTACCAGCAAGCTTTGTCCCCAGCCCACACTTGCATGTTTTGATCTCTGGGTGGTGATTGTGCACTTTTTCAAGGTGTTCACCCCCTCCACTCACAGCTAGACCATTCCCACTATCAGGTTTCTTAATTTTTTAAAAAATTTTATTCATTTATTTATTTGAGAGAGTGAGAGAAAGAGGCAGACAGACAGGCAGACAGACATACACACACACACACACAGAAAAAGAGAGAGAAAGAGAAAATGGGTGCACCAGGGCCTCCAGCCACTGCAAATGAACTCCACGTGCATGCACCACCTCGTGCATCTGGCTTGCATGGGTCCTGGGGAATCGAACCGAGGTCCTTTGGCTTTTCAGGCAACAGCCTTAACCGCTAAGCCATCTCTCCAGCCCCTCCACAATCAGTTTTTTAAAGCAGTAATATGCAAAGTGTCTTCTACCGAATCAAAAAACATCCACAGCCAGTACGGGGCTTATATAGATACTCTATAAAAAACCAGAGATTTAATGGTCTGATGGTTTGGGAGTGGAAGGCCTAGGTCCTAGCGTGGGTCTCCTGCTTCCTGTTCTTGTGAACGACTGTGTTTTATGTCACCCTTGTTCCCTTCCACATTTTAGTGCCGATGACATTTGACTGTTGTAATCAGTGGCATCTAAGTATCGTACTGACCTTTAATGAGCAGTCTTTTCCTTTCTTAGTGGGCCGTGAACTGGCACTGTTCTACGCAGCTGATGCCCTCCAAGCCCACCTCTATAAATTGTGACGGTATTTCTTGTAAACTACAGCATGCTCCCTGACCTCAGTAAGGGCACAAGAAAAGGCATTTTTGGAAGGTTCAGGCCCTAGTGAGAGCACAGAAATGCCAGCTTAGCCTGACCACCTGCTTCCTCAGGCCTCACCAGTGAGCAGCCTGCCGAGGCTTCCCCAACTGTTCCCACCCGCTATTTTCAGAGCCCTCGGCTTTGTCGTTAGGATCTCTTTTTGATTAATGATAAGGCTGGTTAAGAGGCCAAATGGCAAAGGAAGGGAAATAAGTTATTATACTTGGGGTTCCAACCTGACAGGTCAAATAGAAATAAACAAAGAAATTTCCTGGGAAGAATCACCCATGTGGATTTCCATTTCCATATGGGCCCCTGGCCTGTGAAGTGTCTCTTCTCTGGATCTTTCAGAAATGTATTGCGTTTTTCTTTTTCACTTGTATATCTTTCTCTGCTGAGTTGTCAGGGCAAGGCTCCTGTTGCAGTCATCCTTACAGCTTCTGAGCCTGTCCCAGAGGGGCTTAGGGAGCATTTAAAGAGTAAGTAAGTGACTCTCAAAGACATCTCCGTCAACCTGTCACTCCAAGGAGCACACTCAGAAGCAACGGGGAGGAGTCAGGTGGGATGGTCACCACCATGCGGCTTCTGGTGTGGTCTGGTCTGTGCTCTCCCAATCTCTTGGCTCTCGTTCTATTATGGTGCAAGGCAGGCCATAGTATTAAACAGAAAGGTGTTAACTGAAAGCAGTTTGGTGCTCTGAAGTTGGCCAAGAGGCACAGGGCTGGGAGGAGTATGTGTAATAATTTATAACGGACGCATATTGGTTGCCCAAAGACCTTGGCTCACCAGGGATGTTACTCTCAACGGTCTGGAACCATTTGTTGACCTCCAGACCACACCAGTGACAAAGCTGGGAGTGAATCCTGTAATGCTGTCCCCCAAACCCCTCAGATCCCAACACTGTGTTTGGCTGCAGAAAAATGCCCCACAGGCAGGAAGATGGCTTCGGTTCATGTTCGTTTTCTACATTTTGAGTGATTTCCACTGTTTGGAGGTGAGCGGGGAGTCATACCCGTACCCTTAGCTTCAAACAAGCATGGGAAGCACAGCTTTAAAATTGCTAGCCTCTACAGTGTGGAACTTTGTAGAAGGAGGGTAGAACAAGGGATGATCACAAGGCCACAGGACTTACCGGTGTACCCTGTGGGTCAAATACTGGAGCAGCCATCCCCAATAAGTTGTATTTAGGAGTAATTTATACACACCACTACTACCGTCATGTCCTTTCTAGCTATAGTTCATTATGTCTGGATAATTCTGCTGGTTGCCTCTGTCATTCATCTGTTGGATCTATTGTTCTTTTTACATTATAATGTACGCCATGATGGCCTGGTCCCCAGAGAGAGGATGCCACTTTCTTGTGAGCCTCGTTATGAATTTAGCTCCCAGAGGTGGCTGCTGGGCTGAGATCTCAAAAGCCGTCTTCCATTCTCTGAGGGTTGGGCTCCTTAAAGCAGACCACAGCGTCTGCACATCCCCTTAAGATTCTCTTGTACGTGGCGCTCCAATGAAATATGCTCAGAATAGGGAATTATTGTACTTGGTCACTGTGGTTTCCACTTGATGGTTGTGTCTCTCCTGGCCCTCTGAATACCTGCCCCAGTGTCTCACAGTATGTGCCCTGAGGTGACAGGTTAGACTGGGATTTCTCCACAGTTGTACTCTCTCTCTCTCTTTTTTTTTTTTTTTTTTTTTTTTTTTGAGAGAGAGGTAAGCACCTTAACTGCTAAGCCATCTCTCCATCCCTACAGCTATTCTCTTAACATTAGTTGATTTTCTTCTCTCCCTTCCTTCCTTCCCTTCCCCTCCCTCCTTCCTTCCCTCCCTCCCTCCCTCCCTCCCTCTCTCCTTCCCCTCCTCCTTTCCTTCCTTCCTCTCTTTCCCTTCCTCCCTTCTTCTTTCTTTCTTTCTTTCTCTCTTTCTTTCTTTCTTTCTCTCTTTCTTTCTTTCTCTTTCTCTCTTTCTTTCTTTCTTTCTTTCTTTCTCTCTTTCTTTCCCTTTCTTTCTTTCTTTCTTTCTTTCTTTCTTTCTTTCTTTCTTTCTTTCTTTCTTTCTTGCGTGTGCATGTGTTGTGAGTGTGGGTGTGTATGTCATGGTGTGGAGGTCAGAGAACAGCTTTCAGGAGCTGCAGGGTCTCTCGTGGTTCCTTTTTTTGCTGCTCCATTTGCCAGGCTGGCTGGTCCCTGAGCTTCTGAGAAGTTCTCCTCTTACCACCTCCCATCTCTCCACTACTGTGCTGGGGTTACAGAAGCTTGCCATTACTTCTGGCTTTTACATGGGGCCTGGGGATCTGAACTCAGGTACTTGGCCTTACACAGCCAGCACTTTATCCACCGAACTATACCTTTAGCCTCTCTTTTGATTTTGAGACAGGTTCTCACTATGTACCCTAGGCCAATCTAGAACCCACTATGTAGCTCAGGCTGGCCTCAAACTTGTGATCGTCCTGTCTCTGTCTGCTGAGCACTGGGAATCTAGGTGTCTGCCACCACACCTGGCTTCATTTCTTAGATTACATAAAAATGGAAGGTCGAGCTGGTGAGATTTCTCAGAGGTTAAGGCACTTGCCTGCAAAGCTTAATAACCTGGGTTCGATTCCCCAGGACCCACATAAAGCCAGATGCACAAAATAGCACATGCTTCTGGAGTTCTTTTGCAGTGGCTGAAGGCCTTGGCACTCCCATTCTCTCTCTCTCTGTGCAAATAGATACATAAATATTAAACAAAAATGGAAGATCTAATGGTTTCTTTTCAGACCCTTTTGGGGTTCAGTGTCCCCTAAACTTGTCTTGATGACAGCGAGTAATTGCTGGATCTGCCTTGGTAGTCCTGTGTGAATCCAGCACTGTGGTGGGTCAGTTTGATTTTAGCTGCACACCATGGGACAGGCTGCTGTTTCTGATACCACAGGCTTTAGCTGTTCTGAGGTAGATACGGACGGAGATAGAGAAAAGTCCAGGCCCTTTCTCATTCTCTTGCTTGAGTGGTTGTCGTAAAAGCTTTGGGGAAGAATATCCACAAAGGTTTCTGCTTAAAGCTGATCATTTCAAAGAATCTCAGAGGAGGGATTGGATTTCTTGCACATTGCCATATCTTACCCTTAGTACACGGGATGTGGTCACTGGCCATAGTGTAAAGGGCCCAGAATTTGAAGGTTATTGGCAAGTCTTCGGGCCTTGATGCTGCCTTGTGTCCATCTGACATGATTGAAGATTTTTTTGTTGCATGTTTACCCAGATCCACTGTTTAAACTGCTGGCGACAAAAAGACAAAACTCCTTGTCCTCATGGAACATAAACCTAGCAGGGGAGATGTGATAGCAGATGCATGTTCCCAGGTTATGTTTGATGGTGACAAATGCTGTGAAGCAAACAATAAAGCAAGGAGAGGGCCGCAGTGGGGGACAGTATGCAGTTTTAAATAAGGATGCCAGGGCAAGCCTTTCAGGTAAGTTAGCAGGAAGATAGAAAAAGACTTATTTATGGAAGGGGTAGAGCTGATGGAATAGTAAAGATCTTTATTCATGGGGGCTGGAGAGATGGCTTAGCGGTTAAGGCACCTGCCTGCAAAAACCTAAGAACATCTGTTCAAATCTCCTGGTCCCACGTTTAGCCAGACACAATAGTGACGCAAGCGCGCAATGTTGCACTTATGCACAAGGGGGTGCACATGTCTGGAGTTCGTTCACAGTGGATGAAAGGCCCTGGTGTGCCCATTCTCTCTCTGCCTCTTTCTCTCTCTCTCTCTCTTTCTCTCTCTCTCTGTCTTTCTTAAATAAAAAATAAAATAAAATAAAAGTATTTATTCATGAAGGCTGACTTGGTCCAGGCACTTACTATATATTAATTCCTCACAGGACTCTTGAGGCACACACTATGAGTGTCCCCATTTTGCAGGAGAGAAGACAGACCCATAGCATCTCACTGCCCAAGACCCCAAAGAGAGAAATGGATGGACTTAGAACTACACCAATCCCATCTGACCTCATGCTCGTTACTCTGACTACCTAGTTGGGGCTTGTCATTAGGAGTTACTCCTCATGTCCGCCCCAAGGACTGATGAGAACTATTGGAACTTAGAGGTTGGGGCGGGCGCTTCTGCCCATCACATCAGTCGTTCTGCCAAATGCTAATAATACACGTCCCTGAGAAATGCCTCATGGCTCTGTGTGTAAACAGCACCTGGCATAGTACCTGGTTTACATCTGTGACTTGGGCAATTGTCCAGCACACTGTGGGGATGTCGTGATGTTGTGATTGATGGAACGAGTGACTGGGTGCAGGTGATACGTTGAGATTTGGTCCCCTCATTGGTCCTCTGGGTGGTGTGACGACCTCAGCATGGGGAGGTAGATGTGAAAACGGAATGCTCATATTGTTATGGTAACCACACCATGGTTCCTCACTCTTTTAAGATTTTCATCCTCGTGTCCTCAACAGTGCTTTTGTGTTTCACTCTGCTAGAAACGCGAGCAAATTCTCATCCATTTCACATGTCTCCCGCTGTAAGACTGACTGAAAGGGTCCAGTGTCTAGACTCCTAGGAAGATCTTTCTGGATGCTTTGGCCATCTGTCTGTTGTGCTAACTGGCTCACCTCCAGGCCAATGCTAAAGCTTAGTTCTGCCTCTGTGGAACATTTTGCAAAAGTATTTATATTTGGTGAAAAAAAAATAACATTGTGGTTTTATGCTGCATGCAAAGACCATAGCTCGTTCCCCAGTTATGCACACAGTGACTCTTCAGGTTGCCAATTAGCTTCGAAAAGTGACACTTGAAAAATAACACCACACAGGGCCCCAGCCCCTGCCACTCTGAAGCTGGACTCTGAGGAGAGGTAAAGGCAGCCATTTCAGAAGAGTGCTTGTAACCAGGTGTGGTGGTGCATGCCTGAAATCCCAGCACTTGGGAGGTAGAGCTAGAAGGATCAATATGAGTTCGAGACCAGCCTGAGACTACACAGTGAATTCCAGGTCAGCCTGGGCTAGAGTGAGACCTTACCTCAAAAAAAAAAAAAAAAAAAAAAAATCAATATTTTAGGCTGGGAGAGATGGCTAAGTGGTTTAAGGTGCTTGCCTGGAAATCCTAAAGACCCAGGTTTGATTCCCCAGCACCCATGTAAGCCAGATGCACAAGGTGGCACATTCATCTGGAGTTTGTTTGCAGTGGCTTTCTCTTTCTCTTTCAAATAAATGAATAAATGAATAAATAAATAAATAAATTTCAAATTTAAATTAAAATTTTACTTTTTATTATTGGTAACTTCCATAATTATAGACAATAAGCCATGATAATTCCCTCCCCTCTCACTTTCCCCTTCACAAGTCCACTCTCCATCATATCCCCTCCCCTCTCAATCAGTCTCTCTTTTATTTTGATGTCATCATCTTTTCCTTCTATTATGATGGTCTTCTGTAGGTAGTGCTAGGCACTGTGAGGTCATGGATATCCAGGCCATTTTGTGTCTGGAAGAGTGTATTGTGAGGAGTCCTACCCTTCCTTTGGGTCTTATATTCTTCCTGCTGCCTCTTCCACAGTGGACCCTGAGCCTGGAAGGTGTGATATAGATGTTTCATTGCTGAATGCTCCTCTGTCCCTTCTTCTCAGCACTATGGTACATTTTTGAGTCACCCCAGAGGTCACTGTCATCTGAAAAGAGAAGCTTCTCTAACCCAAAGTGAAAGTAGCATTAATATATGGGTATGAACATCAAGAAAAGTGCTTATAGGACAGTTTGGTGAGCATAATATATGCATTTAGCCAGACACCAGCATATGTTACACCCTAGGGCTCATGACTTCCCCCATAATAGGCATGTATTCCCCTCTATGGAGCAGGTTTCCAGTCCAATTAGAGCGTGGTTGGTTTCCCCATAACAGACATGCCACTATTACACCTCTTGGCCCTACTTAAGGCTTGCAGTGTCCACCGTTGTTTATCTCCACTGATGACTTCTCTCTCTCCCATGGAGCTGCATGCAGCTTAGCCTTTTCCAGCTTCCTGCCAGCTGATCTACATGGAGGAGGTTTTCAGCTCAGCTCCAGCAAGATTTTCTTAGTGACCTTGCAGCCTGAGCGTGTGGAGTCTTCAGCAATAGGGTCTTACCTTCTATTCCTAGTGGGAATCCAAGAGTCTCAGCAATGACCTGTAATGTTTTGGGGGCATCAGGGACCTCCCTGGCCAACAACTCACTGGAAGGTATCCCATCCCCGGCACTGAAAATTTTCTACTAACAATCTATGGCTTCTGGATGCACCATTATCCAAAAAAGTAGGTTTCCAGGGCTGGAGAGATGGCTTAGCGGTTAAGGCGTCTGCCTCCTAAGCCTAAGAACCCGGTTCCAATCTCCAGGTCCCATGTTTAGCCAGATGCACAGTGACGCAAGGGCGCAATGCTGCACTTGCCCACAAGGGGGCGCACACATCTGGATTTCGTTCACAGCAGCTGAGAGACTGCTGGCGCGCCCATCTCTATCTGTCTCCCTCTACCTCTCTATCTGTCTCTCTCTCTAAAAATAAAAATAAAATAAAATAAAATAAATTTAAAAAGTAGGTTTCCCTCTTAGGTTTTGATTAACCCTCCCTCACTTCCAAAATTTTATATATATATATATATATATATATATATATATATATATATATATATAGGGTTTTTCGAGGTAGGGTCTCACCACTCTGGCCCAGGCTGACCTGGAATTAACTCTGTAGTCTCATGGTGGCCTCGAACTCACAGCGATCCTCCTACCTCTGCCGCCCGAGTGCTGGGGTTAAAGGCGTGCACTACCACGCCCAGCTCCAAAATATCTTTTTTAAAGGAAGAGCGCTTGTGTCATGGCGGCCCCCACACCGGCAGCTGTTAGGTGGGCTTGTGTGGCTTGTGGCCCAGGACAGAGCTGGCTGGGGTGGGTTTGTGTGGCTCATGGCCTCAGATGGAGCCTTTGAATTCTCCACTCTGTCCTGAGAAGGACATCATAGACCAGTTATCCCCACTCCTTCACTGTGGGAGTCCCGGAGCTTGCTCTGTGGATGGGTGGAATTCATAGCTGCAACCGTGCTCTGTTTCTGCCATCGTCACCAGACCAAGGGCCTGACACTGGGTTAAAAGACTCTAACTATGACTTGGGCCATGACCTGTGTTCTCCAGCCCAAGGCTACGCATGTATTTGCTACACATCCTGCTGGGCTGCACGCTTCCCAGAAGATGAGAGAGTCTGACAGCATTCTCAATTCTGGATAGGCCAAAACAAAAGGCTTTGTTCTAGGCCTGCAGCCCTCTTGGTATCCCAAGATCCCTCCTGTTAGTGAATCAGACCTTGGGTTTTCAACTGGGGCCCGTTTTGCCCCTCTCCCAGGGTACATATCAGGAGGGATCTGGGTTGCCCTAAGTGCAGAGGCATTGCTGTTGACATCTGGGTAGAAGTCAGAGGAGCTGCTAAACACACCACACTGCACAAGTGTCCTCTTCACCAACAAAGAACAGTCCAGCTTTTGACATCCGTAGCTGAGTGCTGGGGATGTAACTCAGAAGTACGGGGTTTGCCTAGCATGCATAAAACCCCAGGTCGATTCACAGCTCTTCATAAATATACATATGTGTACACACATGCGTGTGTGTGTAGGGGAAAAACCCTTCTTTTTACATTTTCCTAATGCTTAAAAATGATACTAGTAACAATGGTCACTTAATTATTTGCTGTGTATCAGACAGCATGCCAGCTCTGTCCTTATGTCATTGTAGTACATCATCTTTCCCACAGCCTTGTGAGGTAGGCACCTGCCAATCCTATTAAGAGATGGGAAAACTGAGGCCTGGTGGAGCTCAGGAGCCTGCCACTTGGAAAGCTGGAACAGGATCCTGGCTTGAGGCGGACTGTCACCAAAACCTGTGCTTGTCACCTCACTGTAGATCCTGTCTACTTGGTCTTGGTTTCAGCTAATTAGGTTAAGAGCTTATTATTTCTTAAGGGCCTGAGCTCAGCTGTGGGCTCAGGCAGTAAGAGGCCCATTCAGCCCTCTTCTCTCCTTACCCTTCACTCTGTCCCTGGGGAGCTCAGTCCTCAGGGGCTAGAGCCACTGTCTGTGTTCAGGTGTCCCTAATCTCTCATCAACTTGGATGTGTCCCAAGGTCAGAGTCCAGTTCATATGTTACCTCCTGAAACCTCATCCCCTGCCTCTTGGTCAGAGCTGGGGGTGGGTGGCCCTCTTTGCACGCACACTTGCGATATTACGTGGGCTGTGTGCCAGCTTCTGCAGGCTGGCACTATGTTTCTTAGAGTATCACAGCATCTAGAATAGAGCCCAGAGTAGGCCTGGTGGCTCATGCCTGTGATCCTAGCACTCAGGAGGCTGAGGCAGGAGGATTGCTGAGAGTTTGAGGCCAGCTTGGATTATTACGTAGTTAGGTCTAGGCTAGCCTGGGTTACAGAGTGAGACTTTTGTCTTGGAAATAGCAAAACTAAGCTAGAAGCAGGATGTGGCGATACAAGCATTTCACCCAGCACCGTGGAGGTGAAGGCAGGAGGATCAGGAGTTCAAGGTCATCCTCGGCTACATACTGAATGCAAAGCTAGGCTGGGCCATAAGAAATCCTGTTTTAAACCCTTCCTTCAAAAATAAGAAAAAGACTAAACAGCAACAACAACAACAAAAATCCACTCCCTCAAAGAAAAGAATAGAGCCTGATACACAGTAAACTTTGTCAAAAGGACAAATATATCAATGATATTTGAAAATTATTGGGATGAAGATGGACTACTTGTCTAGCCTGTGCAAGATTCTGGGTTTGATGCCAAGCATTGATGAGGAGGAGGAAGAGGAGACCCCTTATGATGGCAGGAATTTTCACTGCCCATTTGATTTTTCAGTTTGATTCTGCAGAGAGCCAAGTCAACAACCATCTCAAGGCCACGACCAGATGTTGATAAAGCCAGGAAGTGAACAGCTGCCCACATTGTGGCCTTTGTCAAGTGGTCAGTGCTTCCCACAGAGAGATTTGTGACTCTGCCATGGGGGGCAGGGTGTCTGTCTAGTCGCAGTACACAACTGGTCATGCAGGCAAGTAAATTTTCTTGTAGCCCTGTTGGAAAAAGTGAAAAGAGGGGCTGGAGAAATGGCTTAGCGGTTAAGGCACTTTCCTGCAAAGCCAAAGGACCACAGTTCAATTCCCCAGGACCCACTTAAGCCAGATGGACAGGGTGGCACATGCATCTGGAGTTCATTTGCAGTGGCTGGAGGCCTTGGTGTGCCCATTTTCTCTCTCTCTCAAATAAATAAATAAAAATAAATAAATAAATAAATAAATAAATAATCCAAAAGATGAAAAGAAACAGGTGGAATTGGTATGGGGACTATTTCAACAGATAATCAATCAGAGCTCCCGTGTGTGCTCGGCGCTTGTCTCTGTGACCACATGGGACTAGTGGCTGCTGGAACAGGTCGGGTATTGGGCCAGGGTGGGAGGACTTCCCGCACTGGAAGAGCTCGGGTTGTGTTTGTCCCTTCGCTCTCCTCTCTTGTCTAGGGGATGTTGTCTCCCCTGGGTTCTATTTTTATTTTTTTAATTAATTAATTTATTTATTTATTAGAGAGAGAGAGAGAGAGAGAGAGAATGGATGCTCCAGGGCCTCTAGCCACTGCAAATGAACTCCAGATGCAGATGCATGTGCCACCATGTGCATCTGGCTTACGTGGGACCTGGAGAATCGATCCTGGGTCGTTGGGCTTCACCGGCAAGTGCCTTCAGCACTAAACCATCTCTCCAGTCTCCCCTGGGTTTTATCTCTTGCCTTCCTTTGGGGATAATATCACAGGTCTAGGGATTTAGCGGGTTAAGTAAGAGATAGGTTGCTGGATTGCATATGTATCACTAAAGCCACTTCAGCTTGTAGGGAACCTTCAAAGCTCAGTTCATCAGTAACCACCCGAGGCTTGTCTCTCCCATCGAGGCACCCCTCTTCAAGTCGAGGCAGCACAGACAGGAGAACTCAGGGGGTGACTTACATGTGCTTGACAGTGCTTGAGTAAGCAAAACCCGGCCCTGGGGAGATTTGTCCTCTTGGGTTGGACAGATGCAGACAAGATGAGCTATCAAGGGGGCAGATGTGACTGGGGCTACCAAGACTGACAGATTGCAATGAAAGGAGGGATGAAGGATGGGTTTTGAAGGGCGGGGGGAGGCAGTGAGGAGAGTGATGTCTGGGGACACTGAGGCAGGGTGTGGAGAGGTGGGTTGGCAGTGCCCCTCCCCCCACCACGGGTCCTTGGTGCTCTCAAATTTAAAATTTATCCTTGCCCCTTAGAAGGTTTAGAGTGTCCCGTATTTTAGATGATGAAATTAAGCACAGTTTAAACTCTCTCATTTCATCACAAAGGCAGAATTTTCAAACCCATCTTCTCAAAGTGAACTTGGGGCCATTTTTTGGCATGGTTTCTGCTGTCGTCGTTGGGTGGGAGGAGAGAGTATTTGTGAATGTAGAAAGCGCGCAGTAAGAAGTAGTTTAAAAGCACTCTTTGGCTGGATTTGAGACTCTACTGTTTGTAAAATTATAGGCTCTAGAGGTTGAGTTTCAGTCTCTCTGTTGCTAATGGTGCCCCAGGTTCACTCTCAGAGGGCCTTGGGAGCAGCGGCAGGAGAGGAGGCGAGTGGATATGTGGACCAGAGAGAATTGCTCGCTGCACTGAGCTCACAGCATGTCTGGGCTCAGGTTGCAGCTATGGGCTGCCCTGGAGAAGAAGCATGGTGCAGAATAGGCCTGGGGGAGCAAAGGCTTTCCCCTCCCCTGGGACCCCCCAGAATCTGATCTCCTTGTACCTCTGTGACCTTTTAGCTTTTACTTCTGTGTAGCTCCTGTCAGGCTCATACTAGATGTGGTTTTTGGAATCACTATGGGGCACCGGGTTTCCTACATAGCCGAAGGTTCCTTTTCTTCTCCCTGCCTGATAACAGCATGTGACACTGTGGACATGTAGCCTGGAGCTGGTTTCCTAATATAGGGATCTCACCAGCTTGGACCCTCACTTTTATGTTTCCCACGAATCCCCTCTCACCCTCACCATCACAGGGAAGAAACATTCCAAAGGGTTTTTTTTTTTTTTAAAGTAACAACAGCATTAGCCCTGATGTGTACTAAGCATTTAAGGGGACATATGCATGGGCAGGCCAGAGGAAAGTTTGGGTTTATACTCGCAACCTGGGATTTTGAGATTAGAGATCAGAAGGCCTCAGTGAGGAAGTACTCTTGTTAGCCTTGGCACTGGAATTTAGATTATTTTGAAAATGGAAGAATTAGACAGCGAAATCCTTTAAGAGCCAAGGTTCTGCTGCGTGTGGGGCTCTGCGTATAATTTGAATGTTCAACAATGGAAATGCCGGTTTGAAACCAGAAACTGAGCAGGTAATCTTGTAGTCACTTGGAACGAAACAGCTTTTGTTGAGAAGAGTGGGAGCCACCATCCAAAAGACAGTTATGGGCTTAAAAAAATATATTAGCTACACAGCTGGGGATGTAGCTCAATGGTAGAATGTTTGGCTAGCATACACAAGGCTCTGGGTTTGAGGCCCAGCACTGCCAAAGATCAGCTAAGGAGCAGTGACCTGGGTTTCAGAGGGTGCGATCCATTTCATTTCAGAAAGGACAGTATGTGCTCTCCCCTGTAAAAGCAAATTGAGATTTACACAACAATACAGGCCCAATTGTAAGTGTCTTCCAAGCTGTGGAGGATGTTACCGTTGGGAGGTCACGGTGACATTTCTCCTTTATTTTCTTAGGACATGGGATGGATTAAAGGTTGCTGTGAGTGTTCTAAAACCCTGCAGGAAGAGGAGTGCTGTGGAAAGGGAAGTTGCTGTGGTGTTGTCAGGGAACTTTGGTTCTTGCCCTTGTTCTTGGGGCAGCTTTTAAACTCCCTCCAAGCCCACAGGATCCACAGCAGATAAGGTTAGGGGAGAAGTCCTTGGAGGAAATAGGGAGTCTTCCCCCACTCCCCACAAACCCTGCCAGTGCAGCTCTTTGCTTATCGTTCTCATGTTTTGGAGTTCCAAGTCAAATTTTGTGCAAAGAGAGCATGTCAAGGCAAAACCCAATGACATCGTTAGAACTGACTGCTCAGGCTATGTCTTTGGTCTCTTCCCAACTCAGATCTTAACAGTTCTCAGCCCTGATGCTGGTTTCCAGGAGAGATGATTAGTAATTAAAATGAATAATTGTTGTCAATATAGTATGAACAGACTGACATCAGTCCACCCCCTGCATCCAGCATCCAAATATTTATCGACCAGACATTGATCTGGCTAAAGAGGCCAATCGGAGAATAATAAGCGTTGGTCCCTGCATGCAAATAGCTTTCAACTTAACAAGTGGTAACAGACCCATAATTGGGAGCTACGCGGCTTTGTAATAATAGCTAAGGATGGCTAGAAAAAAAGGAGTAATTAGTTTAGGGGAGGTCTGGGAACTCTGCAGAGGAAGGAAGGTTTGGGCTGGACTTTGGTCCTGTTGAATGCTTACTGAGTATGCCAGGGGCCTTCTGAAGGTTAGGGAACAGCCGGGAACAAAATACACAGACCTCTGTGTTAATGGAACTGACTTTTTTTTTTTTTTTTTTTGGTGTAAAATTTATCCAGTGTGTTGGCTGCACCATGGTCTCCCTCTCTGCCATCAGTCTCTTTGTCTACCTCACAATGTCTCAAATAAAGCAATTTGGTGTGGGCATATATTTTTAATTATGAAAGGAATTCAAATGTAGTATAGAGAATTTTGAAATAGAAAAGGATCTGCTTCCCAAAGCATCATTTTTGATCCCTGTCACCCAGGAACAATGTGGCCACCTTCTGGTGTATTTTCCTATGCAACATGTACTTCCAAAGGGTGAAATCAGCATGTATATATTATCGTGTCTTGCTTTTGCCGCTTACTGAAACATGGACTTTCTGCTCACGACATGCAGTTTTCTTTGAAAACACCATACCGTTCCATTATGATGGATGCGTTTTGGTCCTCTCTTGTTGAGCAGTTTTTTGTTTTTTTTTTTTTTAAAGATTTCTCTTTTACAAAGTGCCATAATATCTTTTGTATATAAATCTTTGTCTGAGTCTCTCCTTCTCTGTTTTTTTTTTTTTCTTTTTGTCTGTGTGCTGGGGGTTGAACCCAAGGCCGTGTGCATGTTTGACAAGTTTTCTACCAACTTGGCTACACCTCCCAGTCCTGAATCTCTCAGTGCTTCTCTCAAAGACCTATTCATAAGAATGTACAAGTTAATATACTTTTGAAGAGTCTTAGTAAATGTAGCCAAGTTGCTTTCTAGAAGTTGTATGACTTTATGTTCCTGCTATAGTGTATGAACATGTCTTACTCTGTCCTATACAGTTTGAGATGCTGTCACTTTGTGTGTGTGTGTGGGGGGGGTGCTAGGTTTCAAGGTAGAGTCTCTCTCTTGCCCCGGGCTGACCTGGAACTTACTATGTAGTCTCAGGGTGGCCTTGGACTCATGGCCTCCTACCTCTGCCTCTCAAGTGCTGGGATCAAAGACATGCACCACCACGCTCGGCTTGCTGTCACTTTTGGTCCACACAAGATGCCAGGTTTCCAGAAGGTATGGACTGGATCCCCAGTTGCTGGGGTGATCACAGACTTGTAATAAAAGTTTGTTGAATGCATGCTTTGCATGTTGGAATGACTGAACCAAGAAGGTGGGTGGGGGTGGGGGGAGGTTCAGAAGTAAAGTAGAGAGAGCTTTCGTCATCATCACAGAATATTTTATTCATTTATTTATTTATTTGCAAGCAGAGAGAGAGAGAGATAGAAGAGAGGCAGACAGAGAGAGAATGGGTGTGCCAGGGCTTCCAGCCACTGCAAACGATGCATGTGCCCCTTGTGCATCTGGCTTATGTGGGTCCTGGAGAATCAAATTGGGATCCTTTGGCTTCACAGGCCAATGCCTTAACCGCTAAGCCATTTCTCCAGCCCCATCACAGAGTATTTTGCTAGTGGGCATTGCAGGAAGGGAGAGCTCATCTGTCCATGCCAGTGTCACATGGCCACCTCCACAGCGGCAGCAGACTGTAGATCGTCCTCAGGGCTCAGCAGCAACATACTTGTTGACTGCTAGCTTGCTCCTTCCCTGTGCTGCATCATTTAGTCTTCTCCAACAGCCACTGAGGGAGGACTGTCTTCATCCTTACCTTTAGGTGGCACTCAGAGAAGTTTGGTAGTTAATGTTAGGTGGAAAAATGGACACGAGTGCTGTGGTCCAAATGCTTGTGCCTCTCCTGAGCTCATGTAGTGAAACTTGGCCACTCCCCCACTCTCACCCCATGGGCGGCCACTAGGAAGTAGCTTGAAGGAGGGATTAGCACCCTTATACAGGAGAGCTCCTGAGCCCCCTTGTCTTTGGCACCACGAGAAGACGTGGTGAGAGCCTGCCACTCCGTCTGCCTGCGCCTTAGTCTTGGACTTGCCACCCTCTAGAACTAAGCAGTAAATTTCTGTTGTTTGCGACAGAACCCAGAACGGGGTGTTTTGTTGTATCAGCCCATAGACTCAGACAAGGAGACGTGCTTCAGGTGGAAAGGCAGTGGGCCACAGCTCCACGGGTGTTCGGGGAGATGCCATACCACAGGAGGGGAGGGAGGCACTGATGTCCTCAGCTGACAGAGGAAGAGGATGCTGGGAGTGCTTCTGATGAGGACCACATGCCCCTCTCTGCATGTCATACTCCACTCTTCAAAGGGTGACCCTTATCAGTGCCCTGGTCATGAAGCCTTTCCAGGAAGCTGCCTGTTGATGATGATGTCAGGTTTTAGGGACAGGCCTCCCCTAAACAGGAAGTGAGGGTGTTAGGTGGGAGGTGAGGAGAGGGAAACAAACTCAGTCTCTCTGTGACACACATACTCTCACTTAGCAGATAGGGCTTCCTGTGTGACAGCTCTGTCTCTGTCACCAAGACAAGGCATACGTGTATTTTAAATTAACCTTCTCAACATTAAAAACAAAATTCCTTTAAAAAGGCCATGGTAAACATTTTGATAATATTTGAGTTTCATGTTAATTTCTTTGAAACACTCTTTGATGTTTGAGTGACATTCACACAAAACCACCCAGTGGCAACACCACAGGGCGACCTGTCGGTCCCCACAGTTTCCAGCAGCCCACACAGATACCCCCACATACACACTGTGGAAATGCAGCGCCTGGAGCCTCTTTTCCTCTGGGGTCAGCTCCCAGTTCTGAGGTGGCCCCTCTCCCTCTATCCTGTCAAGTTTGACCGCCTAACAGCTTGGTGCTGTGGTAGAAGAGGGTGGGGGGAAGTGAGAATGGGTCTAAAATAGCCGGCTATTAGGTTTCCTGTTAGATAGGATGTGGTCAATTAACTTCAGTTATCTGTGAGTCTGGTTTAGACACTGGGTTCTGCTAGCAGTTAAGCATGCTGGGAAACACACACTGAACACCGCCTCCACTGACAGCACTTATCAGAGGGCTTGGGACCCAGTGACCACCCTGAGGAAGGCCCATGGGAGTCAGTCCCTTACTAAATAAAGATGATGCTTGTTATAAGTAGCCACCAGCAGTGGCAGCCTGTGCCCAGAGTTTCAGGAAACCACTAGAACCATCTAGTCTACATGTAGCTTCTGCTTGTTTGGGGGAGGGGGTGTGATGCATACTTTGGTACTTATTTATTTATTATTTGAGACAGGGTCTCACACTGTAGCCCAGGCTAGCCATGAACTCAGTGATCCTCCTGCCTCTACTGGGTGGGGATGGGAAGGGCGGAGCAGCAGGTGGGCAGTGAAGGTCTGGGCATCCATTTGACCGATTCTGAGTGGGTCTGCCACAGGAGCATCCCTGATGTTACTTTGAGAAATGTGTGTGTGGAAGGCCACGTGGCTGTTACGTATCTGAAATGTGTGCCTCCTATAGCCTTGGAGGGTGAAACCTCCAGGGACATTTGTGTTTAGTCTGAGAACGTTGTGACCCAGACGTGTAGCCGCAGGAGCAAGGGGAGCCGGGATCACATGACCTTCGTCACATGAAGGGTTCATAGTTATGGGACCTCAACCCTTCCTGCGTGAAGCTCACCCAGAAGGTGAACGTCACAGCGTGTGTGCAGTGGCACCAGCTTGAAAATGGTCCTGCCGAGACTCTCCCTGCAGTCACAGGCTCCCCCAGACCCCTTCACGGTCCCAGCCCTTGTCAGGCCAAAGCTTCTTCAGTATGAGGTAACCACAGCACGTTTATGATAATGGGAGTCTGTGTCAGTGAAAAGGCCCGGGACCACAGACTTCCTGCTGACCCTCCTCCACTGGGGTGCACCGGGCTGTAATTACTGCCGCATTATTTTCAGGCAGCAGGGTGGTCTACGGGGATCTGGGTCTGTCTTTGTGCAGACCATGTTGGTTTGAAGCCGGAGCAGCAGTCAGCACCCCACGCTGTTCCCTGTCTTCCTTCTCCCGCTCCGTCTCCATCTCTTGTCTTTCCCCGCTCTTGAGCCTTCTCTGCCAGACGGAATGAATTTCACTTTGCTGGGTTCCTTCCAGTACATGGCATTGCTAGTCATGCTTGCTTGACCTTTAAGTCTCTCTCTTTAGAGAAGCTCAGATCATGCGTCTGCACTCTAGACAGATGCACGCCAGTCACAGGCAGTCTGCCTGCCTCACTTCGCATCCAGGGGAGAAAAAGGTTTTAAAGTCAGTATCATTTTTATTCTTACAAAAAATAAAAACGCAGAACTAACACATTTCGATGAGGGGACCAACCACTCTGTAGTTCATGGCTCTGTGTGTAGACAGGAATCTGGGGATATAGCTTGGGATGACCCTAGCTTTCAGAAACAATGCGTGACTTCAGCTTTTATTTTTTTATTTATTTATTTATTTATTTATTTATTTATTTATTTATTTATTTATTTATTTTTGGTGGTTTTTCAAGATAGGGTCTTGCTCTAGCCCAGGCTGACCTGGAATTCACTCTGTAGTCTCAGTGTGGCCTTGCACTCATGGCGATCCTCCTACCTTTGCCTCCCAAGTGCTGGGATTAAAGGTATGTGCCACCATGCCCAGTGACTTCAGCTTTTGGGGTCTAGCTTTCTGCCTAGTAGTGGCACACTACAGTGTGGCTGGGCTATGTGGCTCCCTGGCCAGGGTTTGCTAGAGGGACTTGGACAACTCTGGGGTGTTTCTCGTGTGTCTGGTGTGTGAGCACTTCTGGAGGGTGTGTCACTGGAACTTTACAGTCACACTTTGCCACGGTGAGTGTCTCATGACCACACATGAAAGAAAGGTCTCATTGCCAGACGGCTCCCTGAGCCATAGAGTCATGGAATCTCCGAGCTGGAAAGATCCTTGAGCAGACGTTTGTGCAGGGAACCAACTTCCCTAGGAGTGGGCAGACCCAGTGTGGATCTTCCACTCCCTCCCCCCATGCAGCTGGAAGTGGTTTCTCGTGGAGGAGCATGTTGAGTGGCACTGGGTGGGTCAGCTTGCTAGATTTCCACTTTGTCATGTCGATAAGCAGTAGTACAGTTCGATGGAGCAAGGCTTTTACGAAAAGGCATACCCAGACAGAATTGTAGTTGCTGTCTATAAGACAAAACACATTTTGCAGGGGGAGGGAGACTAATGAAAGACTCACGATGGTTGCTGGTGAATCTTTTGCAGTAGTGGAGATGGAGCCAGCTTTCTGCCTATCAGAGAAGCACTGTGCCACTGAGCTACGTCGCCTGCTTATTAGCTTGATTCTGAGACAGGGTCTCCTTACTTTGTCCAGACTGCCCTTACGTGTACTATATAGCCCAAAGGGGCCTTAAACTTGAGATCATTCTGCCTTAGCCTCCCGAGTAGCTGGGAAGACAGGCTGTATGACCATGCCTAGTAATCCTTTGGTTAGTGCCATAGATTCTGTGTAAATGAAGAACACAGGCGTGTGTGGCTATGGTTTCTATCTGCCTGGACATGATCTTCCTGCTACTTCATGACGACTACAAATTCCTGTGTAATAATCCTGTTATTAACCACCATGAGACTAATAACGGCTGTCTTTTCCCTAGTGCCTGTTGCGTGCTGTACTGGGGACTTTTTATATCGCTGCCCATTCCCTTCTCTTGTCCTGCTGTCCTTCCACTGAACTTCGTCTTCTTCCTAACTTGGGCCACTTCGACTTGGATATCTTGATTGTTTTTTTTTTTTTTTTTTTTTTTTTCTGAACCACTAGGTTTAATTAGGGTTACTTGCATGAGCAAGAGTGTTTTTCCTCTCTCCCTCCCTCCTTTTTTCCCCTCCCTTCCTTCCTTCCTTCCTCCCTTCCTTCCTTCCTTCCTTCCTTCCTTCCTTCCCTCCTTCCTCCCTCCCTCCCTCCCTCCCTCTCTCTCCCTATTTCTTCCTCCTTCCCTCCTTCCTTCCTTCCTTCCTTCCTTCCTTCCTTCCTTCCTTCCTTCCTTCCTTCCTCCCTCCCTCCCTCTTTCTTTCTTTCTTTCTTTCTTTCTTTCTTTCTTTCTTTCTTTCTTTCTTTCTCTCTCCCTCCCTCCCTCCCTCCCTCTCTCTCTCTCTCTCTCTTTCTTTCTTTCTTTCTTGGTTTCACTCTAGCCCACCTAGAATTGACTATGTAGTCGCAGGCTGGCCTGGAACTCACAGTGATCCTCCTACCTCAGCCTCCTGAGTGCTGGGATTAAAGGCATGTGCCACTATGCCTGGTAGGTTTTTTAAATTTTAATTACAAAATTTTAAAATTTTAATTGGAGCCCAATCCACACCACTGAAGAAACCAGCAACCAGTAATTGCCAGTAACTCCTCAGAGAGGGATGGGGACCTCAGGTGCTTCTTCACTACCCATGAGGGATATTGTTGGGCTCAGTCTCCTGCAGGTCTCGTGCTGGTTAACAGCAGCTGCTGTGAGCTCATGAATATAGTGACCATGTTATGCCTGGAAGACAACGTTTTACAGCATTCCTCCCCATCCTCTGATTCTTATAATCTTTCTGTGCCCTCTTCCACAATGTCCTCTGAGCCTTGGAGGGGATGATACAGATGTCTCATTTAGTGCTGAGCACTGAACAGTCACTTACTCTCAGCACTTTGAAGAGTTCTGAGTCTCTCCCAAAGTTTCTGCACATTGCAAAAAGAAACTTCTCTGACCAAAGGTGGAATAACATTAATCTATGGGTAGGCTTTGCAAGCAAATACCTTTAACCACTGAACCATTTCCCCAGCCCCACAGACTTTTTTGACTATGTTTTCAGTACCAGGCATGGATTCCTTCCCATGGTGTAGGTCTCAGATCCATCAGAGAGCAGTTTGTAATCTCCATAACAGTCATATTGTGCAGGTGGACATATCCTGCTTGGCTGATTGGCTGTGTAGCACACAGGCTCTGCCACTGGGTAAGCTGTTGATGACTTTTCCCCCAGCAGCCTGAACAGCATCTTCCTGCACTATGAGAGATAGCCAGTAAGGAGGAAGCTTTCAGCTCCGTTCTAGCTTGATTTTTCTGTATCCTATAACTGAAGCATGAGGTGTCTTCTGTGCTGGGGACTATAAAAGCAAAGTCCTTTGAATCGATGACTTTAGGGAGAGTCTTGCTGGCCATATATTGGACAGATGGGAAGACTGGAGAAGCAAAGGCAATGGTCTCAGTTCATAAGCTGCATTTGGACTGTAGCTCCTTTATATTTTAATCCTAGGAAAACGGGCTGGAGAGATGGCTTAGCGGTTAAAGGTGCTTGCTTATAAAGCCTGAGGGCCCAGGTTCGATTCCCCAGTACTCATGTAAAACCAGGTGCATAAAGTGGTGCATGCTTCTGGAGTTTGTTTGTAGTGGCAGGAGGCCTTGGTTTGCCTATTCTTGCCCTCCCTCCCTCCCTGCCTCCCTCTTTCTTTCTGCTTGCAAATAAACAAACATTTTAAAAAGAATCCTAGGCTATAATGATACCCATTTTTTCTAAGAAAACAAAACACTAACTCTTCTTCGTATGGGGAGAGTTATAGGCCATTACTGATTGTGCTTTCTCCTGTGATTTTTCATATGTGTGTGTATGTGTGTGTGTATATATATATATATATATATATATATATATATATTTTTTTTTTTTTTCAGCCTCACCTCCTCTTTTTTTTTTTTTTGAGCTGGAGTCTCACTCTGTAGCCCATGCTGGTCTTAAACTCATGGTGATCCTTCTGCCTCAGTCCCCTGAGTGTTGGGATTATAGGTATGTACCACCACACCTGTCTAAAAAAAACAAGTTAGGATAAAAAAGCTGCCTCATGGGCTGGAGAGATGGCTTAGTGGTTAAGGTGTTGGCCTAGAAAGCCAAAGGACCCAGGTTCGACTCCTCAGGATCCACATAAGCCAGATGTACAAGGTAGCACACGAGTCTGGAGATCATTTACAGTGGTTGAAGAACCTGGCACACCCATTCTCTCCTTCCACCCATCTGCCTGTTTCAATCTCTCTCTCAAATAAAATAAAATAAAATAAAATAAAATAAAATAAAATAAAATAATTAAAAAAAAAACAGCTGCCACATTCTACTGTCAACCCCTCATACTAGCTACTCTATGCATCTCTTCACTGTGTCAGGAGGCCTTGATAAGTGACTGATCTATGCCATGCTCTGTGAGGTTTCTGTGACAGCAAGATGGCCTAGCTGGGTGTGGTGGCACAGGCCTATAATCCCACTGTTTGGGATGCTGAAGCAAGAGAGTCTCTAGTTCAAAACTAGCCTAGGCTACAAAGTGAGAGTCTGTCTCAGGAAGAAACAACAATCCCCAAGGTGGCTCAAAGATGCATTTTCAGCATGAACCCCAGTCCTTGAGCAACACATGGCCATACCCACCACTCACACCACTCACAGTTTGTGTGTATTTCCTATTTAGGGACCTTAGCTATTCCCTGACTGCACCAAGATCAACATGGACAGGCATGATGGTTCACACCAGTGGTGTCAAAGTGTTTAGCTAAATGACATACAATATGGGTTATAGCACTTTACCTGGAGCCAGCTCAGATCAAAGTACAAGCGCAGAGCCTTCCTTTTTTGACGAGTTTAGTAGAAATGAGTGATAATGGAGCGGAGGCTGCATTTTTATTCTATGTTAAGACTTGAACTTGAGAGGTAGAAAGTGAGCTTTCTCACCCTTTGAAGAGGATGGATTCCTCCCAAGAACTGACATTTCAAAAGCCAGTGTGGCACCATTTTGGATGTCAGATGGGTCTGAAGAGAAGGCATGTAGATTTCAGGAGCATGCAATTTTTGAATCATTTCCAAAACAATGTATGTATAGCAAGAATTGAAAAATAATAAAATGTTGATCATCATTCAAAGATCTTTGGTTGATCTTTGGCCGAACCTGTCATTTTTCTGCCATTTTACTCATTTTGAATTTCTTGAGGTCCTTTTGTAGAGCTGGAGATTAGGAGAAATCTTGGATTTTTTTTTTTTTTTTGATACCCATCTCAGTACTTGTTCCTAGGGTAGTCAGGGTAGTTAATTGGTCATTGAATTATTTAACAAATACTTCTGAGACCCCAGTGCATTCAGACAAGGGCTGAGGGAAAGATTAGATGAACACCTTGGTAGATTTTGGCTAGGCACTTTCTCTTCTTAACCAAGATCTCTCTCTCCCTTTCATTCTCTCCCTTTCTCCCTCTCCCCTTTCCTCCCTCCCTCTCTCCTTCCCTTCCCCTCACCCTTCCTCCCTTCCTTTCTTCCTTCTTCCCTCCTCCTTTCTCTCTCTTTTTCTTTCTGAGATAGGGTCTCACTCTGTAGCCCAAGCTGTCCTGGAACTCTCTATGTTGACCAGGCTGTCCATATCTTGTTAACATTCTTGTTGCTGGGACAAAATACCAGGCCAGAAGCAGCTTTGGGAAGGAAAGAGTTTATCCTGGGAAGAGAGAGAGAATGAGAACAGTCATCGGGGCCAGTCTGTAAAATCTCACTGCCAGCCTCCAGTGACACACTTCCTCCAGCAAGGCTCTACTTGTTACAGGTTCCATAACTTTCCAGAACAGTACCATCAGTGGAAGATTAAAGTATTCAAACACTTGAGACTATAGGGGGCACACTGCCGCCCAAACTCACAGCAGTCTGCTTGCCTCAGCTTCCTGAGTGATGGGATTATAGGTGTGCACCCTCATGCTGAACTTTTGGGATTCCTTTATTATTATTATTATTATTATTATTATTATTATTATTGGTTTTTCTGAGGTAGGGTCTCACTATGGCCCAGACTGACCTGGAAATTAACTATGTAGTCACAGGGTGGCCTTGAATTTATGGTAATCCTCCTTTTTCTGTCTCCTGAGTGCTGGGATTAAAGGTGTGCGCCACCACGCCCGGCCTGGGATTCCTTTTAAAAATTCTACTCCTGGCTTCTGACCTGTGCTTCTAGAATAAGCCATAGCTCTGAGATACCACCACGGAGCTTGACATCGTTTTATTAACAAGAATCGTGGATGTAACAGGAAAATTCTGGTCTGAAATCACACACACACTTTGTCCCTTGCTCTGAGAGAAGTCATATGTTTTTAACCAAAAAAAAAAAAAAAAATGAGAAAATGAAACAGGGCTAATCAAAAGGGTGTGTTATAGCCCAGAGATTTGCTGGCAGCAGGAAGAGGCTGAGCTGTTCCCAGGCATGAGTGAGCCTCTGACCTTCATGTTTACCTTGGAGCTGGTGTCTAGCAATGTGACGTGTTTTTTTTTTATTTTTAGTTTTTGTTATCTTCTCGTCACATGATGGGGGGTAAAGAATGTTTTGTCTGGAGCTATGAACTTGGGCTATCTAATTGCTCTTTACCAGACATAGATGTTCTTTTGGTTTTGTCTTTCAGACAGAATCTTGCTTTGTAGCCCAGGCTGGCCTTGAACTTGTGATCCTCAAGCCTCCCCCTTCTGAGTGGCTGGTATTACGGGAGTGCACCACCATGCTAGGCTAAGTGTCCTCGATGTGTACCTGTCATTCCATCCACTTATGAGGTATGGGGCCCTGGGGCACACATGTGAGCCACACAGACTTGCTGGCTTGGTCTGGCTGTGGACATTCCCCTGCACAAGAGGGAAAGGAATAATATAAGCAAATGAGTCAAATGCCTCTGCAGTGGTACAGGCATCACTTACACTTGATCTTGGCCAAGAGGCTGAAGAGCCTGAAGTGATAATAAAAGTATTAGCTAATTGTGTGGGAATGTGCTAGGAAGGATGGCAGAGGAGGAGGAGGAAGTTGAAGGCTTGAGGACATGTGGAACCAGGACGCTTCCCCTCCCTCCATCCACCCCCCATTCTGGCTCAGGCCAATGCGCAAAGCCACTCATGTGGTAGGACAGGCCTCAAGTCCTGTTGAGGACAGGCCTGTCATAGTCTGTTGTATGCTGCTTAACATCTAATGCTGGGTCATTTGTCATGAGCAGAATTTATTGGCTTATGGTTCTAAAGGCTGAGAGAGCCAAGACAGAGAGCCCATACCTGGCCAGGCTTCTTTGCTTCATCATGGCCGAAGGGCAGAGGAAGGGTTTGCATGGATGAGTCTCATATGAGGCTATGAATCCATTGATGAGTGGAGCCCTTGTGACCTGAACATCCAACACTGTTGCATTGGGGTGAAGTTTATTTTGGGGTGACACATTGAACTGACAGCAAATCCATTCCAATGCTTTAGGTCAGTTGGGGGCACCTCCTTCTTCTGAAGTATCACACCTGCAGCAGGAAGCGCTTTGGATGGGAGCTCACATTCCTGGTTAGGCCATTATCACTGGGATTCCAGCTAGCATATGAGTGACAGAATAGAGCTCAGGAGAGGTGCCATGGGGAATAAGAACTGGAGTCCACATCCGCAGAACTGAGGTGCGGCACTTGGTAGCTTGTGGTTGGTCCCGGCCTCTTTAGTATCTGAAATTGGCACTGCCCTGAAGCCATCTCTTCTCCCTGTTAATGTTCCTCTTCACTGAATGGCTCAGTGACAGCATCTGAGAAATGACAGATGTGGCCTCCACTTTGGAGGATGTGACAGAGTGGAGGCACTTTCCCCTGGGACAGAGTTTTGTCTCACAGCATTAAAATAGAATCCATTGTGAGACAGAATCTCCTTTTAAAGTTAATTCACCACCCACCCCCCCATCCTGATGCTCTGCTGGGAGCTGGCTGTGAGGATGAGCCCACCACTCTTCAGAACAGCCTCTGTAGGTGTTTTAATTCTGTGAGGTCCCCAGAATTCAGCATAATGACTTTGTGGTACAGGATGGGGGTGTTGGCTGGTTGACTTAATGGGGATCTGAGGTTTAATTTTTCTTTAAAAAAAAAAAAAAGATTCATATAGGCTGGAGAGACGGCTTAGCGGTTAAGCACTTCTTTATGAAGCCTAAGGATCCCGGTTTGAGGCTCGATTCCCCAGGACCCATGTAAGCCAGATGCACAAGGTGGCGTATACATCTGGAGTTCACTTGCAGTGGCTGGAGGTCCTGGTGCACCCATTCTCTCCCTCTCCCTGTCTCTCTCTCTCTCTCTGTCTGTGGCTCTCAAATAATAAAATAAAATAAAATAAAAGATTTATACAATGCGAGAGAGATTTTTAAAAAGTAATTTAAAAAGTTAAAGTTCTGAGCTGGGTGTGGTGGTACATACCTGTGATCCCAGTACTCGGAAGTTGGAGGCAAGGATCAGGAGTTCAGGATTATCCTCATGTATGTAGAGAGTTAGTTGGAAGCCAGCCTGAGCTATAGAGACTCTTCCCCCCCCCACCAAAAATTTAAAAAAGGGTCAAACAAATGCAGTTTAAAAGTTTTCCATTTTAAAATGTAAGTGTTTAGTTCAGTAGGGTTAAGTATATTTTCTCCTTGGCAGGCCTGCAGAACTTTTTCATCCTGAAAACCTGAGACTTTCCACCCATCCAACCTGCTCCCCGGAGCCTCTGGCCCATGGTATTTCCTTTCTGTTTCTCCTAGCTTGCTCACGTGAGAGCCTCATAGGATATCATACACTGCCTGTCTTCTTGTGTCTGGCTTAGCCTAGTATCCTCAGTGTTTGTCCATCTTGTAACGCATGGCAGGATTCTTTCTTTATTTTGTGTGTGTGTGTGTGTGTGTGTGTGTGTGTGTGTGTGTGTGAATTTGTGTGTGTGTGCCCCGTGTACATGCATGCAGAGGATAAAGGAGGATTTGAGGGTCCTCTTCTATCACTGTTCCGTGTTATTTCCTTGAGAGAGGGTTTTTCACAGAAGCTGGCACGTGTGCCATTGTTCGGGCAGGTGGCTCACCAGTGAGCCTCAGGGGTCTTCCTTCCTCTGCCTCGCTCAGCGCTGCCGTCACAGGTGTGTGTGGCCGTGCCCACCACTTTATGTGGGTGCTGAGGAGTCAAATGCAGGTCCTCATTCATGTGCAACAAGTGCTCTTACCCACTGACTCTTACCCTTCATACAGCTAAATCATCCTGGGGCTGATGAAGTGGCTCGCTAGCTGAGCAGGCGTAGCAACCAGAGCTCCTATTCTCTGGTGTCATTGAGAAAAGCTAGGCACGGTGGCCTGGGCCTGTAATCAGAGCTGGGAAGGCAGAGGCAATACTGGCTAGCTAGTCTAACCAAACCTGTGAGCTCTACTCAGTGAGCTACCCTGTCTCAACAAAAAATAAGGTAGACAGTGATTAAAAAAGACATCTAATGTTGACCTTTGGCCTCCACATGCATGTGTAACTCACACACATACAAACATGCATACTGCATGCAGAGAGAGAGAGAGAGAGAGAGAGAGAGAGAAAAGGGAAGTAACCCTTGCATGTATGAATACCACCTTTTGTTTATCTATTCATCACTCCACGGGTATTTGCATATCTAGGCTGTTGTGAACGGTGCTGCTGGGAACACGGATGTGCTTGTGTATAATGTTGAAATCCTGCTTTCAGTTATCTAGACATTGACCCGGAATTGGGATTGCTGGTTGTTGTCATAATTCAATTTTTAATTTCCTGAGGACCCTCCCTACTGTTTTCTATAGTGGATATTCTATTTCACAGACCCACTATACCCTTGTCAGCACTTATTATTTTCTTTCTTTTTATTATTATTTATTCTTTTTGTTATTTTATTTATTATTATTATTTTAAAAATGATTTTCTAATTCCTTTTCATTAGTGTCTTAATGTGTGTTTGGGAATATCTGTTGTTAAACAATATAGTTTATGGCTTTATAAAACTTCATGTTGTAATCAAAATATAAATTAAAGGTCTGGAGAGATGGCTCAGTGGCTAAAAGCCAGTACTGCTGTTTATTGAGTGCTTATTAAGGATTCCAAGCACTTTGTATGACTTAGTTCTCACCACAGCTCTATGAGGAAGTTTCCATGTGTACCTCATTTTACAGAGGAGCAAATTGATGCTTGGAGAATTTTAGTAACTTACCCAAGATTACACATCTAGCAAAAGCTTGTGCCTGGATTTGCCAACTGTTGGACTTCCAGGAATTTTCTTTTTCTCTTCCTAGCTGACTTTAAAAAAAATATTTATTTATTTGAGAGAGAGAGAGAGAGAGAAAGCAAGAGAGAGAGAGAGAAAAGCTGCTAGAGAGAGAATGGGTGTGCCAGGGCCTCTAGCCGCTATAAATGTACTCCAGTTGTATGTGCCACCTTGTATGTCTGGCTTATGTGGTGGGTACTGGGAAATTGAACTGGGTCCTTAGGTTTCCCAGGCAAGTGCTTAACCACTAAGCCATCTTTCCAGCCCCCTAGCTGACTCTGATGTTTAAAATTTGTATCCCAAACTGACCTGAATGAAGGAGGGGCCTTGCAGATGGTTTAGTGTATGAGCGCTTCTTGCCATGTAGGTTTAAGGACCTGAGTTCAGATCCCCAACACCCACATAAATGCCAGGTGTGCTGGTGCACACTGGTCATTCTAGAGCTGAGAGATTGACACAGGAGGATCTGGGGCTTGCTGGCTAGCTAGTCTAACTGAATTGGTGAACTCTAGGTTCAAAGAGAGACCCTCTCTCAAAAAGAATACAGTAGGGCTGGAGAGATGGCTTAGTGGTTAAGGCACTTGCCTGTGAAGCCAAAGGACCCAGGTTTGATTCTCCAGGCCCCACATAAGCCAGATGTACAAGGTGGAGCATGTGTCTGGAGTTTGTTTGCAGTAGCTAGATGCATTGGTGTGCCCATCCACTTTCTCTCTCCCTCTTTCTCTCTCTCTCAAATAAATAAATAAAAATATATATTTTTTTAAGAATATGGGACTGGAAAGATGGCTTAGTGGCTAATGTGCTTGCCTGCAAAGCCAAAGGACCCAGGTTTGATTCTCCTGGACCCACGTAAGCCAGATGCACAAGATGGCACATGTGTCTGGGGTTCATTTGCAGTGGCTGAAGGCCCTGGCAAACCCATTCTCTATCTGTACCCCCCAGTAAGTAAATACATAATAAAAACAAAAAAATTTTTTTTAAAGAATATGGTAGAGAGTGATTAAGGAAGACACCTAACATTGATCTCTGACTTCCACAGACATACATGTGCACAGAACATATATGGACACACGTACGTACATGCACACCACATACATCCATGTTCCAAAAATAAAAAGATGTGGTAGATGAGATGTGAACCTTGGTGTGCCGAAGGCTTGACTGTTTGGACTGAGGCCTGTGACTGGCTCTTTACAGAAGTTTCAAGCTGTTGCCCTACGCTTTATCAAGTGGCCAGCCCGCCTCAGACCTTGGGCTATAAAGGAAGTTGTACTTCTTTTTGGTTTGACTCCCCCTTAATTCTTCTTCTTCTTTTTTTTTTTTTTTGGTTTTTTCATTTTTCGGTTTTTTCACTCTAGCCCAGGCTGATCTGGAATTCACTATGTAATCTCAGGGTGGCCTTGAACTCACGGCGATCCTCCTACCTTTGCCTCCCGGATGCTAGGACTAAAGGCGTGCGCCACCACGCCCAGCTCCCCCTTAATTCTTGAGCAAATTATAGAAAATATGAGAAGAGAAACATAATTTTGAACTTCTATTTTTCTTTTTTTTTTTTTAGACAGGGTGTCATGTAGCCCAGGCTGGCCTCAAATTGGTTATGTAGCCGAGGCTGAGCTTGAACTCCAGATATTCCAATGTGCTTAGATTACAATTGTAAACCACAACTGTTTTTAATTTTGAATCTTTTTCTCAACAGTATTCAATTCAGAATTTAGTTTCTTCTGTGAATGTGTATGTATCTGTATGGGGGAGGTGTGTTGAATTAATAAGTTACTATATCAGAGAGTTCTTTATTAGAGAGCCCTGATTTTTCTGAAAATCCACGGATGTGCTTGAATACCTGTCAAATAAATATTAATGTGAAATAGCTAAATTTTTGTTCATCTTTATCATATTAAATTCTATTTTATGAAAGAGAGAGAGCAAGAGTGAGAAAATGAGAGAGAGAGAGAGAGAGAGAGAGAGAGAAAATTGGCATGTCAGGGCCTTCAGCCACTGAAGTTGAACTCCAGACTTGTGTGACAGCTTGTGCGTTTATGTCACCTTGTGTGTCTGGCTTACGTGGGACCTGGAGAGTCAAACATTAGTCCTTAGCCTTTGCAGACAAGCGCCGTAACCACTAAGCCATCTCTCCAGCCCTAAATACAGTTTTTTGGTTAGGCTTAATGACAGTCAGTTCTCTTTTAGACACTACAGAAGCGTCTGCTGAGCATAATTTCCCATCTCACTTCTAATACTTGTGCGGAATTCCTATCTTAACAAATGCTTAAGTTTACAGTAGGAAAAACATGGCATATTATTTCAAGTCGGGGGACCAATTCTGCCCTCACATCTGTTAATTCTATCAGTAAATGATGGCACAGGGCCATTCTAACAGGGCTAATTCTACAGGGCCGTTCCCAGCCCTCAGATAATGTTTTGTTAACATTTTTCTTATTTTCATGCCATGAAATGAAGTCTTCATTAAGAGCTCAGCTCACAGACTAATCCCTAAAACATGTGATTTTTTTTTTTTTAATCAAGACAAAGAAAACACGATCTGTTGCTTCCTGTCAGAAAATCACATACAGAATCTGTAGGATGTTTTATGGCATGTTCTGAGGATGATGGATAGAGGAGTTGGCAAGAGTTCCCCACCCCATGGGAGCCGTCCAGTGCTCGTGGGGAGAGGCCAGCTGACCTGCCTCTGTGTTCATGGTTGGGGGTAACTTAGTCTCCTTGTAATAGAGACACGTGGTTTCTATATCAAAGCTTGTGGATGAGAGTGCATCCCTCCCGGGACCTCATCGGTATCCAACATCTGGGTGTCACTTCAAAGATTGCCACTTAAAGGACAGATTGTCATTCTTATTTGTCAGGGGCTGAAATTTGTGTCCCCTGAAATTCCTACGTTGAAGTTCTAACCGTTAGAACCTCAGAATGTGACTCTGTTTGGAACCAAGGTCTTTATAATAATAAGGGGTCATTGAGGTGGCCTGATCTAATCTCACTGGTAGCCTTGTAAGAGGAGGAAATTGAGACCGAGGCAGACACCAGAGATATGTACGTGTAGGCTGCATAAAGCTCAGTGTGAAGGTGGCCACTTGCAAGAGAGGAGAGAGAGAGAACAAAAGAGAGAGGAGGGAGGAAGAGAATTGTCCCTGCACACACCTTGACCTTGGACTCCTGCCTTCTTATCTGTGCAGCAGCACGTGCCTGCCCGTCTGTGGTCTTTGTTATGGTGACCCTAGTTTAACTCCTTTTCATGCTTTTGTGACTTCTCGAGTCCCTTATGGATTAAAAACAAAGATCATCCATATTTCCTCTGTAAACAGTTTCCTTGGGAGTTACTTCTTCGGGTGTTTTCTTGGTTTGTCTATGAGAGGCAATGTCTCTTGGCATTGCCTTTCCGATCCTGATTCATTTCTGTCTTCTTTCAAAGACCCAGATCGGCAGTGGTTGGGGATGGGGTGGGGGGTGATGATTAGTCTTTGTCAACTTGACTCCATTTAGAATCACCATGGTAACATACCCCTTTGTGAGTGTATGACAGTGTTTCCAGAAAGGTTTAACTTAGGAGGGAAGACCCATCCTGAATGCTAGGGTTCGAGACTGAATAAAAAGGAAAAAGTGAATGGACCGCCAGCGTTCATCACTCTGCTTCCTGAATGTGGTTCAGTGTGACCAGCTGCCTCAGCTCTTACTGCCATGATGGACTGGACCTCAAACTGTGAGCCGGGATAAGCCCTCCCTCCTTCTCTCCCTCTTTCCCTCCCTCCCTTCCTTAAGTTGCTTTTCTCTGGTGTTTTTTTTCTTTTCTTTTCTTTTCTTTTGGTTTTTCGAGGTAGGGTCTCACTCTAGCTAGCTCAGGCTGACCTGGAATTCACTATGTAGTCTCAGGGTGGCCTCGAATGCATGGTGATCCTCCTACCTCCGCCTCCCAAGTGCTGGGATTAAAGGCATGCGCCACCACGCCCGTCTTTCTCTGGTGTTTTATCACAGCAATGAGAAAGTGACTAATACAGCAGGATCAGGGAGGAGGCTGTGTGGACACAAGCTTTATGAGTGACCTGCAGACATGTGCACCCGGCTAGGTCCACCCTGCCCAGCCCAGGTCACCACTGAGCATCTTCCAATTATCACCCATCCCCTCCCTCCTTCTACTTACAGCTCTCCCCGTTGGACTTCATCTTCATCTTGGTAACAGTTGCCATGTCTGAGGTTCTCTCTTCTCTCAATCTGTGACATGTAACTCTGGGGCTGGGGACGTGGCTTGGAGGTAGAATCCTTACCGAGAATGCACAAGGCCCTGGGTTTGATTCCTTAAACTAAAAAAAAAAAAAAAAAAATCAGTGTGTAATATTCCCTCCACTTCCTGAAGCATATGAGTCCCCTGATTTTATTTTAAAGGCTTTATTGCTGTCCATTATTGGGAAACAGGCGGGTAGGATGGGAAGTGAAGAGATCTTAAACTGCCAGGGTGGGCTTTGCTTCAAACCAGCACAAAGCCAGAAGAACAAAGGAATGTGTACGAAGGCACTAATGCCTCATGACCGGAACTGGCTCCTGTGGAGTTCACGGGAGGGCCAGGCCTTCAAAGATGCTTTTACTGGCAACGTCCCTAAAAGGCTCTTTTCACTGAAGTTTTAACAAATTTCTGAATTATCTGACTTGTCAGGAAGGGGGTATGGATGTTTGTGTGAGACTTAGATGATTTCTAAGAGCCCACTCAAGCAGATGTGGGGGGCCGGTTCAGAGAGCTGGGCCACTTGAGTTAGCCGTGGATTTCAATAGTCTTTTGTAGCTGATAACATTGTGAAAGTTTCTTTTAGGACTTTTTTTTTTTTTTTTCTGGTTGAGTATCTCTTACTTGAAATACTTCAGGAATGTTTGCAATTTGGGATTTTTTAGGGGGAGGATTTTGGAATATTTACGCACGCACACACACACACACACACACACACACACACACGTACACCTCACACAAATGGGATATCTTGGGCATGGGGCCCAAGTCTAAACATGAAATTCATTTATGTTTCATGATGACTTTTCCTTATATACATAGCCTGGAGGTAATTTTACACAATCTTTAAAAAGTGTGCCTGTGTTTATTTTTGTACGGAACAGACACTTCATGGCGTGAATTTTCCATATGTAGATTCAGGGCAGTGCTCAAAAAATTTTTAGGTGTTGGGGACATTTCAGATTTCAGGGTTTGGATTAGGATTGCTTAACCTGTAATACAGTATTTCAGGTGGTTGAGAGGCAGGGACACTGTTTTTTTATATTCAAGAAGAAAGACGAGGGGCCATTCTACGGTGACTTCATCATGAGTCTTGATTTCTTTGATCCTGTTTCAACATGGCTGCTGCTGTCCCACTCCACAAGCTTGAGTGGCTCAGTATTACTGGTCTTGATCCTCTTTCCTTCCTGGTCTTGTTTAAGTTAAGTCTGAAATAGAAAATTTCTTTGAAGGTAGGGACCATGGTTTTGGCTCTTCTGTTCATACAGATCCCGAAGTTTAGAGCCAGCACTGAGCAAATGCCTCTTACTTACAGGGAGTGGAGGTTCTCCTTCTCCTTCCTTTCTTTAAAAATTAAAATATTTAATCAATTTATTTATCTGGTAGAGAAAGAAGCACAGAGGGAGAGAGAGAGAGAATGGGCGCTTCAGGGCCTCGAGCCACTGTAAATGAGCTCCAGATGCATGCGTCACCTTGTACATCTGGCTTTATGTGGGTGCTGGGGAATCAAATCTGGGTCCTTAGGTTTTCCAGGCAAGCACCGTAACCACTGTGCAATATTTCCAGCCCCCCTTTTACTTCTTTATACTTGAGCATCAGTAGAGGCCAAGGGTGGGATTATCTTTAGACCTTGGACAGTCAGGCAGGTGAGGCCTGTCACTAGCCACATGGTCCCCAAGAGCTGGGGCAGAATTGCCTAGTGCCTCCTTCTGGTCCCTGTTTGCATGGGTAGGAAGGCCTGGATTGGAGATCCCAGCTTAGAACCTGGAGCAGCCAGGTTATCAGGTTGAAAGAAGGAGATACTCTTGTATCTTGTATCCTGAAACTACTGTATTCATTATTTAAGCAATCCTAATCCAAACTCTGGAAACTGAAATGCTCCCCCAAGCCCTAATAACCATGCAGTTTTAGGGCCAAACTGTTCCTTCTTTAATCTTGACTTCAACAAGAAGCCATCAAGGGGGAGAAAATGTGCCCTGTATACCGGCCCATCCTGGTGGGTCCTGGGAGCTTCGTGAATGAACACGTCAACATTCTGCAAATTAAATGGATGCTTAAGGGGCTGGAAAGATGGCTTAGTAATTGAGGTGGTACATGCTTGCCTGCAAAGCCAAAGGACCCAGGTTCAATTCCCTAGGACCCATGTAAGCCAGATGCACAAGGTAGCATATGTGTCTGGAGTTCACACGCATTCTATCTCTCTTCTTGTCTCTCTCTATCTGCCTCTCTCTCAAATAAATAAAAATAAATGGATGCTTCGGTCTAGACAGCAAGATGGTAAAGCTGGAAGAGGACAGGCTGAAGGAAGAAGGAAGAGGGGCTGGGGAGATGGTCCCGTGGATCCAGTACTTGCCATGCAAGCATGAGGATTGAGTTTGGATCTTTAGCACCCATGTAAAACTGGGTATGTTGGTGTACAGCTGTAATCCCAGCACTGGGGAGGTGGAGATAGGAGGATCCCCAGGACTTGCTGGCTAGCTAGTTTACCTGAACCAGTGAGCTCCGGGTTCATTGAGAGACCCTGTCTCCAAAAATAAGATGGAGGGCTGGAGAGATGGCTTAGCAGTTAAGACACCTGCCTATGAAGCCTAAGAATGTTTGTTCAAATCTCCAGGCCCCATGTTTAGCCAGATACAAAAGTGATGCAATCGTTCGATGTTGCACATGTGCACAAGGGGGCGCAAGTGTCTGGAATTTGTTCACAGTGGCTGGGAGGCCCTGGCGCACCCGTCTCTGCCTCTTCCTCTCTGTCTGTCTCTCTGTGTCTATCTTAAGTAAAAACAAAAAAAATAAGATGGAAAGCAATAGAGGAAAAAAACCCACACTAACCTCTGATCTCCATGCACACTTGGAAGACCTCCACACACCCACATACGTGTGCTCCCATATACATATGGACACACATACATGTGTACCACACACGCCAAAAATGGGGGAGAAGGGAGGGAGGAGGAGGAAGAGAAGGAGGAGGAGGAGAAAATAGGGCAGGATAAGGATGGGTTTACCAGGCCTGGGCTGCCTCCTGCTATCTGTCAGGGCCCTCAACACCACCTTTTCTTCCTCTGGCCCTACTCCTCACTGTCCTTCCTTGGTTCCCATGAAGCCTGGGGACCTTCTCTGAGTCCCCCTGCACTGATGACAGCCAGCTCAGTGCTCAGCCAGGAAGTAAGTGTTCCATAAACATTACTCCACTGGCACTAAATAAGATTCAGGTGATTTTGCAGTGTTTCATTGTGTGTTTTTAATCCCGCACCCCAGGTGACCCTTAAATTCTCTCTTTCTCCCTGTAGCTGTCTTCTGAGATACACTTGCCAGCCTTGCTAATGGTTTGTTTTCCCCTTTGATTTATTAGATTAGAAGCTCGGTTCTCGGCCTCCCCACTGCTTGGAGAAGCCCTCATTCCGGTCTCCATTGAATGTTGCTATTGGGCCTGTTTCATTACTTTGCATGCATACCTGGCAGCTTATAGCTCAGCTCTCATTTTATTTTCAGAATGTGTGATATTGCCTCATTTTGGAGGGCTTATGCTTGCTAAGGGTTTGTTTGTTGGTCTTGTGCTTACCTTGAGAGGTAAGTGTTCAACCCGACTTAGTGACATATGGCACAGAAAATTTTAAACGGTTTGTTTTTAAGCCACATGGGTGATGGAGGGGGGGTTGCAAAAAATAACGATGTTAGAAATGAAAGAGTAAGGCCGGGCGTGGTGGCTCACGCCTTTAATCCCAGCACTTAGGAAGGAAAAGGTAGGAGGATTGCTGTGAGTTCAAGGCCAGCCTGAGACTACATAGTGAATTCCAGGTCAGCCTGGGCTAGAATGAGACCCTACCTTGAAAAACAAAACAAAACAAAACAAAACAAAAAAACAACCAACCAAACAACAACAAAAAGAAATGAAAGAGAAAGGAGAAAAGCAATGAACTGACTTCTATAGCTCACCATTCCAAAGGTGGTTTGCTTTTTAGCTTCGAAAGGATTCTAAGAACTAAGAAGGGTGTGGACAGGCCAGAAGGACCACATGTTTGGGTGATTATGGCATTGGAACCTTTAAAAAATGTTTAATTTATTTACTTGAGAGAGAAAGATGTATGTATCTATGAGAGAGAAAGAATGGGCACGCCAAGGCCTCCAGCCACTGCAAACGAACTCCAGATGCATGTACCACCTTGCTCATCTGGCTTGTGTGGGTACTGGGGAATCAAACCTGGGTCTTTAGGCTTCGCAGGTAAGTGCCTTAACCACTAAGCTATCTCTCCAGACCAGCCCAGCACAGGGGGATTACCAGGCCAATGCATGGAGAGTTCTGCAGAATGGCTGAGCTCCTTGGCTCTGAGTTGGTGTAGGGCTGGCCAGATGCATTCAGCACACTGTGCTCTGAAGGAAATGGTGGTGAGGAAGTGGGGTTGCATTGTTGCTGCAGGTTGGCAGTGGTCTGGTGACTTTAGGGAACAAACTAGGTGGAAGTTGCTGGGGCTGTGTCCCAACCAGGGGCGGTGGAAGGTGGACTTGCCTGAACAGTGAGTGTCCTTTTATTCCATCCCCTTCCTTGCACCACCAGAACCCTTGAGGACAAGAAGGCCTCTAGTTTTTCAACCTTAAAGAGAGAGGCATGAAAGCGGAAAAAGCTTTCCGAGCATTCTGGAATCAGATAAGACTGTTGGAGTAGATGCCCAAGAATGTGTCCGTCTGGTGTACCACACCCCCATCCATGTCCACAGCTGGGCAGTGAGCCCAGCTCTGTCATTACTTCGGACTATAAAGCCCAAGTGCTCTGGGAGGTGACAGGGAGGGGCAGATTTTTAGAGTGTGACCTTGGTGGACATATAGTTGGGCCTTGAGGTCCAGGAGTCCTGATCTTGGTATGTAATTGTGTGAAGGCACTACACAGAAGGTTCTGGATCCCAAGTTCTTTTCTCTACATAGTCTCATGTTTGGTTGTCAGACTCCATGTACAAGTCATGCCTCAACCACTTACTAATTAAAAAAAATTTTTTTTTTAAAAAATATTGTATTTATTTTCAAGCAGACAGAGAGACAGAGAGAGAGAGAGAAAGGGAGAGGGAGAGAGAATGAGAATAGGCGCTGGGCACGCCAGGGCCTCCAGCCACTGCAAACAAACTCCAGATACATGAGCCACTTTGTGAAGGTCCACTGTCCCTTAGCTGTGTGGGGAGGCTGGGAGCTTTTGCAGAAGAGGTCTTATGAATCCCATCTGCCCTCCAGGAAGCCACTGCGCCAGGCTTCCTGGACTTTATCAGTCAGCCCTGATGATTTCTGGAGGGCTCTGCTCTGGTAGACATCGCCTCCCCCTTCCCTGACAGTGTGGGTGCAACTTAGGCTCCTAATGTGACACATTGGTGACCTCAGCGGCTTCTTCTTCCCTCCACAACTCTGGTTTTCAGCCAGCAGCTGGCCAAGTTGTTCAGGGGTGAAGATACAATCCCGTTGGTTGTTTGGTGCCAAAGAAACCCCCAAACACAGCAAAACAACAACAAAGAATGCAAACCAGCCGTCTACCCAGACTGCTGTTAAGTTACTTAGGTGGAGACGTTTGATTCGGGAGGGATAATTTAGCTTTCCCTCTTGCAATTAGTCTTTTTGAACGTTTTCTGTCCCACCTGCTGCATGTGTGAAACAGTTAATGTGTGAGCGCTCCGGGAGGCAGCAGTAGTGCCAGATTGGGTACTGGCACACATTCGGAGGTGACTGTTGGGTGCAGAATGAGTTAGGAAAAGACACCAGCATGGGGAGTCACAAGGACTGGGTTCTTCAAGGAAATGTTCGAGTGTGAATATATCTTCAGGCCCAGGAGGATGTTCAGAGGCAAGTCCTTCAAAGTCATCAGAAAAAGTATCTTTTGAGCACTTCACACACTTGCTTATGGCCCTGGGATGATATGGAGTTCAAGTGAAAACCTGGACTCAGTATTTACGTCTGGGGTAGAGCTGGGATTCTTCCGTCCTGTCCTGCTCCCAGGTGAGGCTGATGTGGGGTGAGGGACACGCCTCCTCTATCGAGGATATCGAGGTTGAATTTGGATCTGCAGATGATGCGACTCGTTGTGTTCCTTACAAAAGAGGAGGAATGGTTGGCATATGGGACGGATGTGCCCCTCTGCGTGTCCAGAGGCATTGCATTCAAACTAAATTGGCCACTTCCTAATTACACGACCTCTTGTAAGTCATTACCTGTCTCAGAGCAGCTTTGGGGGTGGCAGTTAAAATCCCCCTTTGCAAGTACGTGTGAGGCCATGCAAGTTATTGGACTCACTTCAGATCCATCTAACGTAGCCTGTCTATGCACTTGGCATTTGACCAGTTCTGATTCACATCCTGTGTCTCCTGAGGCCCTCCAGTGCTGGGTCTGTCCTCTGTCATCTGTGATGCTGGTCTATGACAGTGCTGCCTTTGTCCTCCCTGTGGATTCTGGCCAGCCCAGGGGACTGATTTTAGCATGGGACACACTTAAGACCCATTCTCCCTCCTTGTGGCCAGAGAGGTTGCCCCAGGAACCAACCAGACAACCAAAGAAGGGCTATGAATGAATGAATGAATGAATGAATGAATGCTTGCTGAAAGAACAAGAAAATTTTGTGAGGAAGAAGGGGAAAAAAAGTCATTGGGTGGATTTTTGAATTGAAAATGATGACATACTTTTGGGCTTTGCCTAGTGGGTTTTTAAAAAATTATTTTATTTATTTTTTGGAGAGAGACAGACAGAGAGGGAGAAGGAGACAGAGAATGGGCGCGCCAGCAGTCTCAGCTGCTGAGAACGAAATCCAGATGCGTGCGCCCCCTTGTGGGCAAGTGCGGCATTGCGCCCTTGCGTCACTTTGCATCTGGCTAAATGTGGGACCTGGAGATTGGAACCCGGTTCTTAGGCTTAGCAGGCAGGCGCCTTAACCACTAAGCCATCTCTCCAGCCCTGCCTAGTGGTTTTGACTTCTGGGATGCTCAGTAACTATAAAGCAGTTGTCATGTTGGACACATGCGTACATGTTAGTGAGTACTACTTTATCTCCACCCCTTCTGCAATTAGTCTTTTTAAAGTAAGATAGAAAGCTTTTCTACCTGCTGCGTGGTACAGTTGACGTGTGAGCTAGATGTTTCTGTGTAGTCAAACAATGGCTCCAGAGTTCTGGCACCTCTCCTGGAGAAAGATCCTAGTCCACTCACGTGGTCTCCATGTAATTAACTTCTTGCCTCAGGGACAGTTGATGGCTAGGAAGGACCAGCTGTGCCAGGCTGCCTTGGGTTCCTCATGTCTGCCGCTGAGGAAAAGTGCCACTTCCTACCGTGCCTTGCAGCTATTGCCCCACCGCTCCCATCTCACTGAGTTCATGTCATTAGCACACGTGCTTCTCCTCGGCTGGCTCAGGCACCTGAAGTTCATAAATGCAGAGTCCCCGCCAAACTGCTGAGTGTACTCCCTGCAGATGGTACCTCAGGGGCCCTGTGGGGCAGCCTGCAATCGGTGCTGGGCTGGCACCAATTGGTGGCTGCTAGAGGATTCCCCATGTGGTTTGGTTTCCTCAAGTCAGCCATCAGTGACACGTCTGGGTAAAGAGGGGACCTGAGGCAATGGGGCTGAAATCCTAGCATTCTGGCCCCTCAGAATGTTTCTGGGGGAACATTTCCTAAAAGCTGTTTCTTGGCCAAACTGTGTTGGAATCTCATGAGCTGGTGGAAGAAGCAGTCTGGGTGTCGGGGGGGGGGTGCACACCCTGATCTATAGCTTTAAGTGCCTTTAACCACTGAGCCTCCTCTCCAGTCTGGATCTATGGCTTTAAGACAATGCCCAGTGACCTTCACAGACAGTGCGATTTGCCCACGCCCTGCCCTAGTCCAGCCTGCTGTGTGCCTGATTCAGAGGCACAGATTCATGATCCTGTATTGTCCTTGCACCCCCTGCCTTCCAGGGCATGTCAGCGATAGACCCAGAGCCAAACCCCAGTTCTTGGAACTCAGGGCCCCTTTCTGGCTTACAGACCTGCTGTAATTTTTGCGCACAGACCTCTAATTCATTCCAGAAGTTTGGACTGGCTGAAGAGCCCTGTGGCCTGTTCTGTCTGGGGGTATTCTGCCCTCCTTGGTTGTGGGGGTAAAGGGGCAGTTAACAATGCTGGGGATCATTTCAGCTTTCTCCTGTGGGTAGTGGCAGAGTCCCTGCAGTACTGTTCAGAGGATGCTGCTAAACACATGGCACAGGCCCCTTCAAAGACTGACCTGACACAGAATGCCAACATCCTGTGCCAGGGCTCTGCAGGCTCTGGAGGACTCATTGCCTGTGCTGGAGTGAGGAGCGCGCCTCATCTGGTAGTATTGAGGTTGAATCCGAATCTGCAGTTAACGCGACTTGATGTGCTTCTTACAAACGATGGGGAGTGGTTGGCACGTGGGAGGGATGTGCCCCTCAGACATTCTCTGAGTGTTGAGAGGCATTGCGTGGTGTGTATTCAAACTGTAAATTGGCCACTTCCTCTTGTAAATAATCCATTCTGATTTAGCAGGACTGTGTGTGCCTAGCATTCTGCCTTCCTGGGTGATGCTGGTTCTGCCATTGAGGGTTCACACTGTATAGCAAGTGTGTTTTTTTTTTCTTTTTTAAATAATAATAATTATTATTTATTTGGAGAGAGAGGGAGAAAAGAGAGAGAAACAATGAGCATGTCAGGGCCTTCAGCCACTACAAATGAACTCTAGATGCACACACCCCCTTGTGTGTAGGTGTGACACTGCACACTTGCATCACTGTGCATCAGGTTATGTGGGACTTGGAGATTCGAACATGAGTTCTTAGGCTTTGCATGCAAGCAACTTAACTACCGAGCCATCTTTCCAGCCCACAAGTGTGTTTGTAATTAAATGAATTCATTTTTGCATCTGCATGTGTGTGGTGTGCATGCATCTGTGTGTGCATGCTGGCATGTATGTGGCATGTGTGTCCATGTATGGTGGTAGCTAGAGGCTGACATCGTGTGTGTTCCTCAATCACCCTCCACCTTATTGATTGAAACAGGGCCTCTCACTTTGAACCCAGAGCTCACTGATTCATCTAGTCTTAAGTAGCCAGCTTGCTCTGGGCATCCCTGTCTCAAGTGCTGAGTTTATCAGCAAGCTGCTCCATCTGCCTGGCATTTATGTGGGTGCTGAGGTGTAGGGATTGGAGCTCAGGGCCTCACACCTGCATGGTAAGTGCTTTATCCACACTGAGCCATCTCCCCAGCCCCACTACCTTATCTTTTGAGACAGAGTCTCACCTAGAACCTCTCCAAGTCAGCTGCACTAGCCAGCCAGCAAGCCCTAGGGATCCTCCTGTCTGTTTCTACAGCTCTGGGGTTTCAGGTCTGTGACATTATACCTGGCATTTTTCTTTTCTTTTCTTTTCTTTTCTTTTTTTTTTAAATTTTTTACTTTTTATTTGAGAGAGATAGAGAGCTAGAGAGAAGAGAGAGAATGGGCATGCCAGCGCCTCTCAGCCCCTGTGAACGAACTCCAGATGCATACGCCCCTCAAGTCAGACCCTTTTTTTTTTTTTTTTTTTTTGGTTTTTCGAGGTAGGGTCTCACTCTGATCCAGGCTAACCTGGAATTAACTATGTAGTCTCAGGGTGGCCTCGAACTCACGGCGATCCTCCTACCTCTGCCTCCCAAGTGCTGGGATTAAAGGCGTGCGCCACCACACCCAGCCTTGTGTCACTTTTTGCGTGTGGCCACAAGTGGGACCTGGAGATTAGAACCAGCATTCTTAGGCTTGGCAGGCAGGTGCTTTAACCACCAAGCCATCTCTCCAGCCCTATACCTGACATTTTTATGTGTGCTGGGGATTTGAACTCAGGTCCTCATGCTCACACAGCAAGTCCTTACTCATTGAGCCGTGTCCCCAGCCCCGGTAAGTGTTTTTAGAGCAATCTATTTAGAGTGACACAAATGTGGTTTGGGTCATAGCTCTACCTAACTAGCAGCGTGACCCTGGACAAGTTATATTAACCCCTCAAACCTTTGGATTCTTCATCTGTGGAATGGAGATATGCCATTTAGAGCCAAATGAGACAATACCTATAGTGAGTTTAGCATTAATCTTGGCCTTGGCTAACGTTCAGTAAATGTCACTGTTGATTTCACCACCACTATTATTATTTGGCTGTAGTTCTGCTGTGTTTGTCCAGCCTTTCATTATTTGCCCACTTTGCTAAAATAAGATAAGGTGGGAGGCGATCTTGTGGACTGTCCCTGTGGTGGAGGGTTATAAAGAGAGTCAATGGGGCTGGAGAGATGGCTTAGTGGTTAAGCACTTGCCTATGAGGCCTAAGGATCCCAGTTTGAGGCTCGATTTCCCAGTACCCACATAAGCCAGATGCACAAGGTGGCGCATGCATCTGGAGTTCATTTGTAGTGGCTGGAGGCTTTTGCATACCTGTTCTGTCTCTCTGAAATAAATAAATAAATTAAATAAATAAATAAATAAATAAATAAATAATAAAATGCTAAGGTCTGGTAGAATGACTCAGTGATTAAGGCACCCTCCTGCAAAACCTAACAACCTGGGTTCGATTCCCCAGTACCCACATACAGCCAGATGCACAAAGTGGCACATGTGTCTGGAGTTTGTTTCCAGCAGCTGGAGGCTCTGGAGTGCCTGTTCTCTCTGTCTCTTTCTCTTTTCTCTATGTCTCTCTGCTTGCAGATAAATAAATAAAATTTAAAAATATTAAAAAAACACAAAAATACCTGATTTCTGGGTTTTTATTCTTAATGGTTGCATGGCCAGTGAGCGCAGGGACTTTATCGGCATTCTGAAGCTAGTGAAGCCTGTTTGCATAGGAGGATTTCAGAGCCTGGGAAGCCCAGCATTGCTGTGTGTTAGCTGTGTGACCTGGGGATTATACATCCCAAAGCCTCACTTTCCCCTACTCTAAAACGGGAGCGTCTAGTACAATGGCTTTCCCTTCTCTGTAGTGTTGCTTTCCATGGCTTCAGATACTTGAAGTCAACTGTGGTCGGGGAAATGATTTCATTACATAACAATTCCAGAAATAATTTATAAGTTTTCATTTCTGCTTACTCATTCTGAATAGCACGATGAAATCTGATGCGGTTCTGGCCTATCCTGCCTGGTACCTGAGTCCTCCTTTGACCAGTGTATCCGGGGTATGCATGCTACCTGCCCTTCGGTCACTTAGCAGCTGGCTGGGTTATCATAGCGATGGTCAAGGTGTTGGAGTTCTATAGTCAGGTGACTTGCTTAATAATGGCCCTAAGGCCCCAAAGTGACGCTGGCAACTTGGATGTGCCAAAAGAAGCCATGATGTGCTTCCTTCATGAAGAGATGAAGGCTCTCGACTTTATCATAGGTTTGTGACCATAGTAATAGAGATTTTAGTACTGTCCCATGGCTTTAGCCTTCACTAAAGGGTGTCACATCATAGCCCCACGAGACAACGTGAGGGAGAGCTCAGTAGCCACTTGCAGAGTCAAAGAGGCTATGCTGAGCTGATACGTGTATATGACTTGGTGCCTGTTAACCAGTCCTTTGGGTTCTTGTCTGCAAATTGGGAGGGTTGAGCTCAAACGCTAGTGCCGACGAATCCTGGAGGAAACCTCTTCCCAGTCCAGCTGCGGGAGGCCTGCTCAGCGATGCTAACTCATTAGGACCACGGGGTCCTCGGGAAGCTCCTTTTCAGAACAGCCCCCAGGGGATTCTGGTCCCAGTGGACCACTAGGAGAAAGTTCTGGTGCTCAGTGTACAGTGGTCATCATTGGGGCGCTAGAGAAATGGCTCAGTGGTTAAGTGCACTTCTTGCGTGAGACTGCCCAAATTCCAATCTCCAGAACTCATGTAAACAGCTGGGCATGGCCACACGAGCCTGGGACCCCAGTTCTGTGGGGAGTAGAGATTGGAGAATTGCTGGGACTTATGAACAGCAAGCTCCAGAATCAGTATTCTCATCTGTCAGTACTCTTACTCCATAGCAAGGAAACAGCATGTTGGTGAGCAGTGGAGATTCTTTAATGTTCTCTGGCCTTTGCAGGTGAATGCACATTGCGTTACATCAGCATATACACATGTCTGTATAACACACACACATCACGACAGCAGCAGCAGCAACAACACTGCACTACACATACTAAGCACACACACAAAAAATAAAGTGGTCACCTTTGTGACCAGGATGTTGGGTGGGTGACCTGAAGGACAGCTGTGCTGATGGACTTTTTCTGTCAGCAGAGGCCTGGGTTTTCTATGTCAAGCCATCATCCCTCACTTGGTGAGGCAGGAACTGTTTGGGGTGGGGGTGGGAAAGACAGAGGGGACATTGTCGCTGGCTTTTTGAACAGTCCCAATGGGATGGACGCAGAGAGGGGCAAGCAACCTGGAAATGGAACATGGAGGTAATGGGAGATGGGAGCAGAGGCAGGGGGGACGCTGCTGTACGGTTACTGGTGCAGGAAGAAGGTGGGAAAGACACTGGACAGGAGGAGGCAGCTGGAGAGGGAGTCCTGCTGGCTCAAGGTGTGGCCCCAGGAGACAATTTAGGGATGGGATTGCTGTGCAGGGAAAAGGGAAGTGAGCTCTGGTCCTCAATTACAGAGCTCTGAAGAGAGGGAGGGAGTGGTGACCAAGCAAGTGACCACCATTGCAGCCAGCTACAGTTAGTAACTGGAGGAGAGAAGGTTATCTTTTTCAACAGCCAGCCAGACTGGCGTAAGGATATTGGACTTAAGCCCATAAGGCTTCTGATTCTATTTCATCAGCCAGAACTTGGCCTTAGAAATGTTTTCAGCTGTCGTTTCATTTTCTGTTTACTAAGACCTCGTGCTACGGTCTGTATATAAAGGACAGGCAACCTTGTTTTGTACACCTCTGTCTGCTTTTCCACTGTTAAACCCATCTTAACCAAATCTTATTTCTGCGTCACACAACCTTTGGTCTGTAGCAGTGCAATTGGCGGGGGTCTTTGAACCAGAAAGTGGGGAGCACTGGAGCATGTGATTTCCTGTTTATAGTATGTTACTCCCTGCTACTCTTAGAACACCCGTTTGTTCGTTTTTAGGCTGTTTGGATAGACACTGTAGCTGGCTGGCTGTTACAAGGAACACAGGGCCCAGCTTGCCTGGTTGAAATCCCTTTGATTGAGATCAATGATGGCTGGATGTGTGTTTGGGAGCAGGATTGAATCTGCAAGGAGTTGGTGACTATTGAATTCAATCTCTTCATTGTGGAAGCACCATCTGTACGGCATGTCTCACTCAATCAGTACAAGGAGACAACAACGGAGAGACCCTCTGTTTGGCAGACAAAGCCTTCCCTTTGTCCGGTTGAGATGTGCTCAGTTAATTTCCTGAGAGAAGTTGCTTCATGATTCTCTTGAGTGTATAAAAGGCTCTTGGATTTTCTTCTTCCTTTTTTAAAAATAGAGTCAACAGCCCATTGTGTGATTGTCAAGTGTTTTGGTATCTTGTAATTTGAGGAATGTACTCATGAGAGTCATACTTGTTTAAATTTGAGAAATTTGTACGTGCTTTCAAATGGGCAGATTGGAGGAGGGCCTTTAAACACACACATCTCAGTTTTTAAAAACTCATTTGTTAGAAATGACCATACTTCCAAGCCTCATGGGAGATGTTATGTTTCCAGATGTTATGTTCAGAATCTCACTGAGGAAAAAGAAGTTGGACACAATGCCAGAGAAGTTGGGGACACTCTTTAGTTCCCTCTCAGGGAGTTTATAGCCTCAGTTCCCTTTCCTCTTGACGAGCAATTTTCATCTGTCTTGTTTAATAATAGTCTCTCTTCTTCCTCTTTGTCACATTCTCCTCACTTCCTATCAGGAAAATAGGAGCTTTCTTTCAGTTTTGGAGGAAGCCTGTTGTGGGTACCACTTGTTTGTGTGTGGGGAGGTGGGGTGGGGGGTATGGTTAGTAAAACTTATTTGGAACCTGACTATCAAGGTACCAATTTCTGCCTGCCTGCGTTCCTTCCAAGGGGGCGTGTTGTGTGTCATCACGACGTCCTGTTTACTTCCTTCTGGGTCTTGTCTTGTTCATTCAGTTCGAACCCACCTAATAGAATGGTAAGTGGAACTGACAGCCAGCCCTGTAGTGGGACCACGCGTGGCCAATTTCATGGTCTTGTAGAGTGTGCTGAATGTTAGTCCAGCTTGTCTCAGTCATGAAGTGGTTTAAAAAATAATAATGCTTTGGAACTGAAATGTTCTGGTTGATAAGTTTTCTGGTTAATGGAAGGGAATGACCTTGGGCAGAGTCTGTGACCACATGTGAATTATTTATCCTGGTTAAGCTTCTTCACTTCGAGACCAGGATACCAGTGCCTTCCTTATCGGAGTCATTGGGAGAATGGACCTGAAATTCCTCAGCTCCACCTCATATACGCAGTACTCAGTGGGTGGAAATGACTATTAATTATTATCAAGATACTAAATCACCACTGATGAGAGGTTTTTAAAATGTTTAAGGTAGAAATAAAAAGAAATAGAACATCAGAAGCAGAATTTTCCTGTGGGGTTTCAAGTTGCAGTGACCTATAGGATCCTTTGTAGAGGCAATTTTTGTTTTGTACCTGGCACTTAGGGTACCATTTAACTCTCTTGTTAGTTACAGATACAATTCCACAGACACTAAGCATGGAGTACCTGTGGTACTCGGTACCTCTGCTAGGTCTTGTTTGATCAAAAAGGTAAAAGAGGCTTGGGGAGATGGCTCAATGGGTAAAGCACTTGCTGTGTAAGCTTGAGTACCCAAATTCGATTCTCTGACCTCACATAAAAAGCCAGAAGCCATGGTGGGTTGCTGTAATCCCAGCAGCTGGTGGTGAGATGGGAGATAGAGATTGGGAAATTTCCCAGAAGCTCATGTCACGCACAAAAAAGAACAACAAGAGGGTGAGATCAAGAGAGATTTCAAATGAGGGATAGGCAAGGACCAACCCAGACCTCCACACTCACACTGTGGTACTGACATGTCATACACGTGTGTAAACGCACACAAATGTTAAAAAAGGAGGCTGAGGTAGGTGGATCACCGTGAGTTCGAGGCCAGTTTGAGATTACATGGGCTAGAGTGAGACCCTGCTTGGGGTGGGGGGGAAGGTAGGAAAGGCTTACAAAGTAAGTCAGTTTGTTACCTCTCCAAGGCTGTCTAGTCAGGGTGGCCTTAGGTTCCAGTTTACCCCCAGACAGTCCCCAGGCAAGTTTATTGCTATTGTGCAGGCATAATTATTAGTGGAGCCCCCTTTTAGTTTTCAAAAGTATTCTGGTTTGGGAAAGCAATGCTGTGTCTCAGTAAAGGCCATTATGGAAACTGAATTTCTTCAGAAAAGAGCTACTTGATTCTTTGGACAAGATGGAGCCAGTCAAAGCTATCCCTCAGGTAGTTGTATCCAGGCTAGACTAGAGAAGAGGAGGAGGCAGTGGGGGGTCAAATTCTGGAGGAAGACTAAGCAGAATACTTCCACTGGGGCAGCCCGAGTCCACCTGGCAGCACCATCTTGAATTGCAGAGCATCAAGAACCCGTCTCCGCTGTCCAAGCTGTGTTTAGGCTTCCTCAGTCAGCATGCCTCAGATGTTTTCATGGAGACTGACTTCAGGTTTAATACTTGCCTTAAAAACTCCCCAGAAAGCCGGGCGTGGTGGCGCACTCCTTTAATCTCAGCACTGGGGAGGCAGAGGTAGGAGGATCGCTGTGAGTTCAAGGCCACCCTGAGACTACATAGTTAATTCCAGGTCAGTCTGGGCCAGAGTGAGACCCTACCTTGAAAAACCAAAAACAACAACAACAACAACAACAACAACAAAAAACTCCCCAGAACCCTCCCCCCCCAAAAAAAAACCTTCGCATTAGGGAGTGAGCCAGGGATCCACTTACTTCCACACCAGGTGCTGAGTCAGCTCATTGGTTTTGATGGCCATTTCCTCTCCAATCTAGGCACACAGGCTGGAGGGGTGAAGTTCAGGGCTACTTGCAATAGCCTTCAGTGTTTCAAAATTGTCTGGTGCCTGTGGGGAGGTGGGCTTGGGTAGTTAACTGTTTCTTGACACAGCGTTTGAAATTTGAGGACTTTTCTGTGCTGTGCTTCCCCGTCACTGTGCGCTGCTGGTTGTGGGGGATGTGAGGAGTATTCTATGGGCTGTCACTGCTCAGTAATCAAGGAAGGTGATTCTGATGTCTTGGTTTGGGATATGATTTCCATTCCCCCCCCCCAATGTGTTTGCATTGGTTCTGAGGGTCTTAGTAATCGTTTTGGGGAATGTTTGGGGAATTTAGGTGGGAAGAGTCCCTCCTGGCTTAGGCATTAAACTAACCCTGGGCGTTTATTTTGAAGCCTTCACCTTTAGATTCTCATTTGCGATTCTGGGGTGCACAGCCAATTTTCTGTGTCATTAACTTCCTTTTCCTGTAATGCCAAAGGGCAGGAGGGTGCTGGAAGAGAATCCCCACTTGCTTCCACTTCAGCAAGTTGAACAACGGTGTCCTCTGAGATAGGCAATGCCCGGCCGCCCTCTTCTTGCTGTGGTATTTGGGTTTTCATTTAGACTTTTGCCAAGTAGGGTGCCCAACTCACTGGGATCCTCCTTGCTAACTCTCCGAGTCCATGATGGGCTAATTGAGGCCTCTGCAGCCATTGGGAACAAGGTCTGTTATGTCAGTCACCTTGGTCCTCAGTTTTTTCAGAGACGAAGGGTTGGGGGATGGCTCAGTGGATCAAATGCTTTGGCACACAAGCACAAGGACCTGAGTTCAGATCCCCAGCACGTGTGGACCTTTTGGGTGCATCTGTAATCCCAATGCCGGGGAGGCGGGCACAGGCAGATCCCTAAGGCTCACTGGCTAGCTAGTCTAGATGAATCAGTGAGCTCCAGGTTCAGTGATAGACTCTGCCTCAAAAAATAAGGTGGATGGGCTGGAGAGATTGCTTACTGGTTAAGGTGCTTGCTTGCCTGCAAAACCTAAGGACCCAGGTTCAGTTCCCCAGTAGCCATGTAAGCCAGATGCACAAGGTGGTACATGTATCTGAAGTTTGTTTGCAGTGGCCCAGTCTCCCTATCTGCTTCTTTCTTTCTTTCATAATGAAACAAATAAATAAAATATTTAAATAAAATAAGGTGGAGAGCGATTGAGGAAGATGTCTTACATGCCCGCACGTGTATGAACATGTATACACACCACAGACACATGACATGCAAAACAACAACAAAAGAAGGATATGAAGAGCCCCCTTCCCAGGGCTGAGAGGGCGAATGAAATGATGATGAGGAAAGACTCGGAGACAGCCTTTATTGAATTTGATTTACTGGACTGAGTCATTATATCACTAACCCCATGAAGATCTTGAATAGAGGTAGACAGACCATGGTCCAGGGAAGAAACAGATCTAGCCCATTTTCTGTTTTTGGATGGTCTGCAGACTAAGAAATACGTTTACATTGTAAAATGGTTAGAAAATATCAGAAGACTATCTCCTGACACATGAAAATTCTATGAAATTCAAATGCCAGTGTCCTTAAATAAAGTTTCACTGGGACTCAGCCATGCTCACTGGCTTGCATATTTTCTGTGTCACTTTGGCACAATCAAGGCAGTATTGAGTTGCTGCTCCAGAGACTAAATGGCCTGCAAGACCAAAAACATTTGTCTGGCTCTGTGTGGGGAAAAAAAGTGTGCCAACTCCTATTCTAGAACAGTAGTTATTGTAGCAAGATGAACCGGGCTCCACCCGGGGATCTTGGCCTTGGTTGAAGCTAAGGTTTGGGACAGCTAAAGCTCTCAAATTCCTGAGGAATGTGTCTTAAGTCCATCAATTAATTCATTAATCATTAATTCATCCATTATTGTTTTATCAAACATTTGTTGAGTTCCTGCTGTGTCTCATGGGGTTTTAGGTGATACAGAAAAAATACTGAGCAACACAGGTGACAACCAATGTCCTTCCAGAGCCTACATTCCATGGGAGGCATGAGATATGCAGTGGGGTGTTCAGATCCTGTGGAGAAAGAAAGGGGTGAGAAGGATGGGAGAGTGAGGTGCGGAAGGTCAAGGAGGGTGAGGTGTGGAAGGTCGAGGAGAGTGAGATGGAAGGTCGAGGAGAGTGAGGGGTGGAAGGTCGAGGAGGGTGAGGGGTGGAAGGTTGAGGAGGTGAGGGTGGAAGGTCGAGGGGGTGAGGGGAGGAGGGTGAGGGTAGAAGGTCGAGGAGAGTGAGGGGTGGTCGAGGGGGTGAGGGGAGGAGGGTGAGGGGTGGAAGGATGGCCATTTCCTCTCCAATCTAGGCACACAGGCTGGAGGGGTGAAGTTCAGGCTACTTGCAATAGCCTTCAGTGTTTCAAAATTGTCTGGTGCCTGTGGGGAGGTGGGCTTGGGTAGTTAACTGTTTCTTGACACAGCGTTTGAAATTTGAGGACTTTTCTGTGCTGTGCTTCCCCGTCACTGCGCTGCTGGTTGTGGGGGATGTGAGGAGTATTCTACGGGCTGTCACTGCTCAGTAATCAAGGAAGGTGATTCCGATGTCTTGGTTTGGGATATGATTTCCACCCCCCCCCCAATGTGTTTGCATTGGTTCTGAGGGTCTTAGTAATCGTTTGGGGAATGTTTGGGGAATTTAGGTGGAAAGAGTCCCTCCTGGCTTAGGCATTAAACTAACCCTGTGTGTTTATTTTGAAGCCTTCACCTTTAGATTCTCATTTGCGATTCTGGGGTGCACAGCCAACTTTCTGTGTCATTAACTTCCTTTTCCTGTAATGCCAAAGGGCAGGAGGGTGCTGGAAGGGAATCCCCACTTGCTTCCACTTCAGCAAGTTGAACAACGGTGTCCTCTGAGATAGGCAATGCCCGGCCGCCCTCTTCTTGCTGTGGTATTTGGGTTTTCATTTAGACTTTTGCCAAGTAGGGTGCCCAACTCACTGGGATCCTCCTTGCTAACTCTCCGAGTCCATGATGGGCTAATTGAGGCCTCTGCAGCCATTGGGATCAAGGTCTGTTATGTCAGTCACCTTGGTCCTCAGTTTTTTCAGAGACGAAGGGTTGGGGGATGGCTCAGTGGATCAAATGCTTTGGCACACAAGCACAAGGACCTGAGTTCAGATCCCCAGCACGTGTGGACCTTTTGGGTGCATCTGTAATCCCAATGCCAGGGAGGTGGGCACAGGCAGATCCCTAAGGCTCACTGGCTAGCTAGTCTAGATGAATCAGTGAGCTCCAGGTTCAGTGAGAGACTCTGCTTCAAAAAATAAGGTGGATGGGCTGGAGAGATTGCTTACTGGTTAAGGTGCTTGCTTGCCTGCAAAGCCTAAGGACCCAGGTTCAGTTCCCCAGTAGCCATGTAAGCCAGATGCACAAGGTGGTACATGTATCTGAAGTTTGTTTGCAGTGGCCCAGTCTCCCTATCTGCTTCTTTCTTTCTCTCATAATGAAACAAATAAATAAAATATTTAAATAAAATAAGGTGGAGAGCGATTGAGGAAGATGTCTTACATGCCCGCACGTGTATGAACATGTATCCACACCACAGACACATGACATGCAAAACAACAACAAAAGAAGGATATGAAGAGCCCCCTTCCCAGGGCTGAGAGGGCGAATGAAATGATGATGAGGAAAGACTTGGAGACAGCCTTTATTGAATTTGATTTACTGGACTGAGTCATTATATCACTACCTCATGAAGATCTTGAATAGAGGTAGACAGACCATGGTCCAGGGAAGAAACAGATCTAGCCCATTTTCTGTTTTTGGATGGTCTGCAGACTAAGAAATACGTTTACATTGTAAAATGGTTAGAAAATATCAGAAGACTATCTCCTGACACATGAAAATTCTATGAAATTCAAATGCCAGTGTCCTTAAATAAAGTTTCACTGGGACTCAGCCATGCTCACTGGCTTGCATATTTTCTGTGTCACTTTGGCACAATCAAGGCAGTATTGAGTTGCTGCTCCAGAGACTAAATGGCCTGCAAGACCAAAAACATTTGTCTGGCTCTGTGTGGGGGAAAAAAAAAGTGTGCCAACTCCTATTCTAGAACAGTAGTTATTGTAGCAAGATGAACCGGGCTCCACCCGGGGATCTTGGCCTTGGTTGAAGCTAAGGTTTGGGACAGCTAAAGCTCTCAAATTCCTGAGGAATGTGTCTTAAGTCCATCAATTAATTCATTAATCATTAATTCATCCATTATTGTTTTATCAAACATTTGTTGAGTTCCTGCTGTGTCTCATGGGGGTTTTAGGTGATACAGAAAAAAATACTGAGCAACACAGGTGACAACCAATGTCCTTCCAGAGCCTACATTCCATGGGAGGCATGAGATATGCAGTGGGGTGTTCAGATCCTGTGGAGAAAGAAAGGGGTGAGAAGGATGGGAGAGTGAGGTGCGGAAGGTCAAGGAGGGTGAGGTGTGGAAGGTCGAGGAGAGTGAGATGGAAGGTCGAGGAGAGTGAGATGGAAGGTCGAGGAGAGTGAGGGGTGGAAGGTCGAGGAGGGTGAGGTATGGAAGGTTGAGGAAGGTGAGGGGTGGAAGGTCGAGGAGGGTGAGGGGAGGAGGGTGAGGGGTGGAAGGTCGAGGAGAGTGAGGTGGGTGAGACCAAGGAGAGGAAGTTGTGCACGCCAGGTAGAGTGAGGTGCTTGAAGTGTGCAAGGCAAAAGAGAACAGAGTATACAAAGACAGGGAACACGAGGCGTGCAAGATGTATGTAGAGTTTCTTTGCATTTTTAATTTTCAGCATTGGCTAGAGCTGTGTTAATCTGATTTATGCTCTCGTTTAAAAAGCTACTGTACTCTGCACACCCGTTAGCGAATACGAAGAGAGCAGCGCACTGTACATTGTAGATAAGGGTAAGGTTCTAGGCTGAATAATTTTAGTGGGGGGGGAGCTCTCTGGGCACTGTGGGGTGCTCAGCAGCATGTCTACCAGTAGTAACTCTCCAGTGTGACTACCAATAATGTCTCCAAACCCTGTCACATGTCCCTTGGAGACAAAATCAACCCCAATGAGAACAATTATTTATTACCTACTTATAACATCTGTGACTTTGGGCAAGTTACTTAACTTCTCTGAGCCCCATTTTTTTTTTTTTCTGGAAGCAGGGTCTCATTGGAGCCCAGGCTGTCCTGGCACTCATTCTATAGTTCCAGACTGGCCTCGAACTCACAGCCGTACTCCTACCTCAGCTTCCTGTACCCTGGGATTAAAAACTTGTGCCACAACAGCCAGATGGACCCCAGTTTGGTCTCTTGAGGAGTGAAGGTGATACTGGGACTCTTAGTCCTAGGAGTGCTGAGAGAATTAAGGGATTCACAGTGGCATTCAGTGTAGAGGGGACCAAGCCCCTTGCACATACGCAACATGATGTCTGAAACTGACTCCCGTTAATTCTCGTTTACCTGCTTTGTCTTGGTGAGAAGTGTGTTTCCGTGATTGGTCCAGAGCCTCACTTTTTCTCTTACTCATCACCATCATCTTCTCTATGTGGCTGCCATGTGAGACGTTCTCCATATTGATCTGTGAAGTAAGGAGGTGGGCATCATTCCTTCCACTTTCAGCTGTGGTCAGAAATGGAGGGTCTGAGAGCGGCAAACCTGCACCTAGGTCCCGGAGTCCCCAGCTTCTGGCCCTTCTGAGCCCCAACGAGTGGAGTATGCAGTGTCCGAAGGTGAGAGACACACTTTTATGTTGTCCCCCGGGACTCCCTGTTAGCACATCATGCTTTTTTTTTTTTTTTGTCCTCCCAACATAGGGTCTCGCTCTAGCACAGGCTGACCTGGAAATCACTCTGTAGTTTCAGGCCAGCCTTGAACTCACAGCGATCATCCTACCTCTACCTCCAAAGTGCTGGGATTAAAGGTATGTGTCACCATGCCTGGCTGTATCATCCATTTAAAAATCAGCTTTCTGGCCCAAGGAAGGCCCAGGATATATGGACTCTGAAGTTGTCACAGGCAACATGAACAAAGGGGACACACTGATGTAGAGAGGAAAGTGGCACATAGCAGCAGCCTGGTTTTCATCCCCTGTTCTCCAGAGAGCGGGTAGAAGAGCCCTTCTCACAGCACTGCACGATGGACTCTCCCATATTCTTTTCCTCCCCAGCCTGACTTCCGCGCCCACTCTGGACTTGCGGCTTTCTTTTCCTTTGTTCCATCCGGCTCCGCTCTTCATCCTGAAGGAGCAGTGACCCATGCTTCCCTGAGCGCATGCGTGCTCCAAGCACTCTGCTTTATCTTATTTCCTCTGGTAATTTACCTTGACCATCTCATTGTGTCTTCCCTTAAGGGTGAGGGCAGAGTCCCGAGAGATTTAGTACTTTTCCCAGGCTCAGCCAGCAAGTAATTTAAGGATGGGAGAATTCTATCCACAAAGTCTTTTTCTTTTGAAAAATCTTGGGTGAAACATAAAAAAAGTCAAGGTTTCTTCAGTGAAATTAAAAGTACACCTCAAAACTCAGTACCCAGGAATGGAGAATCCCTGGGCTTCACTCTCAAGGCCTTGTATTGCATCCAATGTAATGCCAGTCTGTATAAACAATGGCTCAACCTCCACAGGATGGGTTTTCCACAGTCTTATTATCACCAGTATCCTCTTCCTCCTGAAGCTTAGAGGTTTGACACCTCCTGGCACCTGTGAAGCTGATTTGGGACAGAAACCAGCCTGCTGTCATCCTGTCTAGAGAAGAGCTCCCTCACCCTTGGGTGTGGGTGGAATTCCTGGGACCTGGGTGGAGCAGCAGACCTTGAGTCCACAGACCTGGCTTGGGCCTGGGTCAGTTTGCCCCCAGTTCCAAGATGACACTGTCCACTGACCAAGCTAAAGTCCCCTGTTCTAGCTTCTGTCTCCTTCCTTACACCACAGAGGCTAAACTGAATCCTAGAAAAAGAATTTTGGCTCAGGAGAGATTCAGATATGAGGTCTCGGGAAGGATTCCATCTTTGAGGGGAGTAAGGCGTCATTGTGACAGATGTGGCGCCCCTGACATTGACTGCTGGTGACCATGGTACAGTGAAGCCTGGTAATTTGTAAGCCCTTGGTGAACTCGATCTTGGTGGGGTCTTTGGAAATCTACCATGTGCCATCTCTTTCTTCCACTGAGTAGCAGCTGGGTCTCTGTGGAGCAGAGTCCACTTTACAAGTGTGAAGTGTCCTCATGGGGTCCGGAACAGTTGTCCCATTGTCAGGTGTCCACACTCATTCTGAGAACCCCAAGTTCTTACCGTATTTTCTTCCTTAACAGTGCTGGCTCACAGGGAGTCAGCTCTTCCAGCTTCTCCCAGCAGAAGATATTAATGTTAATTGTTAATTGCTTCTGTGACCGGTCCCCCTGAGCCCTCATGAAGGCCCTGGTAGGGATTTCATGATCAGGCTCAGGGATATATAATGTCTGTCTCATTGCCAGATGACTTAGAAAAATCTTGGGCAGATGGTATCAGAGTTAATAAACCCTGGGCTTTCCTCTCGTTCTGCATAGGGAGGCTTGGGTGGTTTGTGAGATGAAAATGGAGACTAGAGAGTCAACTGCCTTGTTCAGAAAAGACACTTCAGATAATGAGGCAGGATTTAAGGATTGGATCCTTCTCTATATAACAGACATGGTAAATCTCTAAGCCCTGGAATCTTCCCATATTGGACAACCCCATTCAACCATGTTTGTATTCTGGAGTGAAGGCAGCATCTGCTGGGGATGTGTGTGTGTGTGTGGGGGGGGTGACTTAAAAAAATCTATGATCAGATATTGATCTGCCTTAAACTAAAGAAGCCCCTCACCGTGTCATTCTGAGGTCCACAGTGTTTCGATTGAATTCTTTCACCAGAGAGTAGATGGCATGCTGAGCTTGGAGAGCCTGTAGTGTTGTCGTGTGTGTGTGTGTGTGTGTGTGTGTGTGTGTGTGTGTGTGTGTGTGTGTATTTCTTTCATGGCATGAACTGAAGTGCTGTCTGTCTACCAGGGGAGCTAAGCCTTCCCAGACTGTGCTTGGTTTAGCTTCTTGCCTTGCACGTGTGACATGTCGCCACACTAGCAATTATATACTTCCTTTAGGGGGTTTCCAGGAAACCCTTTACCATAAGAGCACAAATTACTGTTTAATAACAGCAGTTTTGAGAGGAAGCATCTTTCAGACTGTTATCTGAAGCCAACTTCCTTTAAAATGAAAGGAGGGCACAGTGTGTTGGAGGGAAACTTGCCCCAACACGATGGAAATCTACCATCAGCACATTGGGGTGGCAGTGCCATGGGCTTTGACTTCCACCAGGAGGTGTGGTTTTGGGGGCTGAGTGAGGACATCATGGAACACTGAGCCGAATGCCTCTCTGTTACAGTCGTCATCTTGGTTGTCCCGTTTCAACTCCCTTTTTTAGTAACCACCTCCCAGCCTTCCAGGAAAGTGACCCTCAGGAGCCCATTATTATGGCCCTGGCTTGATGGATAATGGCTGGTTCTGAGGTTAGATTTGACACCACCATTTTACATGATAGCTTCTTGGATTCGCTTGGCTCAAGTTGAGATTTTTCATTCATCTCAGGCTGCCGGGTGGAAACAAGGTTGAGTGGGGTTGGCCAAGATGGGACATTCTGGGCTGTGGCAGGACCCTGCTGCTGTTCCGAACGCCGCTTTCGCAGAGCCTAGTGGCAGCTGGTGGCATTGAAGTCTCTGTGGGTGTAGAGTTGATTCCCAAAGGACAAAATTCCTCTTTTCCTTGGAAACCAAGTGCAGTGTGTGCATGTGTGTTGTATGCATGTGCACGTAAACATTCTTTCTTTGTTTGTTTGTTTTTCAGTGCTGGAGAGGGAGCCCAAAGCCTTCCACATGCTGAGGCAGCCAGTGTCCCCACTGAGCTACATCATCAGCCCTGCATCTCTCTAACCTAGGAGGCCCAGTTGTGCATGAGACAGACTCCATCCAGAGCAGGGTCCAGGAGCCCTGCACTCCTTCTTGTTGTAGCTGCCATTCTACCTGTTGGCATCAGGACTGAATGCGGGTGCAAGGCTGTCATTCAGGTCTGGGTCCTTGTGCACAGGCAGGCTGTAGGCAGTAAGGAATATGCTAGCAAAATCACCTTAATGTGAATCAGCTGTGAGGCCTCAGGAGCGGCTGGACTGCTGGTCTTATCTGTCCAATGGGCCTAGTAATACCCGCTCTGCTTCTATCGCAGGGGCTTACACATCGTGGAGATAATACAGAATAAAATCCTTGAGGCCATTATGGGGTGGATGAGTGCACATCTACTGAGACAGACTGTAGTCCTGGCTAGTGACAAGCTAGGAGGAATTGAGGACTAGTTAGCACACGGCTAGTGTTACACTTAGGAAGAACTCCACCACCTGCTGCTACTTAGCCAGCCGTGGAACGGATTTTTTTTTTTTTTTAACTCTGAGTTTACTATAGGACAGATGGCTCTGTTGCCTGAAATTCCATAGTCCTCATTGAAGGGGATCTTAGGATGTACTCATTTTGTGCAGTGGTGGGATCTTTTTCCTGGGGCATGATCTTGGCAGTGGGGAAGGTTAAGCCCTATGCATGGAACCCTTGCAGCCAAATGCTCGGGGAGTGGGGGGAAGAGGAGACTGAATCTGTCCTGGTGAGAGGAGGTGAGAGTGGGAGGCCTTTGAATTCCCCAGAGAGACCTTGGCCTTGGTTTTGTTCAGATCTGCTTAGCAGTCAGACAGCCTGTGACCAGTGAGGCCTGCGTCTACTCTTCCTGGTCTCTGGCCTTGAAGGTTTGTGCCCTCCTTTAAAAAAATTTTTTTATTTATTTTGAGCGTGGGAGGGGGGTTGCTGAGAGGCAGAGAGAGATAGAGAGAGAGAGAGACAGGGGAGAGAAAGAGAGAGAGAGAGAGAGAGAGAGAGAGAGAGAGAGAGAGAGAGAGTGCCAGGGTCTTCAGCCACTATGAACAAACTCCAGATGCGTGCACCCCCTTGTATGCATGTGTAACATTGCACACTTGAGTCACTGTGTGTCTGGATATGTGGGATCTGGAGATTCGAACCTGAGTTCATAGGCTTTGCAGGCAAGCACCTTAACCACTTAGCCATCATTCCAGCCCCCTCCTTTTTTTGAAGTCAACTGTCTGTTATTTCTTTGGGATTTTTTTTTTTTTTTGAGGTAGGGTTTCACTCTGGTCCAGGCTGACCTGGAATTCACTCTAGTCTCAGGGTGGCCTTGAACTCACGGCGATCCTCCTACCTCTGCCTCCCAAGTGCTGGGATTAAAAGCGTGCGCCACCACGCCCGGCTTCTTTGGGATTTTTTTTTTTTTTTGAGGTAGGGTCTCACTCTGGTCCAGGCTGACCTGGAATTAACTATGCAGTCTCAGGGTGGCCTCGAACTCTCGGTGATCCTCCTACCTCTGCCTCCCGAGTGCTGGGATTAAAGGCGTGCACCACCACGCCCGGCTTTCTTTGGGATTTTTAAGTTTAAGGAGAAAGAATTGAGCGTATTCTAATCCTGCTGGCTTTTTTCCCCATCTATTGAGGGAATCCCCACATCACTTAATTGGACATGTCTTTGTTCCACCAGCTGCTTTAACCAAATAATAATAATGATTGCATAATAGTTGACCTCAATGTCCCCATCTCCCTGTACAGCTGCTTGATACATATTTATGCAGCGAGCAGAGGAAGATTTGGCATTGGATATGCATTGATCCAGCAGAACCTTTTAGGTATTCCTTTCCTCTGGGTCTCTTCCCTTCTCTTTTCTCATATATGGACTCTCTTGTCTACAGGCATTTTCAGTGTGTTTGTGCAGCAGGTGAGCCTGGGCAAACGGGATTCTAAGCAGGCTCGTCTCTCCTTTCTACACCTTCCCTGTACTCAGTCACTTTTTCCTACCAGCCTGGTTGCTGCCTCTGGTTTGCATTTCATCTACTGGCAGAGAGGGCAGAAAATTCAGAGATGACCTCAGTTCGCCTCTTCATTGAACATACTCAAGGCCACAGTGAAGTTCCTTTTCCCAAGACACACTGCACTGAGCGGGTGGGGCAGATGGGTACTCCGGTCTTCTGGCTTTCAGCTCCAGCCTAATTCCAGGAACATGACTTTGATCTCTGTAACAAAGCATCCTGGGAAGAAACATTATCCTTCTGGTCTGAGAGTAAGGGCTGGATGGAGACTCCCTGTTCAGGGAGTCACAGTACCTCACTGTCCCTTGGGGGATTCTACAGTCTTTGGCCACAGGGGAAAAATGGATCTGGGGTGCCCCACTGTCTGAAAGGGCCTTACTTGCCTCAGGAGGCCTAGGGGGATCTTATTTTCCTGCCAGTGGGCATTTCCGGCCTCTGTCCTCTTTCTTGGCTATTGAGTGGAGCACCCAGGTGGTGGCAGGCCGAGCTGCAGGCTAATGAACTTGTTTGGCCTAGTTAGTGCCTGGTGCTGAGATCCTAGACAGGGCTTGCCTATGCCCTCAAAAATGCAGCTCTTCCTGGAGCTCAGAATATTGGGGCGTCTGTTTCCACTAGTGTCTCTTTCCCAGTTATATTCATCAATAACATGAAATTAAATGAAGACATTCCTTGTCCCGTTGCCAGCTTCTCAAATACATTTATCTCTGTGTTCTAGCATCTGCTCTGGCTCATTTCCTCCAAAAGGGATTTTTTTTTTTTTCTGTGCAGTTTTTGAGCACAGAACATGGTTACTTGGGGAGCCAAGGAATTGAAACCTGCTTAGTTTGTAATCTCTCACAAATAAGCAGCACTACCTCCGAACCCAGTTTTTTTTTTGTATCTGCAAATGGGCATACATGTGCCAACCTTGTAGATATAAGGGTTGCATGAGATGGTATGGTACATGATATGTCTACACATGGGAATAGGGGCATTCAAAACAGCCTTGCCCCAGGGTGATCTAGGTAATTCTACAAGGCCTCTCAAGCAAGCTGGTGATCCAAGCAAGCTGGTGAACCCAACGAGCATCAGTAATGTACCGCCAGCACCAGATACCTAGCTCCTGGATGTTTGCACACATGAATCTCCAGAGATGACTCAACACCCTATCACTTTAAATGGTTCCTCAGTGCTGTTTCAAATGCTTTGCCCTGTCTAGAAACCTCTGCGGAGCATTTTCTCCCCACTACCCCATGTCATCCTCAATAAAGGGGAAATGGTAGGTATTGAAAGAGTGAATAAGGATTTAAATATTCTGGCCATTTTTTTAAAGGCTTGATTTGGGTTGTATCTCAGCAAATTATTTCCATTTGTTGAGACAGGTGGGGTAGGGTTAGTGACAAGAAAATCATTATTTAGTGAGGAAAGGGGCCGGGGAGATGGCTCAGGGGTTAGGGACCCTTGCTGATTTAATGAGAAAAGCCCTGATGCTCATTAGAAAGGGATGAGGCAGACCTTGTGAAGGACCATTTCTGCTTTGATTCAGGGTCTCATTAGCCCACGCTGGCCTCCCCCGGCCTTCAGCCCTTGATCCTCCTGTGCCTCTCTGTGTATGGCTTTGTGGTGGAGTGGTGAGGGTCGGCCTGCGGTTTCCTATCTGCTTTCAGATATGTGGACGGGGGTTTCTTGTCTCTGCTTCCTCGTCCCTCCCTCCCTGCCTCCCTCTCTCCTTTCCTCCCTCTCTCCCACCCTCCCTCCCTCCTTCCTCTGGCCTGCGTTGGGAGAATTCCTTCCTCTTTTGGAAGACCCACTGTGCCGGCTTAAATTCTGGCTTCAACCTTTAAAAGTCTGGAAACTTCATGAACCTGGGATCTGTTCCCAGTTTGGAAGCTACCTTGGTACAAGCTGGCGCTCAGCGTGAAGCCAAAAATGTGTCTGTTGAGCAAAGAGAAGCGTATCAGAGTAGGAAGCAGAAGACCCCAAGCGTGTCCATTTCCACTTCCTGTTTCGGTGACCTTCAACAAGTCACTGGCCCTCATCATAAGTTCTGCAAGTCACAGCTTTATTACTTTATTTCCTTAGCTTTTTCAAATGAAATATTATTTCATGTGAAATTACTGTGTAAAACCACAAAGCACCTCACCCTCCCTGCTGGTTTTTGGAATGTACTCAGTCCTTTTGTTGTTTACCTGCTATCTTTATGTTGAACAGGAAAATCATTTACATATATGTATCTTTTTGTTTTTGCTTTTTAAATCTAGTTTTTAAAAATATTTTATTTATTTGAAAGGGAGAGAGAGAGAATGGGCATGCCAGGGCTTCTAGCCACTGCAAATGAACTCTAGACACATGCCATCTTGTGCATCTGGCTTATGTGGGTACTGGGGAATTGAACCTGGGCCCTTGGGCTTCACAGGCAAGTGCCTTGACTGCTAAGCCATCTCTCCAGCTTTTTAATCCACTAGGAACCATGTAGAACCCTGGCACTCTGAAGAAGGGTTTTCTGGAATCTCATTGGCTTTTTCCTTATCTCACCCACTTGGGGCATCTTGAGACATCCCTGGGGGCCTGGGTTTGCAGGAGAATGAGGCTAGCTGCCTGCATGAGTGGCTCACACTAGCAGCCTGCCAGCTGCGCTGTTCTTGAAACCCAAAACAGTTTTTATTTTTTTTTCCTTTGCTTCCCAATCAGTGTCATATGGTGCTGCAGTGAGACTTGTGTTCTGGAGTAGTTACTGACCCAAAGTGTCTTTTTTTGTGAATAAATGTTGCTTAGGAATGGGAAGGACACATGGAGGGTATTATAAATACAGGTCGGGGCCAACACGTAGGACTGCCTTCCACAGATTATTTGCATTCAGTGTGTGTTTGTTATATGTGCGGCTGTGGAGGACGCAGCTGCTGGCATCTGAAGTCATAGTTCAGCTCACGTGTGACCCTGTAGCACACAGGCAGCTGGTTCATACTTTTATCTGAATACAGGATGCAATGCTTAAAGTATGTATCTGGACAGAAAACAGACTCAGCTATAGGAGTCTACAGAGGATGAATTCCTCACAGATAATCTCAAGTTTTAACCACTGGCGTAAATATCTTTTCATCTATCCATTTTTCTATTCATTTGTCCCTTCCTTCCTTCCCTCTTTCCTTCCCTTTCCTTCCTTCTTACCTCCCTCCCTCCCTTCTTTTTCACTTCCTCCCTCATTTACCATTTTGGTAAGTGGCTATTAAGCACCTGCTATGTTCCAGTTCTGTGCCTGACTCTTGGGTATAAAGTCAAACGAGATAAAGATATCTGTCCCCCAGAAGCCTACAGTCTAGGCTGCAGGATGTTTTCCTAAATTTTAAACCAACTTCTTAGTTGATACAAGCTTATTTGTATTTTGCTTTGTTTCTCATCTCTTTTGAATTTGGAAAAGCAAGACATGTAACCATTGTGACATTTCACTTGTTTTTATAAGCCCAAGTTCTAGAATTGGATCTCATGTTTGGCATAACTTTGAGCACAGGGTAAGTGCTTGTATTATTGAACAGAAAAAGAAAAAAAAAAAAAAGAGCAAAATGACAATCCAGAAGACAGCATCAAGTGTTAGGACTGTAAAAATGTCTGAAAATATCCATTGGAATTGCTAAAAGATATATATGTTTTTCAATTTCTTTTTATTAGATAGGGACATATTTAGTATGTAAACAACACATGTTGGTACCCTCCTTTTCCTCCTCCCTGCCCCTTTTCGGAAGACACCCTTCTTGTTGGGGATGCAGGTCATCCTCATGGGGATTGTGGGTCATGCATTGTGGGGGCAGCAGTCAGTAATGGGGGAGAGGCAATTTCTCTGTGCAACATGTCCCAACTTGTGGCTCTAACAATCTTTCTGTCCCCTTTTCCACAAAATTCCCTGAGCCATGCTGGGAGCATTTTAAGTCTACTTCAGTGACGGGCACTTAGGAGCCTCTGGATGTCTGGTTTGGTAGGTGTTGATTGTCCTCAGTGTCTGTCTCCTTCACCCTTGTGCTGATATCAGGTTCACTGAGAAAGCAGCACTCTTGCCCATTTTCCCAATTCCTCTGTGGTTTCAGCTGGGGCCAGAGTGGAGTGCGCTGGGTCATTTTATCTCCTCAGGTCCAGCTCCCATCTGAAAAAGAGAAGCAGAATCTCCAACAGAGAGTGAAGTCAGCACCAGTTAAATGGGATAACTATTATTAATTTAGAGAGAATTTAATGGGTGTGGACCCTCTTATATACCAAGATTAGTGGGAGCTTGACATTGGGAAGCAAAATCATTATGGATATGATTCTGACTTGTTTCCCAATTCCAAATATGGTTTCCTTTCCACTGAGCAGATCTGTTAGCAAATCCAAGAGCAGTTGGTTACCCACCATGGTTGTGTGCCACTATTGCACTTGTGTGAGCATCACATCAGGTTGTTTGCTTCTGAGTCACTTAGACTTTGAGTTGCTCAGACAGATGTTGATCACTTTCCCCTGGTAGCTCATGTAGCACCTTCCAGCACTAGATAGGCTAATTGTCTGGGGAATGGCTCTCTTCCAGATTCCAACCAGGTCTCTCCATGGTCCGTGCCTACAGTGTATGGTGTCTTCAGCGGTGGGGTCTGACCATTAACCTTTGGTGGGTAATCAAGTGCTCTGACTTGTTTGTTTTGACTTGTTTGTTTTGGGAGATCTAGTAGCTCTTTCTGATCAACAGCTTGTTGTGGATATAAACCACATCCTGATACAGGGAATTACAGGCCAACACCAACAGAAAAGAAAAAAGAAAACGATAGAGAAGAAAGAGAAACAGGAGAAATTTAAGGTTAGTCTTCATTGCACCCTCTCCAGGGCCCTTCGATTCAGGTGCTCCCCCTAAGATCCTCTTGAGGGTTCCACCTTTTAGTCTAACTTCCAGAACATAGGAGTCTATGGTGCCAGTTCAATTTGAGTTTTGTGTCTCTCTTCCCCTATGCCTACCATCCCTATTGTCCAAACCTCGAGATGCCATTCAGGTATGTCAGCAACTCAGTCTGATCCAGGTTAGGAACTGCAGATGAGTGAGACCATGTGTTGATTGTCTTTCTGTGATTGTGTGAGTTCACATAGAATGATCTGTTCCAAGTTTGACCATTTTTCTACAAATTTCATTGTGTCATTTTTTTCATACTGCTGAGTAGAATTCCATTGTGTAGATATACCACATCTTGGTTATCCATTCATCCAATGATGGACACCTGGGTTGATTCCAGTTCTTAACTATTATGCATTGAGCATATTATGGTTGAGCAAATGTCTCTGAACTGAGGTGTGGAGCTTTTAGGGTAAATGCCCAGTAAGGGAATAATAGGGTCTGTTAGTAACTCTATATTCATCCTTTTCAGGAGTCTCCATATTGCTTTCCATAGCGGTTGTACCAGCTTACATTCCCACCAACAGTGAATGAGTGTTCCTATTTCTCCACATCCTCACCTACATTTGTTTTCATTTGATTTTTTTAATGTTTGCTATCCTTACTGGGGTGAGGTGGAATCTCATAGTTGTTTTAATTTGCATTTCCCTAATGGTTAGGGATGTTGAACATTTTCTTAAGTGTGTGTTAGCCATTTGTAATTCTTCCTCTGAGAACTCCCTATTCAGTTCTCTGCCCCACTTTTGGAGTGGGTTGTTTGTTTTTTTTATTGGTTAGTTTTTTGAGTTCTTTGTAGATTCTAGATATTAGGTTTCTGTCAGTGGTATAGCTGGCGAAGATTTTCTCCCATTCAGTGGGTCATCTTTGGGCTCTGCTTATGGTATGTTTGTCTGTACAAAAGCCTTTTAGCTTCATGAGATCTCATTGGTTGAGTGCTTGTTTAATTTCCTGGGCTACTGGAGTTTTGTTTGGGAAGTCTTTTCCCAGTCCTATATCGTGGAGAGTACCTCCTGTTTTTAATTCCAGTAGTTGAAGAGTTTCAGGTCTTATATTGAGTCTTCAATCCATCTGGACTTGATTTTTGTGTATGGTGAAATGAGTGGGTCTAATTTTCTTTTTCTACATATGGTCATCCAATTTGTCCAACACCATTTGTTGAAGATGCTGTTTTTTCTCCAGTCTACATTGTTGGCACTTTTGTCAAAGATTAAGCAACTGTAGTTACTTGACCTAAGGTCTGGGTCTTCAATTCTGTTCCATTGGTCGATGTTTCTGTTTTAATTCCAGGACCATGCTGTTTTTGTCACTATGATTTGGTATGATGATACCGCCAGAGGGTTTTTTTTTTTTTCTCCTGAGGATATGTTTGGAAATCCAAGGCCGCCTTCCATTCCTTATGAATTTTGAGATCATTTTTTCAATCTCTGGTAATTTTATTGGTATTGCATTAAATTTGTATATTGCTTTTGGTAGAATTGCCATTTTCACAATATTAACTGTACCTATCCAGGAGCATGAGAGGTCTTTCCATCTTCTCAAGTCCTCTTTGATTTCTTTCTTGAGTTTTTTTTTTTTTTTTTTTAATGTTTTCACTATATAGGTCTTTCACATCCTTGGTTTGTGTTATTCCAAGGTATTTAAGTATTTTGTTGCTATTGAAAATGGAACAGCTTCACTGATTTCTTTCTCTGTATATTTGTCCTTTGCATATAGAAAAGCTACTGATTTTTGTGCATTGCTTTTGTATCCTGCTGAAGGAATTTATCACCTTTAGAAGTTCTGAGATGGAGACTTTTGGGTCACCGCTTATGTACAGGATCATGTCATCTGCAAATAGGGCTAACTTGACTTCTTCCTTTCCAATTTGAATCCCTTTTATTTCTTCCTCCTGTCTTATTGCTTGGGCATCCCTGTCTTGTTCCAGATCTCAGTGGGAACTCCTTGAGTTTCTTCTTATTAAGTATTATTGGGCTTTAGGAACTTATATATAGCCTTTATTGTGCTGAGATATAAACCCTCCATGCCTATTCTTTCCAGTGTTTTGATCATGAAGTGGTTGGTGTATTTTGTCAAAGACCTTCTATGAATCAATTGAGATGATCATGTCATTCTTATGGTTCAGAACTAACTTTTTTTGGTCTCTATTTTTCCATTCTCCACCCATGTGACCTTGAGCAAGTTACTTAACCTTTCATAGACTCAGTTTCCCTCTTTATGAAATGAGGGTGACAACATGATTTACTTGGGAGAACTATTATGAGAATGGAGTGAAAGACTTGAAAACCCCAAGCCTGGTATAGCAGTTACCTTGTCATTGCTGGGACAAAATGCCTAGTAATAGAAGCAGCTGATGGAAGGAAAGGGTTGATTTCCAGCTTATAATTTCAAAGGGAGCTTTCATCAGGGGCAAGGAATGGCAGGAGCAGGCAGGTATTACACCTTCACACCAGTTGGGAGGAAGTAAGAAGAGCCAAGCTGAATGTGGCAAGTAGGGCTGGTCTATAATACCCCAAGGTCCATTCCTCCAGAAAGGCACCATCTCCACAGCCTTCCCAAAACAGCGCCACCAACTGGGGATTAAGTACTCAAACACAGGAGGCTATGGGGAACATTTTACATTCAAACCACCACTGCTGTCATATAGTATCCTCTCTACTGTAGCTTCTTTGATGGCTGGCTCCTTTGATGTATAAGGGGCAAAGGGATTGGATGTTAGCTAAAAGGGACAATTAAATACAGATTTAGCATCCATAGCCTCAGCGTCTGAAGTGCAATATGCTGTAAATTTGGAATCTTTTGTGCAGAGATATAAAGAAAATTCCACATTTGACCTCAAGTGACAGTTCACCATCAAAACACAGATGCACTAAAGATCATTGTATAAACTTACCTTCACATCATATATACAAGATGTTCATAAAACATGTGCATTTCATGTTTAGACTCAGGTCCATCACTAAGAGATCTGGTTATTTGTAAGCAGATACTGAAAGATCTGGAGGAGGCGGGGCAATCCAAAAATCAGAAATGTTTCTGGCCTGAAGCATTTCACAGCAGTTGTGTCCAACCTGAGTTAGCAGTTCGAAGGTTTCACTGGAAATCAGGTGCATTGTGCCTTCTGACCTCACACCGCTAACAATCTCCCAGGAAACACCGGCGCTTCTCACACAGCCTGTATTTGTATCCTTGCTGTGAAGCTGGTGGACAGCGAGGCACTGCTGCTCAGGGCTGTGGGAATGTGGGCCATTTTGTGGCTGGGGGAGGAGAGAACACCAAGGCTTTCGGCTGACATAAGTTAGCATGTCTTTCCGGCAGGCCACCAACTCAGGGGAGAATTTACTTCTGAAATTAATTTCAACAAATCAAAAAGGCAAATTGGTAATTGTGCTTGACATTGTTTTATTTTTTAAAAAACAAAGCGCCGATCAGTGAGTTGGATTTTTCTACAATGCTTGAGGCAGAGTTCAGTGCAGTGGGAATTACTTCCACAAGTGGACCGTTTCTTTCAGAAGGAGGAGAAAAGGGCAGGGGGAGAATTTTTCTTGGTGTTGTTTTTCCACGGAGGGTATTTCTACATACTGTTTATAGAGGACTTGATCCTTTTTAAACTTAAGAAGCCCTGTTGGCCTTAATGGCAATAAATAAAACCCCATATGGGGGCTGAGGGACAGTTAATTTATGGGCCTGGCTCTGCTGGTTGCTTCCTGGGATAGTAGCTCTGACTGATGGTTCTGGCATTTGGAACTGCTGGGGTGCCTTTTGAAGTTCCTGTGCCTCCCGAGGTTTGTCCCTGTGAGGTGTTAATGGACCTCCAGCCAGAGCTTTATTTGCGAGGGATGCTTGTTAGAGAAGGCTTGATGGGCCTGTGGGGGGCTGTGTTCTTCCACCCTGCAGAGTTCCCTCTCAGGCCTTTGATCCTCCAGCAGGGACTCTCAATCTCCTGCTGTATTGTTTTGATTCTGGTTCCCCAGGACCATGTTTGTTTTACTTCTGGGTGTTCTTAGGGCCCTGGAAGCTATAGGTGGTGGGTGATCAGGCCCAGCCAGAGAATATGCTAGAAGGACTGAGAAGGAGACTGCCCACAGCAGGGCACATCATGGCTGTGTAGTGCATGACTAGAACCTGATCTTAAGAAACACAGTTTGGTGGGCCCCACTCCAGCTAAACACACTCCATTCTTTCTTCTCCCCAGGCCAGAGAAGACTCCACCTTCTTATACTGGTTCCCCAGTGCCTGGCTGCCTCTACTCTTTCTCTCCTCAGTGCCATAGCATGCATTTCCTGAAAGGAAAACCCGTTTTGGGTCATTCTCCTCCTTCAGGTCCTTCTCTGGAGGACTTGTGCACTCCTAAATCCCCAAAGACTCGGAATGTGACCATCTTTGGAGATGAGACCTTGACCAAGGTGATTAAAGCACTAGGGTGAGACCATTGGTGGATCAGTAGGGCAAGGAAGACAGTTCCACCTTGCCACCTACAGCAGCCTGAGCAGTTCTGATTTTTTGTATTTTTTTAAGTATGTTCATGCATTTGTGTGTGTGTGTGTGTGTGTGTGTGTGTGTGTGTGTGTGTGTGTGTCTTGCCATTGCAAATGAACACCAGGTGCCTGTGCCACTTTTTGCATACAGCTTTACATGAGTGCTAGGGAATTGAACCTGGGCTGGCAGGCTTTGCAAGCAAATACCTTTAACCATTGAGCAATCTATCTCCCCAGCCCCATGAGCAGTTCTTTTAAAAAATTATTCTTATTTATTTATGTATTTATTAGAGACAGAGAAAGGGAGTGAGAATGGGGGCGCCAGGGCCTCTAGCCACTGCAAACAAACTCCAGACGCATGTGCCACCATATGCATCTGGTTTATGTGGGACCTGGAGAATCAAACCAGGGTCCTTAGGCTTCACAGGCATGCACCTTAACCACTAAGCCATCTCCCCAGCCCCATGAGCAGTTCTTTTGAGAGCCCTCTACTCAGGGGAATCTGGATCCGTGGCTTCAGCACAGAAAAGGATTTAAGAGACAACCAGTATGACCCAAGTTGGAATTTATTAAAAGGATTTTTGTGATGATTAATCTGCCTTGTCAACTTGGTTGCATTTAGAATCACCTGGGAGACAAATCTCCAGACACGTCTAGATTAAGTTAACTGAGGCGAGAAGAGCCACCCTGACTGTGGGTGGCACCATCCCATGGGTCCCAGACTGAAAAAAAAAAGAGAGAAAGGAAGCTGGGTGCCATCATTTGTCCCTCTTTGCTTCCTGACTATGGTGTCAGTGTGACCAGCCACCTCCTGTCCTCCCCGCCATGATGGACTGTAGATCCCCAGAACTGTGAGCCAAAGTAAACCCTGCCCTTCCTCCCTTAGGTTGCTTCTTGTTACTGGTCACAGTGATCAGGAAAATAACTCAGAGGTTCAACATAGAGTTAAGCATGGGCACAGAGAGGCTGTCAGGGAGAGAATAAGGCATGTTGAAGCATGGCTGTGGGCTTCTCAAGGGAGGGTCCCTTGCACTGTCTTTATAATGGCCATACGAAGGGTTGGGTGGGTTTTGAAGTTACTAACATTAAAGGGTTGCTTGTGGAACTTAAAATAAAATTATATTTATTTATTTATTTGCAAGCAGAGAGAGATAGAAGAGACACAGACAGAGAGAATGCTATAAGTAAACTCCAGATGTATGTGTCACTTTGTGCATTTGCTTTATGTAGGTACTGGTAAATTGAACCTGGGTCCTTAGGCTTCGTAGGCAAGCACCCTAACTGCTAAGCCATCTCTGCAGCCCCTGTTTGATGTTCTTTTTTTAAAAAAATATTTTATTTATTTATTTGAGAGAGAGGAGGAAGAGGCAGAGAGAAAGAAAGAATGGGCGTGCCAGGGCCTCCAGCCACTGCATGCATCCACTTGTGCATCTGGCTTATGTGGGTCCTAGGGAATTGAACTGAGGTCCTTAGGCTTTGCAGGCAAATGCCTTAACCACTAAGCCATTTCTCCAGCCCCTTTTAATGTTTTTTTTTAAAAATATTTTATTTATTTCTATTTGATGTTCTTGTAGGTAGGGTTAGTCAGGACACAGGCCGTCCATGCACACAGGAAAGGTCACGTGAGGACACAGTGAGAAAGGGGCTGGGTGCAGACCAAAGAGAGCGGCTTCAGGAGGAGCCAACTCTGCTACACCTTCTTTGACATCCGGAACGAGGAGCCAATCTCTTTCCATTATGGTAGCCATCTATCCTGTGGTTTAGTATGACCATGGGACAAACACAGCCACCCTCAGTCCCTGGGCTAAATTTCCAGCCCCACAGACTGTTACAATAGACCCTTTGTGTCTCTGGCTGCTATCTGCCTCTAACACTGGGCCAAAATCTTCCTGCTTGGTGAACTGCATATTCTTTAAGGCTGAATTCCAGGGCTACCTGCTCTGTGGGTTCCTCCTCGTCCCCCCAGAATGAGATTCCTGGGGAACTCCAGTTCCTTGGGGACCATTGCTTCAATTTTCTAACAACCAGGAGGGGATAGCACTCTCTTTAGACTTTGCTCCTACCTAAGTGGTTACAGCCATCACAATGCTCAGGTAAACCTGAGTCAGCTTTCCCTGTGGAATGGCATCACCCTGGCCTTGGCAATGGCCATGAAGTCTCCAAAGCAAAAATTCCTTCTCTTCAGGTCCTTTCTGGCAGCCTTGACCTTCCGAAGCATCTTTCTCTTAAGATGCCACATTGAGTAAGAAAGTGTCAAAGAAGCTGGTGAGATGATGCCACCAGCTTGAGCATCCCTCTCATTGGCAGAAGTAGGCAATCCTTGTCTCCTTGCCTTTGCTGTCCCCTCTAACAGAAATGTCTGCCACTCCTTTCTGCCTAGCATAGTTTCATTCCCAAGGTCTAGTTCACAGCCTCCTCTGGGAGGTCCTTCCCTGGCCTGCTAGGCAGATGAGCAGCTCTCTGTGTAGCATCCCTCTGATAGTGTGTTTCTTTGCAACAGACTAAACTTAAGGGGTTGTCAAAAGCCCCGCAGGGGCACCAAATTCAAATTTTACCAAATTCAAATTTTTACACATCTGTTTGCTCAACCAAACAGATTCTTTTAGTCATTTAGGACCCACTATCTTTTCATTCTCTGTGAAATGCATTTCTTTTTTTGTGGGCCATTGATAAGATAGATGGTTATAAAGCCTGGAGGCCGTCACCTGCCCAGAGCTACACCACCCTTCCTGTCCCCTCACCTTGGCTGCTCCCTTGCCCTCCTCTCCCTCTACATGGTACCCCACATTCACTATGAAGGTTAACCCCTATTGTCACCTGGGTTGGATCTAGAATCACCTAGGAGACAAATCTCCTAGATTAGGTTGATTGAAGTAGAAAGACTCAGTCTAGGGCTGGAGAGATGGCTTAGTGGTTAAGGTGCATGTCTGCCAAGCCTAAGGACCCCAGTTCGAATCTCTAGGTCCCACATAAGCCAAATGCACATGGTGGCACATGTGTCTGGAGTTCATTTGCAGTGGCTGGAGGCCCTGGCATGCCCATTCTCACTTTCCCTCTCTCTCCCTCTCTCTCTGTCTCAAATAAATAGATAGATAGATAGATAGATAGATAGATAGATAGATAAATAAATAAAATTTTAAAAATAAATAAATAAATAAATAAATTAAGTAATTGAGTGGCCCCATTCCATGGGCTGGGGTCCCAGACTGAATAAAAAGGAAAAAGCTAGCTGAGTATCAGCATTCGTTGTGCTCTGCTTCCTGACTGTGGACACACTGGCTGTTTCATGCTCCTGCCACCATGCCTTCTCACTGTGATGGACTGTATCCCCTAGAACTGTGAGCCAAAACAAAGCCTTCCTTCCTTAGGTTGTTCTTGTTAGTTATTTTGTCACAACGATGAGAAGAGTAACAAATACACCCATTATAACCCCTCTGGACTCTGGTGCTGTGAGGGATGCCCCCTTACTCAGCCTGTCTAAGTGTAGCTTGGTGAAGTTTGTTCTGTTTCAGGCCTATGTATTCCTCAATGCCCCCACATAGATTTGAGCGCTCTCCTTTGTGTACTTCTATTATTCTCTGAACTAGCCGCTGTTACTTCTTGTATCCCATCCTGCCATGGGTGGTCTTGGACTTGACTTTTAGGCTCCTTGGAATGTAGACCAAGAACTGAGGAAACCAAGAACCCCAAGGTTAGAAACATTGGAAGAAATAAGCAGCTGTCCACATACAATAGATTCACTTGGTCCATGTGGCCATGCATTTTGTGAAGCACTGGGGGGAGATGCCTGAATTCCGTGTGTGTGTGTGTGTGTGTGTGTGTGTGTGTGTGTGTGTGTGGTTGGTGTCTCCTTTCTTCCTCACTTGCTCTCCACTATTTATTTATTGAGGCAGACTCTCTCTCTTGAACCCAGCTTACCAATTTAGCTAGTCTAGTTAGCCAGCTTGCCCTAGGGATCCCCTATCTGTGCTTCCTGAGTGATGGGATTATAGGCCGGTTTATGCCACTTGGAATTTACCTGGGTGCTGGAGATCTGAACTCACGTCCTCACGCTTGCACAGCAAGTACTTTGTCCACTGAACCATCGCCTCTCGGCCTCTGCATCTCATTTTCTCTGCTTCTGAAAACGTGACCAGGTGCAGTGAGCCAGGATGACGGCGACTCTGAACACCTTCAAGTCTTATTTTGCTGGTGATTCATTTCCTGCCACCACAACTTGGACTTGACAACTAAAAATTGATAGATGGATAAATGAAGGGCAGACTTCCTGGTAACACAGAGACCTTTCTCAAAACAGCTCCTAAATTCTCCTTACATGCTTGAGTACTGGTTTGTGGGTTCATAGAGCTTGTAGGGGAGATGGAAGCACAGGGGCTAGCCCCAGTATCCATCAATGATGAAACACTATCTGCCTCAGTGGATGCTCAGGAGCCTCAGACAGCCTTTCTGGAATAAGTCTCTTTTGCTGTTGCTCATGTCCTGCTTATGTAAGTCTCCACTGGATTCAGCTAAGGCTGGTGAAGTGCAAGCATTTATTCAGAATGGGACCTAACTTTCCCTCCTTCAAACGTTTTCAGAGGAATGACATTGCCCAGGGTGAAAGGAAGGTTTGTAGATTCATACAACTGTAGTGTGATTTTCTTGGGCATTTTTTCCAGGTTCATTTTCAAGCAGCTGCATTTTTTTTTCTTCCTTCCTTCAACATTAATGTAATAGTGACAAAATTTTAAGGTTAATCGACTCATTTGGCAGACTAACATTAAACGTTTCTGTGAGGAGTTCGTTTTCTCAGTTTAGAACACTGCTTTTATTGAGGAAATGAGAGCAGGAGAAGGAATAGCGAGAACTCTCCATTTCATGTTGGTCTTCTTTGGAGGCAGAATGTGATCCTCCAAAAAAGACATCAGCTTTAGGGACTAGGGAGCTAGAGTGGTGGGTACAGTGCTTGTTATATAAGCATGAGGGCCAGAGTTCAGATCCCCAGCACCAAGTAAAAGCCAGGCATGGTGGCACACACCTATCATGCTTCACAGCATGGGCGAGGCTGAGATAGGACCCCTGAACTTGGTGACTAGTTATTGAGCCTAATTGATGAGTTCTAGGTTCATTGAGAGACCCTGTCTCAAAAAGTAAGTATTAGGGCTGGAGAGATGGCTTAGTGGTGAAGACACTTGCCTGAGAAACCTAAGGACCCAGGTTTGATTCCCCAGGACCCACATAAGCCAGATGCAAAAGGTGGCTCATGTGTCTGGAGTTTATTTGCAGTGGCTGGAGGCCCTGGAGCACCTGTTATCTCTCTCCCTCTCAAGTACATACATAAATAAATAAAAACATTTTTTTAGAAAAGTAAGTGTGGGGGCTGGAGAGATGGCTTAGCGGTTACACACTTGCCTGTGAAGCCTAAGGACCCCGGTTCGAGGCTTGATTCTTCAGGACCCACGTAAGCCAGATTCACAAGGGGGTGCATGCAACTGGAGTTTGTTTGCAGTGGCTGGAGGCCTTGGCACACCCATTCTCTCTCTCTCTCTTTACCTACCTATTTCTGTATCTTTCTCTCTCAAATAAATAAACAAATAAAATATTTTTAAAAAAGTAAGTGTGGGGCTGGAGAGATGGCTTAGTGGTTAAAGCATTTGCCTGCAAAGCCAAAGAACCCAGGTTCAATTCCCCAGGACCCATGTAAGCCAGATGCACAAGGTGACCCATGCATCTGGAGTTTGTTTGCAGTGGGTAGAGGCCCCAGTGTACCCATTCTCTCTCTCTCAAATAAATAAATAAATAAATTAAAATTTAAAAAAAAAGGAAAGTGGAGAGGGACTGAGGAAGCTGCCTGAGGTTGACCTTTGACCTGCACATGTACACATATACGTGTACTCATTTACACACATATGAATTTGCATACACACCACATATACATGCAAAAAAAAAAAGAGAAGACACCAATCTTTAAACTGTCCTAGGGCTGGAGAGATGGCTTAGCAGTTAAGGGATTTACCTGCAAAGCCAAAGGACCCAGGTTCGATTCCCCAGGACTCATGTAAGCCAAATGCACAAGGTGGCACATGCATCTGTAAGTTCATTTGCAGTGGCTAGAGGCCCTGGCACGCCCCTTCTCTCTCTCTCTCCCTGTCTGTCTGTCTGTCTGTCTGCCTCTTTCTGTCTCACTCTCTCAACTAACTAACTAAACAAATAAACTGGCCTAGATGTGCTCGTGGTTAGTCCCAGCTTCCCTTGGGACTGGGGAGAAAGAACCCTCTTCTCCAAGTGGTCCTGAGTCACTTGCTGCCCACAGCTCCTAGGGCAGCATTCTGCTGAGTGACTTTTTGACCATTGTTAGCACAAAGAAGCATGTTGCTAAAGGGTGCCAAGTGGATGGATTTTAGCTGATCTCAGTAGCAGGATGGGGGCATGTTTCCATCCAGGAAGGATGGAAGTGTATTGTCTCCATGTGGTTTCTGGTGTAGGCGATGTTTGTGTACCCCTGGAGTTGTTGATCTCTGGTCTGCCAGACTGAGAATGTGATGGGGCTGGGAGGAGGCTCAGTGGTAAAGGGCTTGTCTAGTGTGTGACTGCAGAAGGAGAAGAGAATGCTATGGCTGTGTAGGTTGATGTCTTGAGGCCTTTTTTTGTTGTTGTTGTAATTTTCATTTGCATACTGATTTATTAAGCAAGCACCAGAACATAAAGGCTAATACTTTTTCTTACATTTCATTAAGGATCCCGATGGCTCTTCTTTTACAGATGCCAAGTTTCTGATGAGCGATGCCACCCCATCATCATTAGGCAGTTCAAGACGTGAATTATGCATTTTTAAAACGCAGCTTATGATAGTAAAACCTGAGGCAGTTGCATTTCTGGGACATTGTTCTGGGCTGTCTGATTGCTCTGGGTGAGAGTGGGGTCTTTGTGCTATAAGAAAACATGTAGGGGCTGGGGAGATGGTTGAGTGGTCAAAGTGACTGCTAGGCAAGGATGAGGACCTGAGCTCAGATTCCCAGCATCCACATAAACACCAGGTGGGTATGGCAACCTGCCCATAATCCCAGCACTCAGAGGACAGAACCCAGGTTCCCCTGGGGGAGCTGGCTAGTTAGACTTGCTGCAGTAAATGCAGGAGACCGGGATCAAGAAATACCCCTGACATCAAACCTCTGGCCTCTATATGCACATGCAAGCATATGTGCCCATACATACGCCACACACATATGCACATGCCAGAAAAAAAATGGAAGGAAGAAAGAAAAAAACATTGTAAACAGAGCATGTATTCTAGCACTTGGGAAGCTGAGGCAGGAAGATAGATATTAGTTCAAGGCCCATTTGAGGCCAGGTAGGGCTACACAGTAAAAGCTTTTCTCAAAGAAAACAAAATAATATATCTTATAAAAGTAAACGCTCTGCTTATCCTTTGATCTGTCGCTGTAGGCCGCATCTTCTCTTCGGGGTCTGTGGCTGAGTCTGCGGTGTAGGCGCTCTGTCCTTAACAGTCCTTATGGGGACTTCCTCAATCTGCTGGCTTTCAGGCTTGCGGCAGGGTGGGATGACAGTGCCTCCTGATCACGGGGAGCTTATCTGTGGGCGTCCTCAGCAGGGCATCTGTCCTTGATGCTCCATGGGTTGCCTTGTATTTAGTCCCATCTGTAGACTTTCTCAAAATAATCAAGTCTTAGTCTCAGAGTTCCAATCTGCACATTCCATTGAGATTGAGGCATTCTGAGACCTCAGGGTGTGTCTCAGACTGATTCCCTTTGAGAGAACTGTATTCCAGAAGCAATATGGAACACTACCTACCTCAGGCACATAACCCTTGCATTGTGAACTGCAGGCATTTGAAAATCTCTTCTTTTTGCTCATGGCCAAGGTGGCTCAATGTCTACTTGAAATTAAACCCAGATGGGTGCAGAGAGCAGTTGGGGAGGGCTGGCAGGGTCAGAAAGTACACGGCTTTGGTGACATTCTATGGACCATACCATTATTTCCTGAACAGTAAGTATCCCGTATTCATTGATGGCTCTATAGAAAATTTAATTTATACATATGTTTATAGTTTACACATAGACCTGAAAGCAATCATAGCTCAGGATTCAATGTTACTAACAAGCAGATTCATTCTAGAGTCCCAAGTACAGATGGATCGGGAAGGTCAACCCTCTGCATTATTCCTTTTTGATTTTTATTAGTTCAGCTCTTTGTAACAGTGGGTCAGCAGTATACCTGAGAAGTGGAGGAGAGGCTATAATTCGATAAAGCACATCAATTAATTTTTTTTCTTATACAAAACTGAAGCAATAAAGGTGGGCGGTCTTCTTGCCTGGCAGGGACATGCAGAAGATGGACTGGGGCAGAGCTTTGGCAGGCTGAGCAGTGATCCCTTGGGGCTCATGAGAAATGGCTTTATTGTTTGAGCTTATTGCTGGTGTTCACAAACCCAGGAGACCAACCTCTTCTTCCTATGGAACTGTGTATGCACATATGACTCTGTCACCTGGAAAGGAAGCTCAGTGTGCACGGTCACAGCAGCCCATAGCTTTAGATGCTTTAAGAGCAGAATCTATGGCTTCTTGTACCTATGGAAAGCGCCTGTATAAACTGTACGCTCACATTACAGCTACTCCCGGTTGTTCACATCAGCCCATGATTGGATCTCACTTTCTTCTTTGGCCCATGACAGGCTGCATCCATCTTGGCCCTGCTTCTTTGTAGGGTCTCACACCCCTCAGCCTTTCTTTCCTCCTGTACCAAGTGCAGATACCAGCGGCAACCTGTGAAGATAATATTTCTAAAATGCACTTCCCAGAGCCAGGCAGGCAGAACGTGATGGTTGTTATGGTAACGATGGTGATGTTTATATCCTCCCTTCCCTGCAAGAACCCTGCTGTCTAGTTCACCCCGTGTTCCTCCACACCCCTCTATTTTGTTTTACACAAATATTTTATTTATTTATTTATTTATGAATGAGAGAGAATGGGCACACCAGGGCCTCTAGCCACTGCAAACAAACTCTAGACGCATGCGCCACCTTATGCATCTGGCTTATATGGGCACTAGGGAATTGAACCTGAGTTCTTAGGCTTCACAGGCAAGTGCCTTAGCTGCTGAGCCATCTCTTCAGCCTCCTCTTTGTCTTTAACAAGTGTGCTGGCTGACGGGATAGTTGTGGAACAATAGTGCCTTTAGCTTAAAAATCCTTGATCTCAAGAAAACTCAGTTTGAGTTTGAAACAGCAGTTCTAGTCATGTTAGCTCCATGGGAGAGCATTCTAGAAACTTATAAGGAGAAGATTCCTTCAGGGCCAGGTTTGGACAAGCCCACCGCTGCTCAATGGTTTCATACTACGTTGCACACAGGCATGTGGGGTGAACAGGGGCGGTTGATCAGCAGCACATGCCGGCCTGTGGTTTCCATCATCCTGTCATTCAGGAATGAGGTAGAGAAAGAAGAGCCCAAATAACAGGCGTCACTTGTCCATCAGCGCTGGGAATGTATTGCCTCGGGTGGAGACGTGACCGTAAGATAAAAAAAGAAAACTAAAACAGCTAGTCCCCATGTGATGGGTTGGGCTGTCCCTGAAGGAGGCCACTGAGCAGTATCTGCTCTGCCCCTGAGCTGCCCATATGTGGCTTTCCACAACCTCCCTGCCCCCCCACCCCAGGGGGAGGAGAGTGAGGCTGGTCCCAAGAAAGAATAGTAGCTTCAAGGTGTCTTTCCAGCAGAATGGCATAGGCAAGTTTCTAGACCTCACTAGGAAATGTGAAGGAGTTTAAGCCCTTCCTGGCCCTTCGTGTTTTGAGTTGGCTAATGTATTATGTACTCATGTATGTATGTATATGTGTGTGTATGTATATATATATATATACATACATACATATATATATATCATTGTGAATTTTAGAAAGGCTTGAATTTAGCAGAAAGCTTCACACCTACCCCAATCCATGTCCCCCCTTGTGAGCACCTCACATGACTACAGTGTACTTGTCACAGCCCATGAACCGATGTTGGTACGTTATTACTAACAAGCCCTTATCTGATTGCCTTAGTTTTCACTTAACCTTCCCTTCTCTTCCTGGACACCTGTTTGCGGTAGGCTGTCGTGGCTCCTTGAGCAGTTTGTCTCACTTCTTTCTGTCACCGGTGTTGGTTTACCGGGAGTTCTGTCACTGGGATTTGCCTTGTAGTTTGCTCATGAATTGTCTCCTGGTTGAGGGGGTGGGGAGGAAGACCAGAGGGGCAAGGAGCCATTCTTGTCACTTCATTACAGAGGGTACCCACCTTCATGGAAGTTACCAGTTTGCTGCTCGCTTCTGTGGTCCTGGGGGTGGAACCCAGGGCTTCCGACACGCCAGACAAGTGCTCTGCCACCAAGCCACTGTTATGTTGACCGTGACCCTGTGGCCAAGTACTGCTTATAAGATTTTCTCTTGCAGTTGCTCCTCCCCTGTCCCTGCACTGTAAGTTTTGGGAGGAAGTCATTCTGAGCAACATCACCTGAGAATTATGTTCAGGATTTTTTTTTCTTTACCTCGCTTTTGTCTAGCCCTTTCTGTATCCCACGACCTGCTGGCATCTCCTGTGTTGCTTTTTTCCTGCCAGATTGTTTATTCCCTTCGTGGGCACAATCATGGCTCCTTTGCATAAACAGTGTGGGTTAATTGGCTAAATTGCTTGACCTTTGGGATCAGCTTTCCCAATTTCCACAGCTTACTCTAGTTTTTATTACAGCATCTTCCTGGGGGCGGGGATGGAGCTTACTGTTCATATTCCAGCAGGGCTGGTTTTTAAAAAAATTTTTTATTTTTTTATTTTTTATTTGAGAGAGAGAGGCAGATAGATAGAAAGAATGGGTGCGCCAGGGCCTCCAGCCACTGCAATCGAACTCCAGATGCTCTTACCGCCCTGTGCATTTGGCTTATGTGGGTTCTGGGGAATCGAACCTGGGTCCTTTGGCTTTGCAGGCCAGCGCCTTAACTGCTGAGCCGTCTCTCCAGCCCAGGGCTGTTTTTTGAGTGATTGAGGTGTCAGAAGGTCGAGCAATAATGACGGTGAGCATCCTGCGTGGTGTATCTCCCGTGTCACACACTGCGTCTACAGGAGATGTGTGTTCATTCAGCACAGCAGTGCTGAGCTGCAGCCACTGCCATGACCCTCAGCTTACAGACAAAGAGGGCGGGGACACACAGACATGGGCAGTGGGCCGAGAAGTGCTGTCCAAGGTTGCGCAGCTAATGGATTGCAGAGCTGGGTGGTGAAATTTTGAAAGCAAAAGGTTATTGGTGTCCTGCCTTGCCTACCTACAAGTAGTGGTGTCTCTCCTACCTGCAAGTAGCTGATGTCACCACTTGTCATTTTGTCTCTGCACAAGAGTCCAGTGTGATGGGAACATGATAGCCCTGCACTTGTGCCTGGCTTTACACCTGCCTGCTGTGTGAACTTGGACAAGTTATTGACTTCTGTGTCTGTACCTGTACATGGGGTTGATAGTTTGGTGCTTTCTGGGAGAGAAATTTAGGGAATACCCCAAACCTGGCATTCAGCATCCATTACAAATACTCCTTTCATTATTATTATTAAAGATTTATTTATTTATTAGAGATAGAGGGAGAGAGAGTGAGTACACCAGGGCCTCCAGCCACTGAAAACGAACTCCAGACGCATGCGCCACCATGTGCATCTGGCTTACGTGGGACCTGGAGAATCAAATCTGGGTCCTTAGGCTTCATAGGCATATGCCTTAACCGCTAAGCCATCTCTCCAGCCCCCATTATAAATATTGAGCTGGGAAGAAATCTTAGTGGTTAAAGTTGCTTGCTTGCAAAGCCTGGCTTTGATTCTCTAGTACCCATGTAAAGCCAGATGCACAGTGGCACATGCATTTGGAGTTTGTTTGCAGCAACTAGAAGCCCTAGCATATCCATTGTTTTTCTCTCTCATTCTCTTTGTTTCTCTCTTTCCATCTCTCTGCTCACGAATAGATAAAAATATTTTAAAAAACAAATATAGTTGCTGTATTAGAACTAGAGAGATGCAGATGTCAGTATGGTGGGGGAAAAAAGACAAATCTGTTTGTGGGCTGAGGAGATGGCTCAGTGGAAAAAGGGTTCATTGCCCAAGTGTGATGATCTGAGTTCAGATACCCGGCACCTATGTAAATATCGGCCAGGCACAGCGGGTAGCCCGCTTGTCATCCCAGTGCTGGGGAGGAAGGGTGGGGAGCCCTGGGGCAGGCTGGCTAGACTAGCTGAATTGGTGAGCACTGGCCCTGCCTCAGTCAATAAGGTGGAGAGTTCTTGAAGGAGAACTTCACATCAACCCCTGGCCTCCATATCCATGCATACACATATGCACGGCGTCAGCATACATGTGTGCTCACATACATGTGAATGTGCATTTACACATACAGGTGCACACACACACACACACACACACACACACACAGCCAATATGTTTAAAATAGAGAATGTTTCCCAAACACAGGGATGGATTGTACAATGCTCATGTAAAAAGTGAAGACTTGTTGATGGAAGGGGTGAAACAGTGAGGACAGGTCAGGATCTTTTACATTCAGGCCCATATTGTCCACTGTGATATTGCAGTACACAGTGAAACACCTGCTGAGAAACTTCAGTTATCTTTGCACTTTTTTTTTAATGAGAGAGAGAGAGGGAGGGAGAATTGGCGCATCAGGGCTTCAGCCACTGCAATCGAACTTCAGATACGCGCACCATCCAGTGCAACCTTGACCTTGCATCACCATGTGCATTTGGCTTACGTGGGATCTGGAGAATTGAACATGGGTCCTTAGGCTTTGCAGGCAAGTGCCTTAACTGCTAAGCCATCTCTCTAGCCCATCTTTGCAAATGGTTAATAGCTATTTAAATATGGAGATCAGAGTAATAAATAAAATTAGTAAATAAAGATTGCAATCGGATCAGCTAATGCCTTAATTCTTTTTCTCTTTTTGGATTTACTCTGTCATACTCTATACCCCAGGCTGGCATCAAATTTGACAATCTTCCTGCCTCAGCTTCCAAATGCTGGGGTTACAGGTATAAAGCATTAAAGCCATAATTTTTCAATTGTAATTTAGGAGCTAGCTAAAAAGGAATATAGGGGCCTGGAGAGATGGCTTAGTGGTTAAAGCATTTGCCTGCAAAGCCAAAGGATGTAGGTTCAACTCTCCAGGTCCTATATAATCCAGATGCACAAGGTGATACACCCAAGTTTGTTTGTAGCACGTTGGAAGCCCTGGCACACTTATTCTCATTCTCTCTCTCTCTCTCTCTCTCTCTCTGCCTGTTTATCTGCATCTCTCTCTCTCAAATAAATAAGTAAAAGTAAAATAAAATTACAAAAGTTAAAAAAAGGAATATAGGTAACATTTTGGATTTAGGGAAAAATTGTTATGTTTTGTGAAGAACCATCAATTCCTAGACTTTTAAAATTTATCTTTAGTTCTCTCAACAGTGCTGGCAATCTGCTTTTTGGAGAAAGTTGTATTTTGTGTGAGGAGAGAATACAAGTAAATGTGAATGTACGTGTGTGTGACATAGGAACCCCAGGCTTTAGGCCACAGGGCAGTTTGCTAGTGTCCTTTTCCCTGTCCTTGTCAGCCCTCGCCTGAGTGGATTTCATTCATATTTATTCTGAAATAAGTCAGAAACAACCACCTTTTAAAGAACATTGAGGGCAGTTGCAAAGAAGTTGTGGTGGTTTGATTCAAGTGTCCCCCATAAACTTATGTATCTGAATATTAGGTCCCCAGCTGGTAGCAATTTGGAAATTGGAGCATCCTGGAGGCAGTGTGTTGTTGGGGATGGGCTTATAGGTATTATAGGCAGCTTCCCCTTGCCAGTGTAAGGCACTCTCTCCTGCTGCTGTTGTCCACCTGATATTGGCCAAGAGGTGATGTCCAGCCTTTGCTCATGCCATGTTTTCCCCTGCCATCGTGGAGTTTTCCCCTGCCATCATGGAGTTTCCCCTTGAGTCTCTAAGACAAAATAAACCCTTTCCTCCCATAAACTGCTTTTGATTGGGTTCTTTGTGCAACAATTTGAAACTAACTGCAACAGGTGTCAATGGCAGTGTTGGAAGTGGTAGTATCCCACTTTGATTAGAAAACTATTGAGAGCTGGAGGCAAGAGCTCCAGATGGCCCTGGCAAACCAGTGAATGTAATGCCCCAACATGTTCCTAACATGCTTCCTTCTGGAAACATATATGTGTGTGTTCAGGGGAAGATGTGTAGCAGAAATTAGATTTTCCTCCTAAGATGTTACTTTCTGAGTTCAGATTGAAGTCAGGTCAAAAAAAAAGTTTTTTTTTTTTTTTTTTTTTTGTTGTTGTTGTTTTTCTCATCTACAGTGTTGTAGTAGCAAAAGGCCTCACCAAAAACCTCAAGTGCCTTTTAGAAGACCCAGAACTTGTGAAAGTTCAAATGTACCAGTTGGTAAGACTAGGCATTAAAATGTGACCCTTAGATTTTTATTCCAGGGAATGTTTTCAAAATAAAGAAAGTCTCTAGGATTAGATCCAGAGGTCCTTTAAAAAACCACACAGATGAGCTGGGCATGTGGTTAAAATAAGAGGCTCACTATGAGTTCTGATCACCATGAGCTACCCTGGGGCTACAGAGTATGTTCCAGGTTAGCCTGGGCTACAGTGAGACCCAGCCTCAAAAACAAAACAAATAATCAAAAACACATAGATCATGTGGGGCCTGCACACACACAGAGCTCTGAAAAGTTTTCACCAGCTGTGGCCATGCTGACGTCCTTTGCCCAGTAAGTCTTTGGTTTTGCATCGGAGAGGTGACCATCCTTCAGGTCACCTGCACAGGATGGTGTCAATCTACAGCGATTCATCCCACGTGTATGAGGATAACTCTTTTTATTTATTTATTTATTTATCTTTGGTTTTTCAAGGTAGGGTTTCACTCTAGCTCAGGCTGACCTGGAATTCACTATGTAGTCTCAGGGTGACCTCAAACACATGGCAGTCCTCCTACCTTTGCCTCCCAAGTGTTGGAATTAAAGGAGTGCGCCACCACTCCCGGCTTATGTTAGGATAACTCTAAAGTGACAGTCTACCTTGACATTCTTTTGGGGAGGGGGTTTTTCTAGGAGTATGTAAGATGGTCTTGTGAAAGCTGGTCTGGGGCCGGGGATTTAGTTCAGTGGTAGAGCACTTGCCTACCACGTGCAAGTCCCTGTACTGCAAAAACACACACACACAAACAACAACAAAAACCAAACCCAACTGTGTTCCGTTTTTACATAGTTTCTGTGAAGTTTCATTTTCATTGTAACAAAAATAATGTTGTTCCCTTTCTAATTCTTTTGGCTTCCTTATCTGATATTTACACAGTTGCTCTTTGATTTTTAAAATCCCAAATATACAATGTTGGCCATGGTCTCTTGCTCAGATCACCCTGGCCAGGTGGCCTATTTACTGAGAATGCATTTGTCTGAATTCCAGAGACAGCCTTGGTCTCTGCTGCGTTTCAGGGAAGGACTGGGACAACACAGGGGGAAGGGCGGTCAGTGTCATTTCCAGGCAGCTGATCTGGAGGGGAGATGACCCTGAGTAATCCATGGGTTGCTTACTATCCACTTTCATGTTTCTCCTTTGTTTCCAACATCTTGGCTGTGTGTAGGACCAGTGCAGGATCCAGAGCCTCCGTGTTCTAGCGCTGGGTGTATGTTCACTAGAAATACTTGTGGATAGACCTTATCTTTTCTTGAGAAAAGGATGACATGTTATTAAATGCGAGTGCTAAATATTGTGGAAAATGGGCTCATCGTAAAACACAGATATAAATGTGTGAAACAGTATGTTGATAGCACACACACACAAAAAAAATTGAAGTGTAAAAATTAAGCGTAGTATTATGGTGCAGTACCCACTTCTTAGGTTCTGTAAGAAGGGGCTGAATCTCCAATAGGCAGAGGCTTGAGGAGTCATTTATAGCAGTATTGTTCATAATAGCAAAAAGGCAAAAGCAGTCTCTGTTTCCATTGATTGATGAATGTGTTTTTGGTTGTTGTTTTATCAAGGTAGGGTCTCGCTGTAGCCCAGGCTGACCTGGAATTCACTATGTAGTCTCAGAGTGGCCTCATATTCAGTGATCCTCCTACCTCTTCCTCCCGAGTGCTGGGATTAAAGGTGTGTGCACCACTGTGCCTGGTGATCAATATGTTTTGAACATATACAGTGAGATGGAACTCAGCCTTAAGAAGAAAGTTCTGGGATGACGATGTAGCTCAGTTGGTAGAGTGTTTGCCTAACGTGCACAAAGCGCTGAGTTCCATCCCTAGCAGTCCATAAACAGGGCGTGGTAGCACACACCTGTAATCCTAGCGCTCGGGAAATGGAGGCAGGAGGACCAGAAGTTCAAAGTCTTCCTTGGCTACAGAGTGAATTTGAGGTCTGCCTCGGATACATGAGATTCTATCTCAAAACAAACAAAACAAAAGAAAACATACATGAGTTTCTGACACATGCTACCATGTGGGTAAACCTTGAAGATCTGTTCAGAGAAACAAACCAGACAGATTAGAACAAATACTGCATGATTTCTTTTGTACGCGGTCCCTAGCAGAGACAAGTTCATAGACGCAGATAGTAGAATGCCAATTGCCATGCTGGGGAAAAGGGGAACATGGGGGGTTCGTAGTGTTAATGGGTAAGGTATTTCATTTGGGAAGATGAAAAACATCCTAGTGGTAGACAGTGGTGGTCACTTAACAGGATGACTTTATTTAATGCCGTTGAGCTATACACCTAAAGTGATGGTAGTGGTTTGTCATGTCTATTTTACCATAATATATGTATTTAAAAAAACACTTATACCAACTCCCTTACCCCCCCCCACACTGGTATAAGTCCAGAACATTTTGAGAAACATACCCAAGAGACTGGCATATCTTATGTAAAGCAATCCAGGACCCAGAGCTCACTGTTCTAGCATACAGCGTATGTTCTAGAAATATCTGTGAATAGATTCCGCTTGCATGGGCAGGGTGGGTAGGTGGGCAGAGAGACACATTTCTGTCATTGGCTGTATCCTTTCGTGCTTTTAGTATGTGCACCACGCAGCCTCATTACCTATTCGGAAACCAGCTTCAACCCTTTACGGCTAATGGTGTCGAAGGCAGTAAAGGAAGGTATGAATTCTGTTTAGTGCCCGGCAATGCCGCTTCCCTGCAGAGTGTGTTGTTAGTGATTGCTCTCAGCTTCTCAGTGGTCCTCATGGATCAGGGGAGTCAGCTGGACAGGCGAGGATGATATACAGGGACATGGTCACAGGGACGTGTCTAGGCCTTCTTTTTACACTTGCAGGGAACATAGTTTGGGTAACAGGTTCTTTCTTGTGTGTTTGCATTTGTTCCTAACTTGGGAAGGGGACTGGTCATGTCTCTCAGCCTTTGATGCTTTTGGCATCTTACTGCGGATGAGGTTGGAACTTCACCACATCTGCTTCCCTCCCCCTGGCCCTGGAATTTGGGAAGTATAAATTGGGGGTGGGGAGAGATTGCTACAATTGGTTAGATTTTTGCCAATGGACGTGTATGTCAGTGGCATCTTGATACATGGTGGCATGGTGATATCACCAAACGGAAGTAATGACTACATTTGGTTGGATCTTGCCTGGGGTCTTGTAACTCAGTGGCATCCTGACCCATGGCACTAGGTCACTTCTGGAGTTCCTTTCCACCCTAGCCTCTTCAGAGCTTTGTCCCTCTCTTTTGCTCCTGGAGTGAGCAGATGTCCTCGTGAAAGACCGATTGTTGATTTTCTTCCCTTAGCTTATTCTGGTCATCCATTAAGAAGATCTGAAAAGGGGCTGGAGACATGGCTTAGCAGTTAAGGCATTTGCCTGCAAAACCAAAGGACCTCCATTTGATTTCCCAGGACCCATGTAAGCCAGATGCACAAGGTGGTGCATGCATCTGGAGTTCGTTTGCAGTGGCTAGAAGCCCTGGCATGCCCATTCTTTCTCTCTCTCTCTCTCTCTCTCTCACACACACACACACTGCCTCTTTCCCTCTCTCAAATAAATAAATAAATAAATAAATAAATAAATAAAAATACTTTTTAAAAAAGAAGGTCTGAAAAGAGCCAGCCAATGCTAGTCCATACATAACCCTTTGGAAGAGAGTGGCACATGGCCATTCAGGGAGCACTCTTGTGGTCAGGGTCCTCTCCTCGAGGCATTGCTTTCTCAGAGTAATGATGAATTCATTTTTGCCTTTGTCTGAATTACAATAATATATTTCTGTTAGGTGAATATTGACCTTACCATGGCAATCGGGCCCTTTAGTAGTGCAGACCTTGTACCTCATGCCTGAAAAAAAAAATGGAGAAGTCCAGTTCCAGTCCAGTTCCAGTCCTTATTTGGTGGTGTAGCTACCTTTGTGTTGCTGGCACAAAGCACCCGACCCAAAGCAGCTGATGGGAGGAAAGTTTTTATTTTGGCTACAGTCTCAAGGGGAAGCTTCGTGATGGCAGGGGAAAGCTTGGCATGAGCAGAGGCTGGGCATCACCTCTGCTGTAGCAGGTGGAAACAGCAGCAGGAGAGCGAACCAATCGCTAGCAAGGAGAAGCTGATGATAACACCCCTAAACCCACCCCAACAACACAACTCCTCCAGCAAGGCTCCAATTCCCAAGTTGCCATCAGTGGGGAACAAGGCATTTAAAACACCTGAGTTTATGGGGGACATCTGATTCAAACCAGCACATTTGGGGATGTGAGGTAGTAAGCATGGATGTGTCCCTTTTTCATTGGATTGTTCCCATGGAAGCAAGACTGCCTCCCTTCCCCCCTGAGCCAGGGGCAAAGCTTCACTTAGCATGCCTGTTCTAACCCTGCAGAGTGACAGGAAGAAAGACAAAGACCCAAAGTGACTCTCATTCCAAATTGGAGAACCAAAAATATCAATCCATTGCCTTCTTAAATTCTTGGTGTGTTTCTCCCTGTTCAAAGGTCTCTGGGCCATAGAGAGAGGCTCTCTTCAAGGTGGCTTCCCCTCTCTGCCCTGCTCTGAGCTGCCACAGACCTTCCGCACATCTGTGAAGTCCCTCTCCTTTGGTTGCAGGTGGACATCTTGTCATTGTGTCCTCACATGGTGCAGGGAGGCTCCTGAGCTCTCTGAGGTCTGTTTCACAAAGGCACAAATCGCACTCACGTTGGCTCCACCTCTGTGACCCGACCCCCTCCCGAAACTCCCCTTCTAATGCCTCCCACTGGGGATTTCAGCAAGAGTTTGGGGATTCGAGCAGTCTGTGACAGATGAAAAACCACCAGGTTAAGTAACTTGTCCAAGGTCACTGAACTCTAAGTGATCAATTTTATTTCTCATTATTTCTGATTGATCGGGGCTAATATGAGATTGAACTTCCCTCTCTGTTCGTTCTTCTTGTTTGGTGTAATAGAGCTGCTCTTAGCACCTCTGGAGGCCCACCGGGAAAGCTTGAACTTTGCTTCAATGCACACTGACAGAGAAGGGCCCTTGGTTTCTCAGAAAGGGTCCCTTGAAGCACCTGGCAATCATTTTCCCACGATGGAGGGAGTTTCGGCGTGTCAGGCTGTTTCCTGGTAGGTGCCTGCAGCTGCTTCGGTCCGTGCACCTCTTTTCTTTCTCAGGCAAATCCCAAACACAGCAAAACAGAAAGTCCAAACCCAAAAGCCAGAAGAGATGTGGGGGTGGGACCAGCTGTGAGTAGTCCCCAGGATGGCTGGTACTTTCTCGGCACAGGCCCAAATGGCAGACACATACAGCCCCAGGCTGTGCCTTCTGGAACTTCATCTTGCAATGTACTAGTTAAGTGAGACCTGGATTTCCGAATGAATCGAGGGCTTTCTTTGCACAGATAGATTTCAGACTCTGGCATGTTTTATAGGAACAAGAGAAACCAAATAGGGAACTTGCTTTTTCTATCAAAAAAATTAAAAAGTATATGATTAGTAAATTGCTCAAGTCTTTTGGCCACTTTAGCCAGTGCTGTTGTTCTCTAGCTGGGTCTGGGGAGTTTGAGATGGGGTGTCAACAAGGCTGAAGTTTTCTGTGGTGAGGGACTGACTGGGACAGGGAGAGATTATAAGATCTTCCCAGGCAGTAGGTACAGTAAAGAGGAGTGCAGCTTAGAAGGGAGGTGTGTAGTTATAGGCAGATGGGCCAAGACGATGGTCTGTCTGCCAAGTGGATGGGAGCCCGAGTCTTCAGGTTTTCAAGTGGGTAACTGGAACAGGAAGGAGCCAGACTTGGTCCTGCTGGCGCCAGAAACAATGAGATTTTTTTTTTTCTGTTCAGGTTGGACCATCTCAGGGCTGAGATGGGAGCACGGGGGTGTCTTCCCCCACCAGCTAGCAAATCTGAATACCTAACATGGTGTCACCATTGTGGGTGGGTGGGAGGATCAGAGTTGAGGAAGGGCTTCCATTTCTGAGGAAGAAAAAGTCTTAGTCTCCAAGGGAGTGCATGCATGCAGAGACTAGAGAATGCCTAGTAACAGGCAGTGCAGGTCAGCGGTGGACGGCGAGGTTTCACATGCTAGTCAGCATCTCTCCCTTCATGGCAGGCGCATGACACACAGCCCAGGCCTGCTGACGGATGCTTGGCTTATATTCAGGCCGCTCAAGCTCTGTGGCCTTGGCCTATCATCTAGTCTTCTTTAGGCTTTAATCTCCATATCTGTAAACTGAGACGAGTTCTGGTGTCTGTTCCATGGATTTGTTACGAGGCTTAAATTGTTTTCTTCCTGAGTAAAAAGAAAAAGTCCTTTGCTCCCACTTCTGGCTTTTGAATACAGTCTTATCCACATGAGGTGAAAGATTGACACACCAAGCATGGCACTTAAGGAGGGCTGGAACTATGGGGATCTTGATGACTTCACAGGGTGGCCTGTTGTAGTTACCTTCTTGAGCAGAAGCAGCTAGAGAAACTTTCAGCATGGCAGAGAAAGGATGGTAGAGCAGAGGCTGGGCATCACTTCCTGCTATAGGAGCTGGCAGAAAGCAGCAAGAGTGAGCTGAGCTCTGGCAAGTGGGAAGCTGGCTCATAACACCCCAAAGCCCACCCCTAACAACAATCCCCTCCAGCAAGGCTCCACCTCCCATTTTGCCACCACCTGGGGACCAAGCATTCAAAACACATGAGTTTATGGGAGACATGTGATTCAAACTACCATAGCACGCCAGGACCTCTTGCTGCCGCACAAAAACTCCAGGTGCATGGGCCACTTTGCACATCTGGCTTTACATGGATAATGGGAAATTGAACCTAGGCTGGCTGGCTTTAGAAGCAAGCGCCTTTAACCACTATGCAATCTCCTTAGCCCAGACTTTCAATTTTTTAATTTTTATTCTTTTGAGGCAAGCCCAACAGCCTTTTTTTTTTTTTTTTTTTTTTTTTTTTTATGTGAGAGAGCAAGAATGAGAGAGAGAGAGAGAGAGAGAGAGAGAGAATTGGCGTGCCAGGGCCTCCAGCCACTATCATGAAACTCCAGATGCGTGTGCCACCTTGTGTACATGTGCAACCTTGCATTTTGTATCACCTTGTGCATCTGATTTATGTGGGACCTGGAGAGCTGAACATGGGTCCTTAGGGCTTTTCAGGAAAGTGCCTTAACCGCTAAGCCATGTCTCCAGCCCCAGACTTTCTTTCTTTCTTTTTTTTTTTTTTTAAATATTTTATTATTTATTTATTTGAGAGAGAGAGAGATAGAGAAATAGGCAGGTAGAGAGAGAGAGAATGGGCACACTAGGGCCTCCAGCCACTGCAAACGAACTCCAGATGCATGTGCCACCTTGTGTATCTGGCTTACGTGGGTCCTGGAGAATTGAGCCTTGAATCGGGGTCCTTAGGCTTCACAGGCAAGCGCTTAACCACTAAGCCATCTCTCCAGCCCCCAGACTTTCTTAATTAAAGTACTGATGGTTGCTTTTTTTTTTTTTTTTGTCACTTGAAATCCAAGTGTTTCCACTGGTGCAGCTTTTTGCTAGGCTGTAAACTTCTTGAAGGCTCATTGAACCATGTCCCTTGCACTGTGGGCTTTCCAGGGGAACCTGGCCTAGTGCTTTGCACACAGTAGATACTCAATGGTTGATGATAGGAGGATGGGTAGTTAGAAAGACGGTGTATCAATTACTTTCTCATTGCTGGGAACAAATACCCAACTAAAAGTGACTTATGGAAAGAAAAGGGTTGAATTTGGTTGACAGTTCCAGAGGGTAGAGCCCATCATGTTAGGGAAGGCATGGCAGGCTGAAGAGGGAAGCTGTAGTCATTCTTGAAAATAGGAATCAGAGAGAAAGAGAGAGAAGAGAGGGAAAACAGCAAACAGGGTTGGACTATAAAACCTCAAAGCTCACCCATAGTGACACACTTCCACCAGCAAGGTTCCACCTTCTAAAGGTTCCATAACCCTTCCAAACAGCGCCGTCTTACTGAGGACCATGTATTCAAACACACAAGTCTATGGGGGGCGCATTCTACATTAAATCACCACAGAGGGAGAGGAGGAAGGTAGACACAATGTGCTGGCAAATGTTTACTATCTCTCCATGGAGTGGGGCAAGTCTGCTTTGTAGCATTTTCCAGTTTCCATGGTATAAATATTTCCATTAGGGCTGATTTCAAGCTGGCAAGGTGATAGTAGTGGACTCAGTGTTGGGAAAAAGTTCACCCAGTAGCTCCTGTGGTCTGGGACAAGCGATGGTCATAGTGATCAGGACAGCAGCAGCAACACTTGATGTTCATTGAGAACTCACGGTGTTCCAGGTTCTGCTCCCGGTTTCTCCCAATGTGCCTCTGTTTGCATCTCATTGATCAGAAGTGAGCCATGGTATCTTTTCTAGCTGCAAGAAAAGCAAGGCACGTTTGTAAGAGAGTGATAGTGTCCTGATGTGCTCAGACCATTTCTGTGCCATTGCTTAGGGCAGAGCCTCTTTCCTTTCTGAACACAGGCTTATGACAACCAATGAAAGGGATGTTGCTTGAGCCATCAAGAATGTCTAAAAATGCACATTTTTTCAAATTAGAATGGAATAGTTTTTGAACTCACAACTGCCTTTCTGGCCAAACTAATAAATCCCATTGTCACCAATATGACAAAAATCTCTGTCCACCTTCTTTCATATCTGTGGGTACCACTCCAGGCATGGTAAGCAGACCTGACCCTGCGGATAGAATGCTGTATTTTCTAATGCCAACAGATGTCGGCCACAGCAATAAAGGGGGTGAGAAGAAGGAACTGTGTGCAGTTAGTCAGATAGGATTGCAGCGACTATCCGGGAACACAAACAAGAGTATCCCATGTGCAGCTTCATCATATGTGAACTAGGCTACGTGGTCCCGGCTGGGTTCAAGGTGGGGACTGTCAGGGCAGAGTGAGGAGCAGAGGATCGGGGGATGGGTTGTTTCCTCATCAGCCAGCTGCTCACAGCAGAGTCCAGAGTTCTGGTTTTCTGGCAGCTGGAAAGTACAGAATAAAACAAAACACTGACATCGGGACCAGCATTTGATGCGCGGGGGACAATCATTGTTCTAAGGGATATTTCTGTATTGTTCGCTTCATGTAGAATTTTTACACATTTTATATCCCAGTGTCTGTTTCTTTAAAAAGCAAGTAAGTGATTGATGGGTTCTGTCCCACAAAAGGCATGGCGAGAGAAGATTTGGGAAGGGGAGGAGTTGAGGGGAGATGTGATGGACAAGCTCAAGTGGAAGGGGGCATGATGAAGCTGGAAGACACTCACTTGCATTTGAAATGAGGATGGTGTAGCCCAGAGGAACCCCAGTGTCAAGGGGCCACAGTTGCTTAGCAACTGCAAGCTGGGAGGCAGAGTATGGCCCTCCCTGACTCCTTGGACTGTTTTTCAAATCCAGCTGAAGGTACCCCTCACTCCGGGGAGCACTGGTTGGGGGTGACAGTTCCTGGGAACTTTCCAGGTTAACCATTTACTTCCTGTTGCTTTAGGGTGTCTTTCACCGGGCCACTGGCATTTCCCCACTGGACTGAATTTTTGCATTCACTATGCTAGAGGATCTGGATTTTTACTCATCAGCCACATATTTTGTTGTTTCTTAAAGCAGAATGGGAAACGCTTAAAAATGCTGTGAATGTTGCCTCATTCTACTGAGGAGGAGGGAGATGTGACGTGGTTTTTATTTATTTTGGGGTGGGAGAGAGAGAATGGGTGCACCAGGGCCTCCAATCACTGCAAACAAATTCCAGATGCATGCTCCCCCTTGTGCATCTGTCTAGAGAATTGAACTGGGATCCTTTGGCTTTGCAGGCAAACACCTTAACTGCTAAGCCATCTCTCCAGCCCCACGGCGTGGCATTTTTCATAGAGGACCAGGTTGTAGATATCCTGTGCTTCGCACGCTATCCAAAACCAGGTGGTGATGCTCTAGTGAAAGGGTGAAGAGGATAGAGATCTTTGGGCCACTGTGTGCATATGTGTACACACACCCGGATGGCCCAGCCCTTGGACTTCCCACTAGGTGTTGTGCATGTCTTAACAGGGTAGTCAAAGTTTAGCTTTCCCCAGGACTTCAGTTAAATCTTACTTCTCCCATTTCTTTCTTCTTTCTAATAGTGTGCAGCGAAAAAGAAAACAAGGCAAGTGCTGATGGTCTCCCATGCAGACATCCTCCGGCTCCTTTCTTAGCAATTTCATGCTCTGGTGTTATTTCCAAGGCCACCTACTCTAGCATCTTGAAGTGTGGGTTGGGATTCACTAGGCTGTCCTTCCAGACTGGGAGGACTATTATGAAAGGAAATCTGCTTCTAATTTTACAAATATATCATTTCTCAGACAAGGTATAGGATCACAGTGATGGTTCTTAGGCCTACATGTCGGGGTCAAGGTCTCCAAATGCTGACATCCTGATTCCAGAGGAAAGAGTGCCAAGAGGTGGGCTGGCTTTCCCTGTGTCTAGATGCTTACAGATGGGTTGGGTATGCAGCATCAGGAATAGCGCAGTGTCAGGAGATGAAAGCCTTTCTTCTGCTGTTGGAATCACCCAGATTCAGTTCCTTGTAGGTCTTGCTGGAAGCAATAAGCTCTTTTTGCTGGATTCATCCTGATTCAGTCACTTGTAGGTCTTGCAAGAGGCAAAGCACTCGGCATCCTCCCCCTCCATGGCCCTGCGCCTTGCCAACGTCACGCAGACAGGCATCCGCACTGTGAAGAGGCAGGATTTACATATTTTGCTAATTACAGCTGTCAGATTCCTCGAAGTGATCTAATGGTGGCAAGGCCTAACAAGTGTGAAGAGTATTTTTAACTAAGCTGTGTGGGGTTGATAGTCATTTAGGGACTGGTAATTGAATCCAAAGCTTTAAGGGAGTCTGTGTGGAAGCAGCGAGGGGTTGGTGGGAGATGGAGGCTGGGAGCTCCTGGGTGCAGGACAGCTGGTGGGCCGTTGGATCCTGAGGGAGGCCCTCAGTCTCCTTCCCCTTCTGACAGCTGTCAGTCAGCTGCTTTATGGGGTGTCAGATTGGCAACTCCCCTTTCCGGCATATGGAGCTGTCTGTCTGGGTGCTATGAGAGGTGGGGTTAGAATTGCAAACCCGATCCATAGAGCATTTGTTCTTTTATCCATCCATTCATTGGTTCTACAAGTGTGTGTGTGTGTGTGTGTGTGTGTGTGTGTGTGTGTGTGTGCAGACCACATTTCACCTTCCTGTGCATGTAGCTCACCAGGCAGTCATGCCAGGGGGCAGATCCTGGCTGGGGAACCTCAAGTTAGCTAGACCTCAGCATGTCTAACAAGCTTCTAGGGGTTCAGATACTGCTGGTCCAGGGCCACACCATGGGTCACTAAGCCCCCAGACCTCTTGTCAGTTTGGTGTAACGAGATGACAAGATTGAGCTTCTTGCCCTGGGTCATTTCCTCTTCTCCCAGGTATTTCTTCTCTTTTTCTTTTCATTCGTGTGTCAGCAGAGATGTAACTGCCTTAGAGAGACTTTTCCCCCAATTTACTACTGGTTATGTGTATAACCACACATGGGTGTGTGTGCATATGTGTGCACGTAGAAGCCAGAGGTTGAGGTCTGGTGTTTTTCTTAATCACTCTCCACTTTAACGTTTGAGGTAGTGCCTTTCTCTGAACCTGTGGCTCACCAACTCAGCTAGAGGGGTTGCCCAGAAGTCCCAGGGACTCTCCTGTCTGTCTGCACTGCTCCAGCTCAGGGGTTTCAAGTGCATGCCACCTTACCCAACTTTTACGTGGGTGCCGAGGATCTGCAGCAAGCACATTATCTGTTGACCCATCTCCCCAGCCCCATTCTCTCCAAATCTAAAGTAACTCTTCCAGTTCCTGTTTGAGCTCTTAGAAGATAATCTCCGAGATTAACTTGTTTTGTATTTCTTTTCTACCCCCACGCCCGTGTTAGTCTGGGTTTTGTTGTGGTAGCAAAATCCCAGGCTGAGTAATTCATGAATAGACGCTTGTGTGGCTTATGATTGTGGAGGCTGAGGAATCACTTTTCCCCCTTCACTGTCTACATATGTGTTCATATATATGTACATACATGTGTGTGCAGTTGCGCATATGTACACATGCTGTGGAGGCTAGAAGACAACCTTGGGTGTCCTTTCTCAAGTCCTGATACCCTCTTTTTTGGAAACAAGGTCTCTCATTGGCAGGAAACTCCCTAGACCGTCTGGTCAGTGAGACCCAGAGGTCCACTTGCCTCTGCCTCCCCATCACTAGATTTCAAGCACATGCCACCACACCCCAGCTTCTTTATGTTGGTTCTGGGGATAAAACAGGTCCTCATGCTTGCAAGGTAAGCACTTCACAATGAGCATCTCCCCGGCCCTGTGTTTGCATATTATTATTATTTTAAAATATTTTTGTTTGTTTTTATTTACTTGAGAGTGACAGAGAGAGAAAAAGGCAGAAAGAGAGAATGGGCACACCAGGGCCTCCAGCCACTGCAAACGAACTCCAGATGTATGCGTCACCTTGTGCATCTGGCTTACGTGGGTACTGGGGAATTGAGCCTCGAACCTGGGTTCGTAGGCTTCACAGGCAAGCGCTTAACCGCTAAGCCATCTCTCCAGCCCTGTTTGTGTATTATTAACTAATAGAACATGTAGGGCTCAAGTGACAGCTGGGTCTAATTTTGACCTAACTACTATTGGTCAGATCTGGGACTAGTTACCCAAGCACTCTTAGCTCAGGTGGCATGGTTGGAGGAGGCTGCCCCATCTCTGAGGCCCTGTGGCCATGCCTAGGAGCCTGGTTTTTGTCTCAAGCTATGCCAGGAAGCATTAAAACTCATTATCTCCCCTGGAGCCAACTCTCACTGCACAGAAAGGTTTCACCTGCAGGCAGATGGAACAGGCAGGGGCTTGTCTTTCCTTCAAAGCCACAGGTTGAGTTTCACAAGGAAAACCTCAGGGGAATCCAGTCCCCATCTGCTGGCCGAGCAGGGGGTCCAGATAGGAGAGGGGACTCCAGGGTGTGGGGTGGCAAAGCCTCTCAGTCAAAAAGTGCAGCAGAGGCGCTGGAGAGATGGCTTAGCAGTTAAGGCATTTGCCTGCGAAGCCAAAGGATCCCAGTTTGACTCTCCACGACCCACGTGAGCCAGATGCACAAGGAGGCACATGCATCTGACGTTCATTGGCAGTGGCTAGAAGCCCTGATGTGTCCTCTTCTCTCTCTCTCTCTCTCTCTGCTTGCAAATAAATAAATAAATAAATTTAAAAAAATTAAAAAAAAAAAACTCCTTTTAAAAGTGCAGCAGAGGCAGCCCTGCTCCCTGGGGTCTGTCTCTGTGCTGCAGGGTGCGGAGTACCCTCCGGGGTGGGCTGTGGAAGGATAAGAAAGACCTCCGAGAACTGGCTGTCCATGGCCCCAGCTGGTCGTCATGAGTTAGTTACACACATCAGTGGTGGAATAGCACCTCATTTAACACAGTCCCCGAAGCTCTGAGAGGTCAGGAGTCCAGGTGACAACCTGGGAAATGACAGTGCTAAGAATGGAAGCTGAGTTTGGCTGCAAAGCCCTTCTTTCTCCCTGTACCCCGCTGAGGGATTAGAAGTGGTTAGAGGGCGGTGCTGCCCATCCTGGGGCTGATCTGCAAAGTGTGGCTGAGATCAAGGATGGCTCCTGGGAGATCTGAGGGAGAATCTTGCCCACGTGTCTGTCCTCACTCCTACTGGCCCTGGCAGTCCTTCATGTGGTTTAGACCTGTCCTCCAAGCTTTGTCTCCATCTTCACTTGGCCCTTTGTGTTCTTGTTACTGAAGTACGAGGCCCGAGAGGCCTAACTCTGGGTGTACCTGTGAACCAGATCCAGCTACCCTCCAAAAAGACCAATTTGAAGAGATGATGGCAGTGGAGGCCACACCAGCGAGCGAGCACAGCAGCAGTCCTAGGGACTGAAAGCCGGTGTCCGAGGGGCTATAATGACAGTCTGGGGTTACACAGCGAGGGATGGCTTGCATAGCTGGCCGTGTTGGTCAGGCTGTGGCTGGTGGATCATTATTTTAGGATCGCCAGGCAGGATCTTGTGGTCACAAGTCACTGTTGCTTGGGGACTGGTTTTGACTCTTGTCACAAGGTGTTTATTCATCAGGCCTATTGTCTCTGGAATCCAAGGGGAGGACAGGAGAGGATGACTCATAGAAAAGGACAAGTCAGAGAGAGAAGATGGCGTTCATTAGGCGGTGAGGCTTCAGGCAATGACTGGAGACTTCTGGGTGCCAGCTGTCTTAGAGATCTGGAAGAGGAAGTTGGCAGCTGACAGTATGCTAATGGTGTCATCCTGGTAAATCTTAAAGACTTCATTTACTCTTGCGCTGGTGTCTTCAGCCTTGAAAGGGAGGGTCACCAGCTAAAAGTACATACTTAACAACTAGAGATGCATACTTAATTTTTTTTTAATCTTCCACTTTTTGACATTTTCATACTTATGTATTTTGATCTTATTCTCCCCATTTACCCTCTTTCCCCCCTTTTAAAAAAATGTATATTTTATTTATTTATGTATGAGAGAGAGAGAGAGAGAGAGAGAGAGAGAGAGAGAAGAGAGAGAGAGAGAGAGAGAGAGAGAATGGACACACCAGGGCCTCTAACCACTGCAAACAAACTCCAGATGCATGTGCCACCTTGTGCATCTGGCTTTATGTGGGTACTGGGAAATAGAACCTGGGCTTTGCAGACAAGTGCCTTAACTGCTGAGCTATCTCTCCAGCCCCTTCTCTTCCCTTCTCACTGCTCTTTTCATTACCATCCATTGAGTGAAATTAAAGTTGCTTGAATGCCCATGCATAGGAGATTATTTATCATGGACTGGGCAACTTACCAGTGGCTACACCACTGGTGAACCTCCCCAGTTAGCTACTCTGGAAGGTGTGGGTCTCATGCATCCTTCTCCCATCAAAGGTGATGTATTGATAGACTTAACTCTGTGCAGGAAATCACAGCTGCTGTAAGTTTATGAGTGTAACGGCTACATCGTAGCCAAAGAAGACAGAACAGACACTTCTTAATATGTCTATATGGAGAGTTGAGTAGGAATCTGACCCAAATTTTTAAGACAGTAAAGGAAACAGACACAAAATAAAGGCAGAGATGCCAAGCTTGTATCCTGTTTTTCACTGCCTACTGGGCATGTGCAGGCCCAGATAAAGAGCTAACTAGTGTGATTTTTTAGCAAAGACAACTTCTGAGTCCCAGTAACATCCTGTTCTCACATTGTCTTTCTGCTGTACGGGTCTCTGTGCCCCGACTTCCCTCTTCTCACAAGGCCGTTGATCATTAAATAGAGCTTCTCGTCCGATGTGACTTCATCCTAACCCCACTCGCAGTGGCTCTTTTTTTTTTTTTTTTTAAAGGTCACATTCCCAGGTACTGGAAGTCGAGGACTCGGAGTATCTTCTTTGGCTTTAAGAGTGGCGATGGCCACTCCTCTGCACCCAGAGGTCTCTGAGTCGACAAACCACGGAGATACTTGCACATCCATGTTTATTGCTACACTATTCACAGCAAGTAAAAACTGGAATAGCCTAGTGCCTATCAACAGCTCTGAATGGACAAAGAAAGTATAGTGTAGATGTACAACATTTCTTTTCAGAAATCTGGACACTTGCAGGAAAATGGATGGAGCTGGATATTATCAACATTAAGCAAAGTAAGCCAGACTCGGAATGACGGAACAACAGATATCACCTGTTTCCTCTCTCTCTCTCTCTGTGTGTGTGTGTGTGTGTGTGTGTGTGTGTGTGTGTGTGTGTGTGTGTGTGATGTCGAAAGGAACCATGAATGGGGAGAAGGGAGAGAGAGATCTTAAGGGGAGGGAGGAGGGAGAAAAGGAGGAGATAAAGAAGAAGTTCATGTGACTGAAAGCAGTGTGGAGATCAATTTGGGGTAGAGGAAGGGGACCAGCAACAGGGGCCTAGAGGGGATGAGGGAGGCTCAGGAGCAATAACCCGAAGATCTGACGTGGGGGTATGCCAGTCAGGAGTGCCTGGTAGGTGCTGGGAAGTGGATGTCTGGGGTGAGGACTGAAGGGGACTGGGACAGTTGTGAGCTTGGAACAAGATGAGCTGGACCAGCTTCCAGCTTCCCCTGGAAGGGTGAGCCAGGGCTGGTGACGGAAAAGGAACTCAGTAGTCCAGTGGGCAGGGCTTCATCTCAAATGGGGGCATGATTTGTGCCATGATTTAGGAGTGAAGTGGGGGGGGTGATGAGTTATCTCTAGAAGGAGCAGAGAAAGTAGGACAAGAAAGTTGGGAAAGCCACCCCTATCTTGGGGACTCTGGTTTCTTCTCTTGGAGATTTCCCAGGGAATAGGGCCCCATTTCTCTAGAAGCTTCCTCTGGTTCTCCCATTCCAAAGTTTCTAGGATGCTAAGTGTCCAGCCTCAGCAACCTGGGAGGACATTGCAGGGAGTGTCTTGGAGGGAAGAAGTAGAGAGGCAAGAAAGTAGGGATGGATTTTGAGGGTGGGGATGGGTCTGGGTAGTTGGCACTCCAGTGCCATCCCCTGGGCTATGACAGAACCAGCTTTGACATGCCGTGAGAACCTTCCCTGATGGCATCAGTCACTGCTCCTATAGGTATGTGATCATTCCCTTATCAGTGTTTCAGTCCCTGTTGCACAAAGCACCCTTTTGGCTATTCCCCAGCTCCCACCTGCCCCTGGCAGCTTTGCTGAGTAAAGGGCAGGGGCATCCCAGCTGTAGCCGTGTCAGGTGGAGCATCTGGACCCTTCAGAGGAATGAGGCTTCCTGGAACCAAGCCCCTGAGCCCTGTCTGCACCCCCTCCCTCCTTTGCTCTGGCTATGATGGTTTTCTTTGAGGAAAAGATGGAGTGGCCAAGGGTTCTTGGTTCTCTGATGGAAGCCTCTATGAGTGTGCCTTCACTTCCTGTGAGTGGGGCTCTCATGCTTCACCCCCACAAAGTGATTTAAAAAAAAATCACTTCTATTTTGCCGTTATCATTTTGTCTCCTCAGATAAAAGTCCCTAATTGTAAGTCCTCAGGTACCAGGAACTTCTGTAATAGAGTGTCTTTAAAAACGATTTTAAGCTTCTATGTGGGTGACTATTCCCTAAATAAGCAGTTAGTCATAAGCCTGTCATAACATGCAGGCACATTCTGCACCCCAGCTTGGGGCGGAACGTGGGTCTTGTGGCAGCATCTAGATGCCAGGCTGAGTCCTGTGGGTCTATATCCTCAGCTTGAGACAGCAGCTCTGGTTCCCCTGTGTGGAGCTACAGGTGGGCCTGAGCGAGGTGGGCTGGAGCAGTGCTCCCCCTACTGTGCTTGTAGAACACTGAGGGAACCCTCCATTAGCACTTCTAGGGTAGGCCCAACCCTCTAGGGTCCCCCTCCAAGCTGTGTACTCAGGGATAGGAACGTGAGCTTTTGGGTGCGTGCCTCTGTGTTGGTTTTGAATCTTTGTTCCTCAGATCCCAGCCTAGTAGTTGGCACACAGCAAATGTTCCACAATGAATTTATCCACTTGTGTCTTAAGCACTTACTGAGCATGTGCTACATGCCAGGTCCACTCCAGGCACCGAGCAGGCAGCAGGCAGCCAAACAGACATGATCTTGTTCCGCAGAGCTCCTGAAGCCATAAGTAAGAGTGTCATAAGCCAGAGTGTCACTAATTTTGGGGTGATGAAGAAGACCATCAAAAGCATGATTAGAGAAGAGAGTGACAGTGGGAAAGCCATTTTTGGAGGGCTTGTGTGAGAGGTGCATTCGGAACAGGAACTAAGGAATGGGAAGGGACGAGCTCGCCCCGTGAGGCTCTTAAGGGAGAGAGTGTGCGGCTGAGGAAGGTTCCAGAGGTAGGAATGGGAAACGTGGAGAAAGAAGGGCTGGACTGGAGCTCCATGGTGGTGATGGGGGGTAGGCGAGGGTTGGATCCTGTAGCGTCTTAATGGTAACTGTGTACTTGGCCATAATCCAGGGTGGTCTTGATCGAGGTACACACCATGAACCTGGAGGAAACTCAGAACAAAAGACAGCCTCACTAATGTCATTCTCCTTGTCTGCATTTGCTCGTGATCTCCTGCTCATGTGGAGGCCTAGTTTTACAGTTGATGGAGGAATTGAAGATGGAGGTGCCCTGTGGAGACCTGGGTGAGCCATCAGCAGAGCTTATCTGGTCTCACTCTGATCCAGGCTGACCTGGAATTAACCATGTAGTCTCAGGGTGGCCTCGAACTCACAGCGATCCTCCTACCTCTGGCTTGAGGGGTGTAGTAGTTATAGTCTCATGACTATGACCAAATACCGTGACAGAAGCAACTTAACCATGGAAGGGTTTATTTTGATTTGAAGTTTGAGGTTACAGTTCCTCATGCCAGGGAAAGACATGGTGGCAGGAATGTGAAGCCCCTGGTCACATTGTACCCTCAATCAGGAAGCAGAGAATAATGAAGGTCTGTGTTCAGCTTGCTTCTCCTTTTTAAAAAAGATTTTAAAATTTTTATTTATTTATTTATTTATTTATTTATTTATTTATTTATTTATTTAACAGAGAGAGGGAGAGAGAGAAGCAGCTAAAGAAAGAAAGAGAGAGAGAGAATGGGCACACCAGAGCCTCTAGCCACTGCAAACGACTCCAGATGCATGCAACACCTTGTGCATTTGGCTTTATGTAGGTACTGGGGAATCGAACCCAGGTCATTAGGCTTTGCAGGCAAGAACCTTAAGCACTAAGCAATCTCTCCAGCCCTGCTTTCTTCTTATCTATGGATGTCACTATGTAGTCTCAGGCTGGCTTCAAACTCAAGGCAATTCTCCTACCTTTGCTTCCTGAGTGCTGGAATTAAGGGTGTGTGCCACCACACCGGGATGAATGAATGAATGAATGAATGAGTGGTGTACCAGGGCCTCTAGCCATTGCAAATGAACTCAAGACAAATGCGCCACTTTGTGCATCTGGCTGTACATGGGTGCTGGGGAATATAACTCGAGTCATTAGGCTTTATGTGCAAGTGACTTAACCACTGAGCCCATGGCTTACATTTTTGGAGGGACGTTGCATCATGGCAGGAAAGCATGCCGGAAGCAAACAGCCAGGTGTCACATCTTCTCATCGGCAGGCAGGAAGAAGAGTGAGTGAACTAAGTGCGACAAGAGGGGCTAGGCTATAACACCCCAAGGTCCATACCCAGAAGCGCACCTCCTCCAGCAAAAGCTCCCCAAACTCCCCAAACAGCCACCAGCCGGGGATTAAATAGGAGGCTTAATCACAAACACATGAGGCCATGGGAGACATTTTATATTCAAACCACCACAATGTGCTGAAACCACATCCAGCCTGAGGCACACACACACAAAGCATTACCTAATATTTCTGCCACGGTGACCTTTTTCACTCCTCCGTGGAGGATTCTGGGCTCCTGAGAAAGGTTGGGCTCTGCATCTTTTCTGTTCGTCTTTGTATTTCCGGGGTCCTACCATGAGCCAAAAGCCTTTCCTGTTTCTCGTGACTCTTCATTTTCATTTTTTAAAGCATAGATCTTTTAATGTTCCATGTTGCCTTTCCCTCTTGGTCTCATTCTAGTTTGTGCCTGAGTCCCAGTGTGGCCTCGTGAGAAGTGCTCTCCTGGGTCGTGGTGTTTTTTGTTTTTTTTTTTGCACGGGTGTTGGGGTCTCTGTGTGTAGTGGAAGTTTGGGGGCTACAGTTGGGAGGAGTGTGGGGTGTATCTCTGTGGCTCTAGAGTGTGCCCATGATGGGCATTTCTTTCTTTTTCTCTTTTATTAAGTAGAAACTTTATATGGACATATCATGTGTTGGGACCATCATTTTCCTCCTCCCTACTCCCGTTCCACTGAGGGCCCTTCTCAGCGGGATTGCCGGCATTCACCAAGGGGTTGTGGGTTATGAGTTGTGACAGCTGCAGTCAGTCATTGTGTGGGAGGAGGGCAATGCCTCTAGATATTTAACCTTCTGCTTGGTGGCTCTTACCATCTTTCCACCTGCTCTTCCACAAAATTCCCTGAGCCATGGTGAGTGTGTTTGAAGTCTACTTTAGCGTTGAGCTCTTAGAAGCTTCTGGATTTCTGCTCTGGTACGTTTTGAGTATTCTCAGTGTCTATCTCCATCACCCTGGCTCGGGTTGAGTATGGGTATTTCTTATCAGGTACTGAGTTATTTGTTTCCACAATCAGTTCTGGTACTCGGTATGAGGGGATGGTCTAGAACATGCTGTTTGAGAAACTGTGTGTTTACCTGAGGCTCTGGAAGGCTCTGACAAGCAAGAATCAGTCACCAGTGTTGGGGAAGTCTGAAGAGGGCAGGAGACAGAATGCACAGAGGTGAGATAAGCTGGAGACATGGGTGACTCTGGCGTTTAGAACACAGTGCAGCTGGCCCTCGGTCATTGTACCCAGCAGTCCCTTGAGACTGGGTGGTGTTCTGGGTCCTGTTTTGAAGATGAGGGAACACTGTGTACTGATCTTTCCAGAGAAGCTGAGACCCATCCCTGGGCTGGGCACACTGCAGGGCTGTGGTGTGGTAGCTGAGAAGCTCAGATGGAAACACACGGACCTGTGAGTTCACCAGGAAGCTGGCTGGTGCTGTGATTCTTTGGATGGCGTGCCCACTGCAGCCTCTTGTGGCCTGGGAAGGAAGGGGAGAGCTCAGAAGCCATCCCCTGACCCTGCAACCTTTGTGCAGGTTAACACCATAACTCAGCCTCAGTGTCCCCACCGCAAAGAGAATCTAGACTATTCCTGAGGTTTCCTCCTCCCCATAAGTGACTTCTCTATCAGTTCCCTCCCTCAAGCCCTGTGTCAAGTGTTGTAGAAGTCATTATTGTCCCTTGTGTGAAATCCTCCTTTTCCTTTTTCATTTTTATTTTTTGAGTTGCACGGAGGGAATTTGTCTATAAGATGAAAGCTGCTCCAAACGGAAATAGCTTTAGACTCTCACAGCCAGCATGATTGTGACTCAATAGGTTCATAGAAATGGTTGGTTTCTCATGCTGGGAAGTTATTCCTCACCCACCAGGTACTGGTGGAGAAGAAAATTCTTGACGGATACCCCAGGGCCTGCTGCTTGCAGGGCGTTGTGACGGACTCTGGATGATCGGTTCAACACCAACAACAGTTTTCCTCTATTTACTGCAAAGATGACCCCTTGAACCTTTAGAACTAGATGCTCACAACATTCAACCTAAGAGGCCTTTGGAGACTCTAGATTAATTACCTTCCGTTCGGGATTCGGCTGACGATTTGTCATCTCAGAGCCATCAGGACGGTCCTGGAGCTGATCCAGGTCCCAGCAGGATCAGGCCCATATGGGGCCAAGTCAGTATGAGAGCTGTGTGGAATGTTCCAGGACTCCTAAGGCCTGAGTGTCTGTGATCCCCCGAGATCTGCATGTTGAAATCTAATTTCTAATGCAGCACTATTAGATTTGGAGCCTTTGCAGGTGACTAGACTTCAGGAGTGCCACCCTCATGAGTAGATCAGAGCCCTCGTGAGAGACTAAGGGAGCCTGTGACTTCCTCCATCCTATGAGCACGGGGCAGGTGCCACCTCGACCTTGAACTTCCCAGCCTCCAGCACTGAGACCATCCTGACAGGATGAAGATAATTCTGCAGAAACACTGCCTTTCCCTTCAGCCATCAGAGTACTGAGTCAGTGCACCCCAAGACATCGGAATTTCCCTAGGCACCTCATTCTTGGAGAAGGAAAAGGTTGAGCCAGCCAGAGGGGGAGCGGGTCTTCCCAATAGAGATTTCACATAGCGCTGACAACCTGTCACATCACCTTGCAGGAGAGTCTGAAGCTGGACAATCATGGGTGGGTCCACACCTTGACCAGGACTGCTTAGCTATGTCCACCTCTGGCCTTCTACTCAAACCTAACCTCATGTCAGGATCCCTTCCTGAGGACTTGAACCTGGCTTGTTAGGGATGTCAGGACCCAGGTTCTGACCCTAATAACTCGGTCACAGAACTGTAGTCAATAGATTCCTCTTAGTAAAATACTGATTGTTGTAGCAGCAGGAATGACTGAGACAGACGCTGAGCATGACCAGGTGTTTGTGACTGCCCAGTGCTAGATGACCACGGGCAAGGATCCGTGTACCTGTTCCCTTCCCAGGGTGGGAGTCAGAGAGTCACACTGGGCCTCATGAGAAAGCCATAGCCAGGGACATCTCACCTTCCTGCTGGACTGCTTTGCCTGTGGGGAGGACGCAGGCGCACCTCTTCCATTGGGCCTCTGTGTCACCACTGCTCCTCTGCTAAGTGGCCATCATCGCCATTAGTGGGTGTCCTTCTTGTGGTCTTTGCCATGGTTCCTCTGACAACCCCATGGGATGAGGACACAGGTGAATGAATATAGCAGCATCTCTGGCTCATTTTAATTCAATTCTGCTCGCTACTCATTCACTGATGAACTATAAACCAGCACCTTCCCACATGCACAAATGGGGAGACAATACCTGGCTACCCAAATACTGTCTGGTTCTTCAAATGGCATCTTGATATTTTACAAACGTGATGAGAGGAGCTGTTGATGGGATCTTATTTACTACTTAGCTTGCCTTCAGAACTCACATAAGCCCAAAGGCTATAGGATTTCCATTTTTATAGAGAGGGAAACTGGCTCTGAGAGGTTAAACAACTTGCCTGAAGCCACCCAGTAAAGAAGAGGCAAAACTGAGGTCCAGTCCCAGGCAAGATGGTTTTATAGTTCTTACTCCTAACCTTTGGCTACTTCCTCTCTACTTCCTCTCTACAATTGGGAAGCCCGTCCTCAGAAAGCTTTAGGATGAAGTAGGTCAGTTGTGATATCTTGTACATATGGCTACATTTGTTACGTACTTACTAAGTGAATGAATTGCCTAAATGTGCATTCGTGTATTAGATCATAAATCCCCTCACAGCAGAGGAGGCAAGGTAGTTATTATCATCTCCATTTTATAGATGAGAAACTGAGCCATGGGGAGCCCCAGGTCCCAGAAGCAGGAGGATGTACCAGCTTAAGCTGGGCATGGTGGCACACCTTTTTAATCCCAGCACCCGAGAGGCAGAGGTCGATCTCTCTGAGTGCAAGGCCAGCCTGAGACTACATAGTGAATTCCAGGTCAGTCTGGGCTACAGCGAGACCCTACATCGAAAAACAAAATAAAACAAACAAACAACAACAACAACAACAACAACAACAACAACAAAACTACCAGTTTATAAAATGAAATGTGTTATCCTGGTATTCTGGTGGGAGAAATCGTAGGGCTTGAGGACCTACCTGACTTTCCATGTCTGTTACAGGCTCCCAGCAGAATGACACCTGGCACATTCTCAGAAATCTGTGCATTCTGCAGACACAGGGCCCAAAACAAATGTAACGTACTGAATTTGTTGGAAGGGACTGAGAAGTGCAGCTTGTGCAGATGTAAGTTTCTTACCTAGCCAGTAACTATACCAAGGGACTGGGGTCCCTTGCCTTTCCAGTTGCTCATTCCGAGCAGGTATCCCCAAAACTAAGAGGAACAGCTCATTCCCATTTGCTTCTCTTCAATGCACAGAGCTCTGTGGCTGGGGATGTCACAGGCCACCCAGCCCAGGGACACATGGGGTCGATTGGCAACTGAACTGTTATGCCTGAGATGAGACGTAACAAAGTAGAAAAGGTTCAGATTAGGAATTTGGGGGTCTTCATTCCATGGGATGCCTCCAGGGTTCCCGGGCTACACCTTAGGTACCCACCTACCCCAGTTCATGAGGCTATTGGGGGTTGGCCATGGCAGTGAGGGTTTTAGTGACGCAGATGGGATCTGGTGGTACCACTATCCCTAGTGTGTCCAAGCCCCAGCTCCTGGCTTTCCCTCGGAGAATCACACACAGTGCCCACATCAAGTTCACTTCCTAATCATGTGCTCTAGCTGGAAGAAGGAACAGGACTGTGCAAGGAACTTGCTTTCTTTGTAGCAAAGCCCTTGACCATCTGAGCAACCTCACACCCCATTTTGCAAGATTGCTAAACAGATAAAAACAGTTAACGGTCCCAGTTCAGTCCTCCGTATCTGCTGTGGTGTTAGAGGAGACTGAAGTGTGATTCCAGCCTACTCCAGCTGAGCTACATTAAGCCAGACTGTGTCCCCTCCCCCAAAGGGGTGAAGTTTCCCAAGGACTGGTTTTCCAGTGGCCTTTTCTCTCCCTCACCCATGCCTGTTTATTCCTCTCTCCGTCACTGTCTTCCCTGTTGTTGTTGTTGTTTTCAAAGAGGAGGTTGACTCATCCCTAACATTTTGCAAGCCGCCCCCTCCCACTGGGAGGTGTGTGAGCAGCTGGGAGTTTTACCATCTGCAAACCCTCCACGCTTCCAGGAACATTCTCTTTCTACCTTAATGATGCTGTGTAGCCAGCCCTGAGCTACACACCTTCTCTGTGTCCCACCTGTGTCCTCTCTCAAATCAGGATGTGAGCTGGATGAGGGTGAGATGGGGTAACCTCCAAAGGAGGCCCCTCCTTTCCACCCTCTAAGAAGAACATGCCGGGTACTTCCTGTCAGGCGTACAACAGTGACGAAGTGGTCATGTCTTTGCAGCTCATGGGTTTAGGAAACATGGCAATGGCATGTACATTCACCACTGCTGCTGTCAGGCTGGAGTGGGTGTTGCTCAGTGGTAGCGTGTGAGCTTAGCATGTTCAAGACCCTCAGTTGAACTTCTAGCCCTCAGGATTTGCAAGGCCAATGTTGTGTTTGACCTGGATGACATCATTTAGCCCCCATAGCAACCCCACGATCTGAGGACCTCTCGTGTTAGGGTCAAAAAATGGCAGAGGCTAAATGAACCCACCAGGGTCACATAGACTTGTCAAAGAACAAATGCTATCACCATTAGTAACATATACTGAATGTCTCCTGTGCTTCAGGCATCATGTGTATCTGTGTACTGTCCTTTTGTCGCTATGAGGGTGGTTTGATCAGAGAGGGACAGTTTGCTGAGGAAATTGTGGGGTTGGAAGTAATAGCTTGAGTTGGACACCAAACCTGGTCTGGTTCTAGAAGTTTTTGGCTTCATACCTCTGGTCTGTATCGCCTCTCTCTTGTCAGAATAGTGCAAAATTTCACACCAAACCCAGCCCCTTAGCATAGTCAAAAGAGGAGCTGTGAAAAGTGAGTCTAGGACAAAGACACATCCTGGACAGCCCCAGGGTGCTTAGTTTTTTTTTGGGGGCGGGTGCACAGTTCACCAAGTGTTTCCTACCCATCTGCCTTGCATAGGACAGAAGAGCCCCAAGCTCATCACTGATGGCTGAACTAGTTACTTCTCACGTTGTTGTGACCAGTACCTGACAAGGAGCAATTTAAAGGGGAAAGAGTTTATTGTGGGCTCACAGTTTGGGTGAGATACAGTCTGTCCTGCGGTGGGGGAGGCCTGGTAGGAGGAATGGCTCTCAGCAATGGCAGCAGGAGTATGGGGCTGCTTGCTCCCATCCGAGTGGAGCAGGAAACAGGGAAGAATGATGGTAGAGCTCCTCTTTCCCCCTTTTTTTTTTTTTTTTTTTTTTATTGAAAGAGCTAGAGAGAGAGAAGGAGAGAGGGAGGAGAATGAATTGCTATGCTAGGGTCTCCAGCCACTGCAATTGAACTCCATGAGTCACCTTGTGCATCTGCCTTACTTGGGACCTGGCAAGTTGAACATGGGTTCTTAGTCTTCTCTGGCAAGTGCCTTAACTGCTAAGCCGTCTCTCCAGACCCGTCTTTTCCCCCTTTTATTTAGTCTGGGCGTCCCAGCCCATAGGATAGTGCTGCCCACTTTTAGAGCCCTTCAGTTAAATCTGTCATGAAAGACCTTCACAGATGTGCCCAGAGGTGTCTCTTATAGATTATTCTAACTCCCACCCAGTCGACAGTGAAGATTAGCGGGGGTAGGGGTGTGAATAAGGCCACAGTACTCTGAGGATGACATGGGATAAAGGGGTACAAGGGTGCAGGAGGCTTTCTGGGCTGTGGTGCTAGCACCTAGGTGGGGCCAGTCTCTGCTGAGGCAGCTACAGAGGCAAAGAAAAGCCCGGAAGCAGGGACAGTGTGACCCAGAAGAGACAGAACCCCTGAGTATGTTCTGTGTGGCCAGAAGTGGACACTCTGCGGGGTCAGCAGAGCACAGTGGCCTGTGTGGCTCCCAAGGTTGTAGGGAGCCTCTCCTGCATCAGCTGGCTGCCTTCTGCCTCCTCCGTCGGGGCTCAGGAGTCATTTACTGAAGCGTTCCTAGGTTGGTTGTTCAGGGAGTCAGGAAACTCACATTGGGAATTAAATTCATTCTTGTCATCTCAAAGCCAATGGGCCTTGATTTCTACTCAAGTAGGCCTATGTTTTCATTTTTAATATCAGAAGAATGAGAACTGCTGTTGCCTGATGTGCAGTGCACTAAGAGAGGAGCCCACCCGCCACACTCCTAAGCCTGGCAGGAGCATCTATTAATAGTGTCTTATGTGTTTCTCACTGGCTTCTTACATCAGCCTCACAGAGCTGTTTTCACTCCCACTTGGAGGGTGAGGCAGCAAAGGTGCCCGGAGGCCCCATGGCTAGAATCCATGCCACAGCAGCTCTAGAACCAAGGGAGTAGGTCAGTGTCATCAAGCCATTCTGCAGCGATGGGGAACTGAGCATGTGCGGTGGGAAGGAGTGCCTGGAAGTGAGCTGGGCCCAGCACCTGTCCGTGTGACCAGCACTGTCTGAAGCCCACTAGATGGCAATGGTGGAAGCGACACACATATGTTCCTCATTCAAGGACGGGTCAAGGGCCTTCTTGAAATCAGGAGCAGGAGCCAGGAGCATCCAGCTCAGTGCCCTCTGGTCATTTCAAAGCCCACATAAGGGCTGCATTTGGTTCATTTATCCTTCTAACTAGCCTTCAGTTCCCAGGCCCTTGAGTACATCCAAATCCCCCTCAAATCACCTACCACATTTTTCCTTCTGAGACATGGTCTCATGTATCTCAATACTCTTCATGTAACCAGAGATGACCTTGAACTTGTGACCTTCCTGTCTCTACCTCCCAAGTGCTAGGATTATAGGTGTGTGCCACAACTCCTGACTTTGATGCTCTGTGCTGGGAATGGAACTCAGAGCTGTGTACATGCCACGCAAGCACTCTACCAACTGAACTACATCCCCAGCCTCTTGGACGGTTTTAGAGGGAAGATTCCTAGGTCTGGAGGGAGGTCTGTTGAGCCAATGTTTTGATTTGGGGGTCTGAGAATCTGCATTGAACTACCCTGAACATTCTGAAGGACATCGAGGTTGGGGAATACTGATCCAAACCCCAGAGGACGGGGTGATTGTGGGTTCATGCTAAGGCTCAAACAAAAATGATGGTAATTATCACCAGCCCCAGACACTTTTGGGGGCACAATCTCACTGGCTGAATGTGTCTATTTCATATCATTGTGATTGAGTGTATCCCATCCCATTTCTTATATTTAAAAAATACAGTAAATATAACATACAAGTTTCTTTTCTAATCATCTTTAATTTATAGTTCTATGGTCCTGAGTATGTTTGCATTGTCTATGTACCTCAATCTTAAGGGCTTCTTTTGGAACATTCTAGAAAGGGCTGCACACACTTTGAATGCTTGCTAATAGCTTCCTGATGAGAGCAGAAGAGTGAGGGTAATTCTGACAGGGTAATTCTACTATGTACTTAATTTTTTTTTAAAATAATTTTTTATTTATTTTTTTGAGACAGAGAGAGACAGAGAGAATGGATGTACAAGGGCCTTCAGCCACTGAAACGAACTCCAGACACATGCACCACCTTATGTATCTGGTTTATGTGGGTACTGGGGAATAGAACTTGGGTCCTTAGGCTTTGCAGGCAAGTGCCTTAACTGCCATGTCTCCAGCCCTACTGTGCACTTAATAAGCCCATGTTGTTCAGGCTTTCTGACAAGCAGGTGGAGGAGACATGGTGAGCCACGTTTGACGCTTCATTTCTGTTTCTGGGTGAAGCAAGAAGGTGAAGACATTGTCTGTCCAGTGCCAAGGGCAGGTTCTCCCACTTGCCTCCATCTCCCTGGGCAGAATAGAAGGTCCATGTCACTGCTCTGTACACATGTTGAGTCCAGCAGCCTGGGCTGAAGTCTTAAATGTTGCTGACTCAAGGCCAGTTTGGTTAAGAACAACTCAAATGGGCCTTTTTACATGTAAGAAGGGCTTTTTTTTTTTTTTTTTTTTTTTTTTTTTAACCATGCGTCAACAAAAGATCTGTAGACATTGCTGCTGCACATTTCACACTGCGGACTTCATGCAGCTCGTGGTGCTCGGGCCCCGGTTACGGCTATGAGTACACTTGCGTTTCTGCCTGTGGTTTCCAGGCGCTGGGGGAAGCCACAAAAGCTGGCCTGTTCAGTGTGGAGCATGGTGCCAGTGGAATGTTTGTGAGCATTGCAGCCGTGGCAGCTGTGGAGGGAGGGCATTAAATTAGTGAGTGGATGGAAGTTCTGCTCTCGGCACCAATCTTTTTTATCCTGCGTGCATGTGTGTGTGTGTGTATACATGCACATGTGTACAGATGCATGTGCCCTGTGCACAGAAGTACAGATGCAGAGGAAGGTGGTGGGTGCCACCTCTCTTCTGCTCTTCTGCTTACTTTTTTTTTACAGAGTCTCTCATTGAAGCTGGAGTTCCCCATGTTTTAGTTAGACTGGCTGATTGGGGAGCCTGGCTTTTTATGCAAGTACTGGGATTTGAATGTAGACCCTCATGTTTGTGCAGCAAGCAATACCCTCTGAGCCATCTTCTCAGACTCTCTTCAGGGATCTTTTAAAAAAATATTTTTATTTATTTACAAGGTGGGGGAGGGGAGAGAATGGACACACCAGGGCCTCTAGCTGCTGCAAACAAACTACAGATGAATGTACCCCTTTATGCAACTGGCTTTACATTGGTACTGGGGAATCGAACCCTGCTCATTAGGCTTTGCAGGCAAGCGCCTCAACCACTAAGCCATCTCTCCAGCTCCTCTTCAGGGATCTTAATAGATGACCCTCTTTCTTTATAGGTAAGGATATTGTTGCAGACAGCTTCAGGTTCGCTGAGATGAACTTCCAGACCAGACACAGTTATGGAGGAAGGGATATTATTTATTGAAGCTTACAGATCCAGGGGAAGTTCCATAAAGGCAGGAGAAGTGGCCTGCTCTCCACAGGGCCAAGCAGAGAGAGAGAAAGCCAACCAGCCACCACAGCACACAGAGCAAAACAAACTACAGCCAAAAGGTCACACAGCAGACTTCAGGAACTCCTGCTAGACACATTTGCATATCTTTACAATGGAATCTCAAACCCATCACCACACCTTAAGACCGGGCCCCCAGTGACCTTGCCTCTAGCAAGGTGATTGCAGATGCAAACTATAAACTAATAAAATACTGAATATATTGGGGGACATATATTCAAACTACCACATTCCGCCCCTGGCCCCCAATATATTTAGCTCCTGGTCCCCAATAGATTTATAACTATCACACATTGTAAATTGTACTCAGTCCAATTTCAAAGGTTCTCACAGTCTTGATCAACTTAAGATAGTGAGTCCTATACAATCAAACAAGTTAAATACTTTCAACATGTAAAGGCACAGAGTAAACATTTTAACTGTATAAGGAATAGCAAGGAGAGACTAAAACAATGCAAACTCAATCACCATCAGCCATCATCAAACTTCTGCAGTTCAAGTTCAATATAACCAGAGACTAACAGTCTCCATGTTTACCAATTCCGCCCCTCCAGCTGGGCAGAGTCGCCAGGGAAAACTTTCATCCTATGCCAACACTGCACTCCATGGTAGCCCTTTTGCACAGTCCTGGTATATCCAAAACATCTTCAGGTCTCCATGCAAACCACAGTCCATCTTCCAAAAGGCTCTTGCAGCCTATTCCTCAGGAACTTCATGCCCTGCCTTCATGCTGCAACTCAGCAGCGGCTCCTGGAACCGTGTGCAACTCATGACCACTCCATACATTTTTCATATTTCCAAAACTAATACCAGGTGTGCAGGACACAGCCATATTCTAAATCCAGGGACAAAATAAACCATTGCCTTGAAAAGCAGGTTCCTTCTCCAGTCAACTCTTTCCAAAGAGTTTGCATTTCTAACAGTCTTTCCTCAGGCATCCTCTCCATTGTTTTAATGTAAATCAAGTCGGGCCACCTTCCTTCCACCTTCCTTAAGATTGCTAATGCGTTGACAATAGCAGCTCCAGTAACCTAAAACCAGTCTCAGTGCCTCTGCTTTTAACTTGATTGAGGTTTTCCAACTTAAAATCTTAAAATCTCAGTTCGATATCTTTAGCCAAGCACATCAGTCCATTACAAATTTAACCTTCATCAAACTTTCTGGGCCTGGATAGCAGAACGTAGCCATCCCTTATGCCAGTAGCCCAATTCCAACAAAGCCCTCTGCCGTCTTTCCTTCCCCTTAGAAAGCTCATAAACCAAGCCTCGAAGTTCAATACAGTCTGCACTTAACATTCTCAAACTCTCATCAGAATAGTCCATAAAACTTGGCTTACCACTCCAGAAGGCACCTTCAGTTGCAAGCACCAAGTCCATGCCCATTCCTCCAAAACAAAGTTTCCAAAAGACGAATATCCACACGGTCAGATTCATCTCACCCCACACTCCTCGGTACCACTTTACTGTTGCAGACAGCTTCAGGTTCGCTGAGATGAACTTCCAGACCAGGCACAGTTATGGAGGAAGGGATATTATTTATTGAAGCTTACAGATCCAGGGGAAGTTCCATAATGGCAAGAGAAACGGCCTGCTCTCCACAGGGCCAAGCAGAGAGAACAAAGCCAACCAGCCAGCCAGCCACCACAGAGCAAAACTACAGCCAAAAGGTCACACAGCACACTTCAGGAACTCCTGCTAGGCACATTTGCATATCTTTACAATGGACTCTCAAACCATCACCACACCTTAAGACCGGGGCCCCCAGTGACCTTGCCTCTAGCAAGGTGATTGCAGATGCAAACTATAAGTAATAAACCACTGAATATATTGGGGGACATATATTCAAACTACCACAGATATCAAGACCCAGAAAGAGGTGAAGGAGTCAGCCACTTCCTGATGAGGTTATCCTGCCCCAGAATTCCAAGATGTCATATTGTGTGGCATTCTATAAGCACTGTCCTTGCTTTTCTTTTCTTTCTTTCTTTTTTTTTTTTTAAATTTGAGAGAGAGAGAGAATGGGTGCACCAGCTGCTGTGAACAAACTCCAGATGCATGCGCCCCCTTGTGGGCAAGTGTGGCATTGCACCCTTGCGTCACTTTTTGCATCTGACTAAACACGGGACCTTGAGATTTGAACTGGCATTGTCAGGCTTAGCAGGCAGGCGCCTTAACCACTAAGCCATCTCTGCAGCCCAATCACTGTCCTTTCTGTCTGATGAGTGAGCCAGAGTGAGTGATGTGGAAAGGCCAGTCAGGTAGGAATGCTTGAGGATGCCATGGGAAGCTGGCCATGTCACTGGACATAGGTTACCACCTGAGAGCCAGATCCCTTTCATTCCCAAGTAAAAACTAGGAAAGTTTGGGTGCTTGTGATGTGCGGTTGCCTCACCTTCAGAGCATTCAATGGTAGATCTTTAATGAGGGCCTGACTCTACTCAAAGTTGGAGATATTGCAAAGAACTTCAGGAGGTCTGTGGCAGAGGGAGAGGCAATGAGGAGCCCTGGGTCCTCCTTAACTATATGCTCCTGTGCCCTTCCCCTTAAAGAATGAGGGAGAGGGGCTGGAGAGATGACTTAGTAGTTAAGGCGCTTGCCTGAGAAGCCTGATGGCCTCAGTACCCAGGTAAAGCCAGACGTACAAGGTGGTGCATGCATCTGGAGTTTGTTTGCAGTGGCTGGAGGCCCTGACATGCTCATTCTCTCTTCCTATCTGCTGTTCTCTCTCTCTCTCAAAATAAATAAATAAAATAAATAAATAAATAAATAAATAAATAAAAATAAATAAAATTAAAAAAGAACAAGGGAGAATCGTTAGAAGGATAATGCAGGCACAGCCCACCCTCTGCGCCCACAGACTCTCCCCATCCTTCTATACTTCGAGGATGGTGACCTTCAGTGTTCGTCCCCCCTCTTAAAAGTTTTCACGCAGGAGGCAGCCCTGATCTGGGGAATTAAGAGCAGGGTCAGCTCATGACCTGGCTTATGTCTTGGCCCCTCTTAGCTCTTGTCCCTGGATAAGTGCCTTCATGTCACTGAGCCTCAATTTCTCTTCTGATGGAGAAGGGATGCCAGTGGTTTCTCTCGGGATGTCCGGTGCCTCACTTAACCTCTCTGACCTTGGACTTCTCCTCTATATACTTAGAGGCAGTCGAGATGGCTGGAGCAGGCCAACAGTGAAGCTGGTATCTGTCCTCAAGCCTGGGTCTGGTCTTACTATTCTACACAAATCTAAGAGAGTGACTATATCCCGACACAGGTGTCTTCAGTTGCTTGGGTCTGGATGTGGCCCTCTGGCTGCATCATCAGACCCTCTGCCCTAACTCTGCAGCTGACTTCCCTCAGCCAGCCTAGGCTTCAGAGATGACTAAGAGATTTAAGTGGCTCTTCGACATTGGAGTTAAATGCTGAATGCTGAAGGACCCCACCTAGCAGTAGTGAGCTGACTCACCTGCTGCTGTTGACCCCTTCAGATTGATCACCACATTGACCATGAGCTTTGACCGTCCAATGGACCATGGAACAGTGTGTGATTCATAGTTGAGGACCATGGACAGTGATCATATAAAACCAGCAGCTGAAAGTAACCAGTCCCATTTATTTATTTATTTATTTATTTATTTATTTATTTATTTATTTTGGTTTTTTGAGGTAGGGTTTCACTCTGGCTCAGGCTGAACTGGAATTCACTATGCAGTCTCAGGGTGGCCTCGAACTCTCAGTGATCCTCCTACCTCTGCCTCCCGAGTGCTGGGATTAAAGGCGTGTACCACCACACCTGGCTCAGGCCCTTTTATTTTTGAGGGCTGTTTCAACAACAACAGCAACAACAAAAGGTCTAAACTTCCAGTAAAACCATTCACTTTTCTTAAAAAAAATTATGTATTTATTTGAAAGAGAGAGAGAGGGAAAGAGGCAGAGAGAAAGAGAGAATGGGCATGCCAGGGCCTCCAGCCACTGCAAATGAACTCCAGACGCGTGTTCCCCCCCCCCCCCGTGCCTCTGTCTTACATGGGTCCTGGGGAATTGAACCAGGGTCCTTAGGCTTCACAGGCAAACACGTTAACTTCTAAGCCATTTCCCCAGCCCCCCCATTCACTTTGTGATTTCAAGACCCTTCTGTATTTCATTAGGAACTGAAGCCAAAAACCTGTTTGGACATTTTCCCCTATATTATAGATTTGAGCGATAAAATATCTTTAGCGGTTTTTGTTAATGCAAAGGAAGATTCTAGGCTTAAGCTAGAATATAAAAGCAAATTTCAACTAAAGATTAGTTTCAGAATTTGACGAAAGTTTCTAGTACCCTTCAGCCACGATAAAGCCCCAAGCTTTCAGTTTCTTCACAGGCTGGGGTAATAAAGTGCCAAGTGTTCAAAAACGAAGGGTTCATTAAGTCAATTGGATTCGATGCTAGGCTGCCTGCTTTTCAGACCCTGGGGACTCGGGCCTATTTGCAGTTGGAGTTTTGTACCGTCAGCCACTGTAGACTGTGGGCTGTGGATATACTAAGAAGAGGTTATGGGGATATTCTGTCTGAGACAGTCAGACAGTTCTAAATACAATAGGTACCTGAGCCTCACCTTCCATCCCAGGGTGAGAATTGTATCCCACAAAGGTCAAGGAATTTCCTGGAAGGTCAAGGAACATAATTCTGCTTTTCTCGTACTTGTTGCATTTTGCTTCTCGTATGAACCTAGCTGAGCCAGGAGATTTGTACCCTTCACCCCTCTGTAGTGCCCTACTTCAGCTGGAAGGAAGGAAGGGGGTTCATCATAGTACTCTCATCATCACGTGACTTGCTTGGACAAATGTGATCCCCTGTACCCACTGAGTGTCAAGCCTTGAGTGTTGACACTTACTGAACTAGAAACAAAAAGCAAATATTCGTGAGTCTCTCTCATGTTCCACTGGGTTTCTGTTGTCTACTTTTTTCCTGTTTGGATCTTTTGTTTTTTTTGTTTTTGGTAGGGTCTTGTTCTAGCCCAGGCTAACCTGGAATTCACTATGTAGTCTCAGACTGGCCTCAAACTCACACCTCCCGAGTGCTGGGATTAAAGCCAGGTGCCACCATGCCCGGCTACCCCATTTGGATCTTTGATCTTAGACATCCAGCAGCCTCCTTTTCCCATCATCCTTTTCTGGTTAGCACCTCCTCCACCTTCTTGTGCTTTTGTGGATGTTGGATCCCGCTCCCATGGGTGTAAACCTCCTTTAACTTTGGCTGGAAGATAGCTTCCAACTTGATCAGGTGGAGTCCTTGTGATATGTCTGGAAGTGTCCCCAAAGGTTCATGTGTTGGAAACCAGGGTCTAGATAGAATTTAATGATAGATGATGTCACATGGCTGGGATGCCTGTGATCTCCTCAGTGGCTTTATAAAACAAGAAGAGAGACTCGAGCCAGCAAACTTGCTCTGGTCTTGCAGGAGCTGCCCTTTGCCATGTTAGATGGGCACAAGGTCTTCACCAGAAGCTGAGCTACTGACGTGGTCTTGGAATGCCCTGCCTCTAGAACCTAAGCTAAGTAAGCCCCATTCTTGATGAATGACCCACGTACTGCAGCAGAAAACTCACTCGGGCATGGTATAGTAATAGCTGTGGAAATATCAATATGACTTATGTCTACACACACACACATACATATATTCTCACGAAAATTCAAGTATAACTTACCCAACTAACAAAATTTTAAAGCAGATTGGAAGTTAGGAAAATTAAATCCCTTTTTATCATTTATTAAAAGTAATTTTATTTTTATTTATTTGTGTGTGTGTGTGTGTGTGTGTGTGTGTGTGTGTGTGTGTGTGTGTACGTACATGGCAGGGCCTTTTGCCCCTGTAAATGATTCCCAGACTCATGTGGCATGTTATGCATCTTGGGATATATAAGTGCTGGGGATTTGAACCACTAGTCATCAGGCTGTGCAAGCAAACGCCTTTAACTGCTGAGCCATCTCCCTGGCTGCCTACTTCTTTTTGATGTTAAAGTTTTACAGTTTTTGAGAAAGCTGATGATGGCTTGAGTGACTGAACATCAGACATCCTAGAAACCACTGAATTAGTGTCACTCTGGGTGGGATTGGTGGCCTCAGCAAGGGCTGGGACAGTTATTTGGAGGTGTGTCTTTCCTGATACTGCCTCCATCTGCCCCAAGAGCTGTTCATGACGTCAGGGAAGGGGCCTTGGCTTTGCGGGAATGGTCCACACACACGCTGTCTCAGAAGCTCCTTCTCTTCCCCTGAGTGAAACACCTCTTTGGGTTCATTTTTTGATGCTGCAGCTTTTTGCCTCTTAGACTTGAAGATATTTATCTTGACTTGGAAAACAAAGCATTGAACTTGCTGGGGACTAAAAGAAAGAAGGAAGGGAAGGATGAACACCTCAGCCGGTAGTTCTGAGATGGTGAAGAGCATGGAGGAGACTCGGGTCTGTGAAGAAAGCAAGGCAGTTGGGATGACTCAGAAGGCACCAGGGTGCTGAGAAGGGGCAGAGGAGTGCTCAGCACTGAAACATCTCAAACCCACCTTCCAAAGCTCAGGGCCCATTGCAGAAGAGGGGGCAGAAAGAATGTAAGAGCCAAAGGAAGGATATTGCTAGACTCATATGAAGTCACAGATTAATCTCAACACAGGGGTGACTTCAACACACCACTCTCAATAGAGAGGTCAAACCAAACCAATAATAATTAATAATAATAATAATAATAATAAACACTGACACTAAATGACATTAAAGAGAGAGAGAAAAAAAGAAAGCTAGGCAGTGCATCACATCCACCATTACCATCATCATCACCAGCATGTGCTGCTTCAAGTCTAAGGAGGCCACAGTGGTAAGATTCGATACATCCTGAGTTCTGAGAACTTAAATGTAAAAACAGCACGTGTCCTTGAGGAGGTGGCAGCCAGTGTATTGGAAGTGTTTCCTCATGCTATTCTCATAGTGGCCTTATAAGACAAGGACAAGTGCTCTCATGATTCCCATCTTATTAGTGACTACATAGGAACAGAGAAGGGTTAGGAAGCTTGCAGATCACTGGCTGCTTAGTGCAGGGCTAGGGTGACCTAGCTGTGTCAGACTCAGCTCTGACTCATTGCTTTTGCTAAGCAAGTCAGACTCATTCTCCTGCTTGCACAGTGTGACTGCCACTCCGGGGCGAGGTGGAGGTGTGACTGATGATCTCGGTGTCTTGTGTCCCCTGACTCTCCCTCCTTTCCTACATTAAGAAGTCCCTGCTGGTAACACCCCAAGGCCTTAAACCTCCCCTGCTACATCAGTCTGGAGAAATCTGCCCTTTACCAGCCGTATGCCCTGGGCAAGAACCCACGATCTCTGATCTCTCCTCATTTCTAATAGGGAGGAACTCACAACTCAGGGGACTGGAGAGATGGTTCAGCGGTTAAGGCGCTTGCCTGCAAAGTCTAACAACCTGGGTTCAATTCCCCAGTACCCATGTAAAGCCAGATGCACAAAGTGGCACATGCATCTGCAATGGCTGGAGGCCCTAGCATGCCCATTCTCTTGTTCTATCTTCTCTCTCTCTCTTTGCTTGCAAACAAATAAATCAAAATATTTTAAACTACAACTCCGGTTGATTGAGAGGAAGGGTTACATGTAGAAATGATTTACTAACATACCTGGACCTCAACAGGATAAACAGTCACAACTCAAAATATGTTCTGCTGAGATCTGGCCCCTCCTCCCCCCGTCACCCTGATAGTCGGTGCCAGCAAGCCTGGGACCAGATTTCTTTCTGATATATCTGGCTATGCCCATAGAGACGACAAGTAAGTGGCTGCTGTTCTTATCCGGTTATGACTGGGACCAGTTGCACTCACCTTCTTACTGTTTTATAGTGTTTGGTTTTTAATTTGGCTACATTATTGGGCCCTGCCAGCCAACTTTGGGAGACTTTCATAGCTAAACTCAGCTCGAATGTGGGTGCTACATCAAGAGAGGCCACGCCTTCCTGCTTCCCACAGCAGCAAGGAGCTCGTGCTTGTGCGTGATTTTCATATGTTCCAGGGACAGATATGACTCTTGGTCACGATGCTTTTAAATTTGTATTTAAAGAAGAAAAACAAACAAACAACCAAACAAACAAACAAAACCTCTTCAAATTCTAACCATTTCCCCAAGGGGGAAAAAAAAATCACGATAGTAGCTTCCTTTCCTGGGATCATTCCTGCCCACCTGGCTGCAGGGGGCCTGGGGAACTGGGCTCACAGGTCCGATTCACAGGGAGGCCAGGGAGGGAGACAGGGAGCTGCGGAGCGTGGGCATGTTTAATAAGATGCAACTGCTGTTCCTCTGGCCACACTTCAAGGAGAAGATTTGAAGCACGGCAGAGTTGTCCCCATAGCCCATGGCTCCTGTGTCCTAGCCGCATCTCCCCAACTATCTGTGGCTTTTCCCCAACACTCACTTCTTAAAAATTTTATATTTTATTTATTTATTATGAGAGAGAGAGGGAGAGAGAATGGGCCTCTAGCCACTGCAAAATAACTCCAAACGCATGTGCTACCATGTGCAGTTGGCTTACGTGGGATCTGGGGAATCAAACCAGGGTCTTTAGGCTTCGCAGGCAAGTACCTTAACCGCTAAGCCATTTATCCAGCCCCCAACATCCACCTTCATTGCCCTTCTTCACTGGAACACTTCCATACACACACATGTGGGTGCATGTATGGGTGCTTCCGTGCATGGGGAGGCCAAAGACAAACTCGGGTATTGTTCCTCAGGAATGTCATCCATCTTTCTTGAGAAAGGGTCTCTTGTTGACCTGAAGTGCACCAAGTAAGCTAGATTGGCTGGCCAGTGAGCCCCAAGGATCCTCCTGCCTCCACCTGTCCAGTGCTGGGATTACAAGTATGAGCCACCATGCCTGGCATTTTTATATGGGTGCTGAGATCAAACACAAGTCCTCATGCTGTGAGGCAAGCACTTTGCCAACTGAGCCATCTTCCCCAGTCCCTTCAACACTTCTCGATGGCAATAGCGTTAACGTCCTGAGACATGTGCTGTGCTCTTACTTCCCAACACTCCTGTGGGCTCGCTCAGTGTTAAAGTGAGCGTGGGGTCCTGGGTTTCATCCCAGCCCTGTGGAGGAAAGTATGTGGGGGCAGATACAAAGAAGAAAGATCCTTCAGGGACAATATTAACATTTGGGGCTGCAGATAATATTTTAGTTTTCTTAGGGAGAGCTGACTCTTTGTGTAGAGCATCCTGATGTTCGGTAGCATCTTTAACTGCCAGTAGGACCTAGTGTTGTGCTGAAGCCAGCATTTCACAGTGATGTATGCATGGGAGAATGTGCCAGAGCCACTTCAGTGTTGCTTTCGTTTCTCCTCACTCTCTTTTAGGTGTATGTTTACTCAGATGAGAACCTGTCTTTTGTATTTTGAACTCTGCTGCCCTAAGCCTCATTTCTTCAACGGTACATTATGACTTTTAATAAGAAAAGCATTTTGAAATCATTAATAATATACCTTAATTTTTTTTCACAATTGACTTAAGTGAACTATGAGTTAGGAAGTCACCCCTCTAACCTTGCTCATCATAGAATAGTTGCTGGTTAAATCTTAGAAGGGAAATGCTGAACTAAACATCTTTGTGCTCCTGTCTCTTCCTTTCTGTTGAATATTCCTGGATGTCTTTTCCCCAGAGGGAAGTTGGTGGATCTGAATGGTGAAAACATCTTCCTGGCCAGTGAGGTGATGCATCTGTTTTTCAAGTCGTGTTCTCTCTGTTGGCCTCTTGTGCCAAGAAACATGTCAGAAGAAAATAGCACAAGTGAACAATTCAAAAGATAATCCCACATCTTTAACTCACCTAGACACATAGGTTTGGGTTTGGGTGAGTGCCTCCTTGGAAGTTTCTGGTTCTTTATGACCATGAGTATGCCTGTCTTTATGGAAGGACTCTTTCTAGCTGTCTCCAGGAGACAAGACAGACATGCTGTTCAACAGATCTGTGAACATCTGAAGTTGCCATGTCATTAAGAGCGAAGCCAAAATGCTGAGCTCCACCCCCACCCCGCTGTGCTGCACCAAGCCCTTCTGTCCAGGAACAATTTGATTGCTCCCCTGTGAACTGAAATAACTTGGTGCTCACAGATTGCGTATGTAGACAATGTGTCCCCAACAGTGAATTTGGGGTTGAATTGGAAGAGGATTTTTAAATTAAATTTTATTTTAATTTTATTTTATTTTATTTTTTTATTTTATTAGAAAGAGAAAGACTGAGAAAGGGTGCACCAGGCCCTCTAGTCACTGCAAACAAACTCCAGATGCATGCGCCACCATGTGCATCTGGCTTACGTGGGACCTGGAGAATCAAACGGGGGTCTTTAGGCTTTGCAGGCATGTGCCTTAACCGCTAAACCATCTCTCCAGCCTGGAAGAGGATTTTTTTTTTTTAAAGTTAAGTAATCTATTTATGTAGAGTGTGTGTAAATGTGCATGTTAATGTGTATGAGTGTGTGGGCATGCACGTGCCAGGGAGTCCGTGGGGAGGTCACAGGACAACTTTTGGGTTGGTCCTTGCCTTCCACCTCGTTTGAGGGCAGGGTCTCTCATAGAATTTCTCCTGTCTCCACCTCCCTTCTCACTGTAGGCTCACTGGGTTACAGACACCTGTCATAGCTTCCGGCTTTTACTTGAGGTCTGGGGAACTGGACTGAGGCACACTCAGAGTTCCATTCCATAGCGCTTTATCCACGGAGCCATCTGCACAGTCCCGGGAGAAGATTTTGAGGTTTCTCTTGGGGTTTAACTAGAAAAACAAATTAGTGTTGATTAGGGATCTCTTACCTTGGGCCAGGCTCTCCTCCTAACTCTTTTAGTTGTTGTTTTTTCGAGATAGGGGCTCGCTCTAGCCCAAGCTGACCTGGAATTCACTCTGTAGTTTCAGGGTGACCTCGAACTCATAGTGATCCTTCTACCTCTGTCTCCCGAGTGCTGGGATTAAAGGGGTGCGCCACCACTAACTGACATGGAGCGATTTGTTTAGGCTTCACAGCCCCAGTAGTAGCGTGTCTGCAGTTTACAAATGAGGGAACCTAGGCCAACTGGTTTAAACCACAGAAACGATCTCCCATGGTTTGGAAGGTTAACTTGGGAGGTTCAGGGGTCAGCTGGGCAGCGAGCTCTGTGAAGGTTTTTTGGGGCAGACCCCTTCTTAATTCCTTCTGGCTGCTGGCCATTCCTGGGTATCTTTGGAATTCTTTGGCTTGTCATTGCATTCCCCCACTGTCTTCCTCTTTTTGTGATCTTCCCTTGGTGGGATTCAGGGCCCACCTTAATCTGGTGTGTGACCTCATTGCAATGAAGCTATAATTAGATTTGCAAAACCCCTATTTGCACAGAGTCCATTGTGAGGCTCTGAGTAGGTGTGAACTCCACAGCATGCTCTCAGCAAGGGTCCCTTCTGCCTTCTAGTGTGAAAGTAGAGGAAGGGACAAAGGGAAAGCCAAGGTTTTCCATGGTGGCCTTGGAAGACACAAAGGTGACATCCCCTTGACCTTCACAGAGGCTGTGTGGCCTGGAGGGGCTGGCACCCAGGGCATGAGCGCAGCCCAAAAGGTGGGCCTGCTGACTCTATTGTGGACTGTCAGCCCTGCAGAACTTGGGGTGGGGAGCTGTTCCCCAGGAGAAGGGCAGGTTTGGGGCTAATGGCCCACCATGTTTGAGTAGTTTCTTGTCAGTGGTGGCTGCGTCACTCTGCCTGTCAGCATGGGGGAACTCTAGAGGCACACAGCCATGTGTCCAAGTCGTAAAGTCAGACCTGGAACCCCCCGACACCAGGAAGAAAGAATGTTGGCATGTTATCTGCAGCCCTGCAAAATCAATTCTTAAGCGTTCCAGGAAACTACAGGGCATAGGGCAAAATTCCCCAGCAGGCAAGGAAGGAACCAAAACCGAAATGCACAGTGCTCACAGGGGAGGCCTCTAAGGTGTGCGGCATGTGCTTAACACGATCTGTGGCACAGTCTGTCGCTTTGTTTCATCAAAGGGAACATAAAACGTAATTTACAAGAATTTACAAGGGCTTCCCTGGGTCAACCGCCAGCTCCAGTTCATTGAGCTGCTTTTCCATAGGGTTTCAAGTTTCTCAAGAATAAAATTCTACCACTGTGGGAGTTTCAGGAACAGAATTGTTGCTGAGCTTGGTAGGGGGGAGTCCTCCTTCACCCCACTCACTCACACACACCCCCGCAAGACCACCCCGAAGGTGCCAAGCTCTATGAATTCTGCTAGCATGGAGTAACAGGAAAGGCCTCTGAAAGATGAAATCCCAAATCTCACAGTCTACCTTTAAGTTAAGAATCTTAATAACTCTCAGGAGCTATGTCTAGGGTGGCCTCTGATTTGTATTTAGCTTTTCACGAACTGACCTAGCTTTTAATCATTTAAATTGTATTTAAAACTGACTATACTTAAGGTCATTTCAAGATACTTTGGTTCCCCGAGTAAGAAATAAGTAGCCAGGGCTCAGGAGATTGGCCCAGTGAGTATACAAGCGTAAGAACCTGAGATCGAATCCCCACCACCCATGTAAAAATGCCGAGTACAACAGCAGGTTCCTGTAACACAAGTGCTGGGGAGATGGACACAGGCAGATCCCTACAGCTCACTGGCTAGCTAGTCCAGCCGAATCGGTGGGTGCCAGGTTCAGAGAAAGAGCCTGTCTCAAAGAATGAGGAGAGCCACTAAGGAAGACCTCAAATGTTGGCCTCTGGCCTCTACATGCACTCACACATGTGTGCAGGCTTACACGTGCACATGTGACCACACACATAAGAACATGCATACCCATGTGTACACACACACATGCAAAAGGGAAACATTAAGTTATTTAACTGAATCATTCAAATTTAGAAAGATAATGGATCTTAGTTTCTTGAATGCTGAAATATAATACAAAAAATTTTAAAATTATTTATTTATTTATTTATTTATTTATTTATTTATTTATTTATTTATTTAAGAGAGCGAGAGAGAAAGGGGCAGACTGAGAGAGAGAGGGAGAGAGAGAGAATGGGCGCGTGAGGGCCTCCAGTCACTGCAAACGAACTCCAGACACATGCGCCACCTTGTGCATCTAGCTTACGTGAGTCCTGGGGAATCAAACCGAGGTCCTTTGGCTTTGCAGACAAGCACCTTAACTGCTAAGCCATCTCTCCAGCCCCAGATTTTTAAAAAATATTTTATTTTTATTTATTTATTTGAGAGAGAGAGAGAGAGAGAGGTACAGAAATAGGCAGGTTGAGAGAGAGAGAGAATGGGAGCATCAGGGTCTCCAACCACTGCAAACAAACTCCAGATGCATGCACCCCCTTGTGCATCTGGCTTACGTGGGTCCTGGGGAGTCAAACTTGGGTCCTTTGGCTTTGTGCAGGCAAGCTCCTTAACTACTAAGCCATCTCTCCAGCCCTATACAGAAGATTTTTAACACAATAAATAGAAGATTCTTTTTTATAATTTCAGGTCAAATTTTGTTCAGTTTAATCTTACATGTTGCTAGGTGAATCTCCTACTCAGGTAGAATCTTGAAAATATTAGTGTTTTATTCTGAAAAATTGCCATGCTTATTTTTCTTAAATAGCCTCATTGACATTTTATGTCTAAAAGTCACCCATTTTGAGTGCAGCATTCTATGAATTGGGGCGTATTGACAGAGTTGTACAAACATCCCACAGCCTAATTTTAGACCATTTCCATTACTCTAGAAAGAAACCCTTGTCTCTTTACTGTCGCTCCTGGTCTGCAGTCCTGACTTTGGGTAGACATGGACGTACTTTCTGTGGCTATAGATCTGCCTGTTTTCCACATTTTCTCTACTTAATTTGAAACCATCCTGGATTTTTAAATAAAAAAAAAACTGGCATTTTAAGCAATTTTGGAGTCACGTTCTTAAGCCATCCTGTGGGTCACAGCCCCAGTGGCCTGATATCTTTTGCTCAGGGCTGAGCTTGGTCTGAGTGGAGCTGATGCCAGGACTCGAGTCCCTGTCTGCCTCAGTCACAAGTCTCTCCACCCAAGACCAGCCTTACCATTACCTGTGTGCTTGACCCCTCATCTGTCCTTCAAGCTCACAGTGCTGAGATGGTTTTAGGAAGAGCTGACAGGTCTCTTCTTGGGTGGCTGAGCCCCAGGCAAGTTCTGAGGATCTGTTTCAGACAGCTACACTGAGGTGATGACTTTCTGTCTTCATAGAACTCAGGAGAACCTGCAGATGACACAGCTCTGACTAGAACCAGCTTTGTGACCTTGGACAATCCTCTAGACCTCCCGGGTGTCCATTTCCCCATCCTTCTTCAGGGCTGGAGTTTAAGGGTTTAATGCCTGTTGCTTCCTCCCTTTCTTCTCCCCTCCCTATCCTCTGCCATGCCCTCAGTGAATGGATGGCATACTGTGCTGGCCAGTAAGGAAGACCATTTCTGAGCTTTGTGTGGTAGCCCATTCTGGCTACCATAATAACCTACCATCGACTGCATAGCCTCCAGACAACAGAAATTATTTCTTACAGTGCTGGAGGCTGGGAAGTCCAAGATCAAAGTGGAAGCAGATACGGTGTCTGCTTTCTGGTTCATAGATTGCTGGTTGGCTGTGTCCTATGGTAGAAGGGGCAGAGGGTCTCTCTGGGCCACGGTTACGCAGATGCCATCCTGTTCTTGAAGACTTTGTCCCCATAGATGAAGTGTCTCCCAAAGGTCCCACTGGATTTCAGCCTGGCATTTGAAGGAACAGAAGCAGCCATCCCCCAAGGCATTGCATCAGGTCCTGAAGACACTCCACCCACATCCCTACACATCCTGTGCCTTGTGCTGGCCGGGAAGTCATTTGACCGATGGTCTCTGAGACCCTCTCCTTGTCTTCCATGCACCTGATTTTGTCAACTGTCAGCTTAACAGGTGGTCCCCTTGGTGTAGAGACCTTTTACTTTTGGAACTAGACCCAGCACTCCGCTCTACAGAGAGGTCAAGTCTTCTGAAATGGTTGAGTTGGTAGCAGAAGCTTTTGGTTTTGATGGTTCTATTTGGTGGTCCATTTGTCCTCCTGCCAGGTGAATGTTTGAATGAGCAAATCTGTTCTTCCATGCTGAGTGTTAGAGCCCTGGGGAAGGCTTCACCGTGAGTGAGCCTCTAGGCTCGTAGATGAAGTACACTGTCTTTTCTCCTCCCCGGTGAGGCCAAGAACATTTACCAAACTCTTCAACTTATACCTGTAACTTTCATCTGCTAAAACGTCAATTCACTGCAGTTCTGCAATCATCTCCTTCAGGCTAGACCATTGGGAAGAGCTTCTTGCTCCCCAGCGCTGATGGTACTAGGGAACTCGCGTGAGGACTGACTGTAATAAGGTCTCGGGTCATTCCCAAGTCAGATACAACCCCGAGTCTCTCAGTATTCAGTGAATTTTTTGGGTAGGGTCTCCAGTAAAGAGAAAGGGATCTGGAAATGGTTTTGGATGGTTTTGGAACAGGAATTCCAACACTGAAGCTTGATAATGGGTTAGTGACAGCTTGGGTTACCCCCCAACCCCAGTCTCACCTCACTGTTTTGTGGCTCCTGGATTCCCTTGTAATTATATGGATGCTGAATATTTTGTATAGCACCCAAAGGTCCACAGTGCTAGGAGAACGTTTTTGAGAGACATCTCTAGACACAACGTGTCTGTGTGTCCCATTTCAGAAGAGATGAGAAAAGCACACTGAGTTTGGATCCAGTGAGGTGTGGGTTGGAATCCCAGCTCTGCCACTCTCTAGCGGTATCAATGAGTAAAGTCTTCAGTTTCATTTTTAAAAAAATTATTTATTTATTTATTTATTTATTTGAGAAAAAGGGGCAGAAAGAGACAGAGACAGACAGAGAGAGGGAGAGAGAGAGACAATTGGGCATGCCAGGGCCTCCAGCCACTGCAAACGAACTCCAGATGTGTGCACCCCCTTGTGCATGTGCCTCACGTGGGTCCTGGAGAGTCAACCTTGGATCCTTTGGCTTTGCATGCAAACACCTTAACAGCTCAGCCATCTCTCCAGCCCAAGTCTTCAGCTTCTACAATTCTCCCTGAGACTACACAGTGAATTCCAGGTCAGCCTGAGCTAGAGTGAAACCCTACCTCAAAAAACCAAAATAAATAAATAAATAAAAATAAAATGGGTGCAGGATGAGCATGGTGGTACATGCCTGTCATTCCCACACTTGGGTGATAGACACAGGAGGATCAGGAGTTTAAAGTCATCCTTGGCTACATGGAGAGTTCAAGGCCAGCCTGGGCTATGTGAGACCTTGTGTCAAAAACCAAACAAATAATTTTTTTTTTAAGCGTGATGCTACCTATGCCCAGAGCACTTGCAAGGAAGGAGAGTTATCAGGTTTATGTTTACTGGGCAGTTAGAAAGGTCGTGTGAGGCACATTCAGAGCCCTGGAGGAAGGTTTCCTCATCAATCACTCTCTACCTTATTTTCTTAGGGCTTCTCGTGGAAACCAGAGCTCACTGATTTAGCCAGATAAGCTAACCAGCAAGCCCTAGGGATTTCCTGTCTGCCTCCCCAATGCTAGAATAACAGGGACACACTGCCACAGCCAGCATTTTTATTAGGGTGCGAGATCTGAACTTGGATGCCCATGCTTGTGTAGAAAGTACTTTACCCACTGAGCTATGTTCTCAGCCCCTTATTTTGGGGTTTGGTCCTTATAGAAGAGTCTGTTAGAAAAAATACTTGCTAACTTCTCTTTGGTTTTTTGTGGGGGAGCAATAAAGGGGTTTGATCTGATACACTTTATTAGCATCACTATCTTTGGTTAAATCCTCATATTGCCTGACATGTTTCATTTTCTCTCACATGACACAAACATACTGAGAACCTGCTGTGGATTTGCAGAGACGTACACCCAGGACCACTGTGGGGCTTGGAGTCTGTGGATAGAGATCTGGGTGGAGTGTGGCAACCTTGCCAGCCCTCCATCTCACCATTGTCCAATGGACCGTGCCCTCTTCTTGCTGGGCCCACTGTTCTCCTCTGAGAACCAGCAGAAGTGCCCAGACGAGGACTAAGGACCCTCTGACTGCAGTTATGACTTTGCATTTCACGTGTGAAAGATTCCTCACAGTAAAAAAGAGCAGATGCATGGGTTCCTGGCACATTTAGCCTTTTGAATGGACTAGCTACCTGTGGGGTTTTTGTGAGGCAACCCGGCCTCTGTGTACCTTTGTGAGGACCGATTCTAAGCCAACCTGTGAGTGACGGAGAAGCAGCCTGGATGGAGCTGCACACTCCCTCCTCCGCCTCCCTTTCCTCTCTTCTTGCTCTGGCATCTTTCTTCTTCCTGAGATCTGAGTCTCCTATCTCAAGTTCTTGCCTTTATGTCAAGGGACAGCAGTGATCCAAGGGGCAGCTTGGAACCCATTGATCCCTGTAGAGAACATGCTTTAGCAGGCCCCTGTGGAGGCTCCACTCTTCCTGCCCCAAGATCACTGGCCTGACTCCCTTGTGACAGCTTTGTGAGGCCAAGCCCAGCTACTGAGCCAAGAGGGTTCTCCTAAGGACTGAGTGCCCTGTGGCCCAGGGCTTGCTCCTGCTCCTCAGTGTACTAACTGTCTGAATCTTTTTTATGTGTGTGCCTTTCCCCATCCCATTTCTTTTTATTGTTCCCCTGTGGATACCAAAATTCTCAGACGACCCAGCCTATTGTATAAAATGGGATCATATTTGACTATAACCTATGCATAGCCTCCCATGTATTTTAAACTGTCTCTAGATGACTCACAATACTCAATACAGTGTCAATGCTATGTCAGTAGTTGTTTGATTCTACTGTTTAGGGAATACAAGCTGAATGTTCTTTATCTAAAATGCATAGGACTGGAAGTGTTCCAGATTTCAGAGGTTTTTTATTTTGAGTTTTTGGAATGTTTATGTAGACTTAATCAGTTGATCATTCTTAACCCCAAAATCTGAAACTCCAAGACTCTAACTTTTTGAACACCGTGATGACCCCAACACTTTCAGATTTCAGATTTGTTGTTGTTTTTCGAAGTAGGGTCTCACTCTAGCCGAAGCTGACCCGGAATTCACTATGTTGTCTCAGAGTGGCCTCAAACTCACAGTGATCCTCCTACCTCTGCCTCCTAAGTGCTGGGGTTAAAGGCATGCACTGCCAGACCTTGCAGGTTTCCGTTTTGAATGGGAATGTGGGATACCTATCCTGTAACTATAAAGCCTGTGGCTTTACACATGGTTGGGGTCTGAGTGCCCAGTATCAGGCTGCTTTATATTTTCATTTCATTCCCACAACCATCTTGAGATATAAGCTGTTCTAGGCTTCGCACGGGTGCCCTTCAGACCATAGCAGCCTCACCCCAGGTCTCATTAGAATCATGACTTGAACCCAGAACCTGCTGACCCCAGCTCCTGAGCTTTCTCCTTCCAAAGGGTGCTGGTGGGTGATAAGCTCATCTCACTTTGCCTGGGACCTTCCTGTTTTGGATTATTGTAGGTCCCTAGTCCCTGGATGGGGGCAGGTTCTGAGTCCCGTGTGTGGTAGTTTGAATATATGTCCCCCAATATATTCAGTGTTCTATTAGTTATAGTTTGCATCTGCAATCACCTTCCTAGAGGCAATGTCACTGGGGGCTGGTCTTAAGCTGTTAATGGTGGGTTTGAGATTCCATTGTAAAGATATACAAATGTGCCTAGCAGGATTTCCTGAAGTGTGCTGTGTGACCTTTTGGCTATTAGTTTTGCTCTGTGTGCTGTGGTGGCTGGTTGGCTTTTGCTCTCTCTGCCTGGCCTTGTGAGAGTAGGCCGCGACTTCTGCAGTTATGGAACTTCCCCTGGATCTGTAAGCTTCAATAAATAATATCCCTTCCTCCATAACTGTGCCTGGTCTGGAAGTTCATCTCAGCAAACCTGAAGCTGTCTGCTACACCGTGCAAACCAGATTGGTTGTATATACCCCAGCTGCAGCACAAGAACCTGGGAAAGTGGGGAGGGAGTGCTGTAACATAGTATTATTTCAGATGGGCTGTGCTCCCACAGGCGCAGAGCAGAAGTTCCCGTCTGTACAAGAACAGACATTACTTGATGAGGTTGGGTCAGATCCTGCCCTGCCTGCACAGATGGTGAGACTGTACCTTCCAGGGACACTGGTGTGACTTTGTGCCTTCAGGGATGGCATTGTTGCTCTTCATGCCCAGCATGTACAGGAACCATGCCCAGGTTGTTAGCAAATCAGGTTTGGAAAACCCTGAAGTTCGCTGTGAGTGTGAGCTATTTGGGAGGGAGGTGGGAGACCCACCGTCTCAGGTGACTCAGGACAGACATGCTTCACTTTGAATGTCGAATGAAGTGACAGCACAGCAGTGGGAGTGGTGACAGTGCAGTGAATGCTGAAGAGCCCCGGTTCTGGAAAGAGGCACACTAGGGTGGAATTGGGCTACTTGCCTATAATGTGCTGACTCTATGATGTCGGGCAGGTTACAGAACCAACCTCTCAGGGTTCAGTTTCCCCAGCTGTAAAATAGGAGTAAGTGTTATTATACATACATGGTAAAAAGGAAACAGTGTGAAACAAGCACTTGGTACTGTCGGGCATCGGGACATAGCTGGTTCTCAGCAAGTGGAAGTCCACTTGTCTGTTAATGTATTTTAGGAGCCCTGACCTTCCACTGCCTCTGCTGCTGGCTGCAACACTGAATTTAGAAAGGAGAAAACAAACTAACTCCTGGTGGTGGGTGGCAGCAGAAGGCCACTGTTAAATGTCAACGGTTCCTGTCTTGGGGATTTTGATCAGCAGAGACTTCATTCTCAAAGGAAAGGAAATGGGCACAATGCTATTGGCTGTTTCCTCCTCAGAAGGCAAGAAAAAAACCCGAGGCTGCTCTTCCAGGGAGCCCAGTAAGTCCTCAGGGTTGTTGTTTGGACAGCCCAGTAGTCAGCCGGGATCCTAAAAACCCAAACCCTACTGGGCCCTCAGGAGGAGCACAGTGGGTTCTGTACCCAGCACCAGTATTAGGAGGTACTTCCATGCCTTTCAGGGTGAGTGGAGCCAGGCTGGATGGGCATTAGTTATTCAGGAGTCCAGGAACACACATATAGCATATGGTTTGTCTCTCTCCTCATTGTGGGTGTAATCTTACTAAAATGCAAATTCTGGGGCTCCCTCCGTCTTCCCCAGCCAGTCTGAGAAGCAGCCTGGATGTGCCCACAAGCACTCCAAAGGCACAAGTGAGTGGTGAGTTCTGAGAGACGAGGGTGGCACGGGAGGACGTCATCATTCTCTGGCCACCTTTAACGCTTGTTCCCTTCTCCTAGCAGGTCACTGGGCTCCTTCTGAGTCACAGGGGCCCTACTGTCCATCGCTGTGGGTAGGGCTGGCTGCTGGCTCTGTGGATGCTGACCTCCTGGCACTGACTGAACAGGGGGTGCGGAGGTGGCTCTTGGCTCACAGACTGGGCAGTGCTTGCCAGGTTTAGATGCAGCTCAGCTGCCTTCCTCGTACAAAGACTTGGTCTTGGTCAGATGGCTGTAGGGAAGGAGCTCAGAAGAGTGTACTATTTAGTGCGGGTCCTTCCTTCAGTGTGGAAAAGACACTCTCACCAAGTGCCCTGTATACAACAGGCACTCCACACAAGGTGAGATTGCTGTTACACTTATTAAAAGCACACAGGCCTCTTTGGCTTTTGTGGCCTGGGGTGCCACATCAGGTCACATGGCGCCCCATGAAGTCACAGGCAAAGGACCCAAACACCAGACCCCACACGGTCCAAGCATCTTAAAGGTCTTGTATTAGAAAAATAAACCAATTAAATAATACTGCCCCCCATAAAAGCCAACTTTTAATGGGTTCCATGGTGGGGTGTTCAGTGTGGCGGGCCTCGATGAGCCTGTCTGCCGCCGTGGGGGGAATTTCATCTTGCATGGTGTGGGCATAATTTCACAAGTCTTATGGCTGTTTTTTCCCCCAAAGTGTTGCTATTTCATTGTGTAGGAAGGGCAGCTTTCGTGCATTTAACAGTTTACCTCCTTTTTTGGTGGAAATGAAAAATGAAGCAATAAATTAAAGAAAAACACAAAGTAGATCTCCCCCCACCATGATTTCTTGGGGCACCTATGGAGGCATAAAGAACCAGTGTTTGTCTGGACAGCCTAATCAAATTCTAATGGCTTTTATGTGCTCACATTTGCCCACAGATCCCCCCTCCCCAGGGAAGGCTGCTGGGTGCAGACAGGCATAGAACTTGTATTGGAATCCAGTGCTTTAGGGCAAGGGTCGACAAACTCCAGACTGGGGGTGGGGGGTGTCAAATCCTGCCCACTGCCTGTTTTGGTTAATCAGTTTTAAAAATGTGGTGGTGGTGTTAGGGGCTGCTGGGGAAATGGCTGAGTGGTCAAGCACTTGCCATGAAAATATGGGTGTCTGAATTCAGATCCCCAGAACCCATGCAAAGATGGATGCTGTAGTTCTGGTGTCTGTCATCTCCACAGGCCTAGGGCAAAGGAGGAGGCAGAGACAGGAGAGTTGCCCACCCAGAAGCTCAAAGGCCACCTAGCCTGTAAGGCACAACAGTAAACAATGAAAGACCCTGCCTCAAATAAGGTAGAGGGGGCTGGCAAAGCCAAAGGATTTAGGTTTGATTCCCCAGTACACATGTAAAGCCAGATTACAAAGTGACAAATGCTTCTGGAGTTCATTTGCAGTGGCTTGAGGCCCTGGCATGCCCATTTTCTCCCTCTCTCTCTCTCTCTCAAATAAACAAATAAAATATTTTTAAAAAACAAGATAGAAGACTAAAACCTACACCAGAAGTTGTCCTCTGACCTCCACATGCGCACCATGGCACGTGTGCGCACACACACATACACTACACCAAACCAAACAAACAAACAAAAGAATAATGTTTCCTGACAGGTCAAGACTCAGTGAGCTTCAGAGCCCATCCACAGTGACACTCCACCCTAGCCACCTCTTATATTGTCTAGTTTTGCTGTGACCGTACAGTGGCACAAAGCTAAGTCCCTTCTTTCCCTTCCAGAAAAAGCTTGTCCGCCACCACCCTTCCCTAGGAAGGCATGGACAAGAAGAGAGGAAACACAGCCTGCATTTCCTGGAATACGTGATTTCTTTTCAAGGGCTCTGTAGTACTCAAAGGGACAAATCAAAGGGGACATGACTGGGAAGTGGGCTCACCTGGAGCACTTCTAGAAGTCATCTGCTGCTTATGCAAATAACTGCTCACTGTTCAGCTTTCAGATCAACTTCTGAAGAAGTTATGTATGTATGTGTGCATATACGTACATATGTGTGTATGTATATATGTATATGTTTGTGTGTGTCAAGACCAGATAGCTTCCTCAGTCGCTCGCCACCTTGTTCTCTGAGACAGAGTCTCTCAGAATCTAGAACGCACTGATTCAGAGAGGCTATTTAGCCAGTAAGCTTAGGGATCTGCCTGTCTCTGACTCCCCAGCTTTGGGGTGACATAGATGTGGACTGTGGGTGCATGTGGGCCGGAGGTCAAACTTAGGTGTCATTCCATTCACCTCTTTTGAGGCAGGGTCTCTCGTTGAGCTGGAGGGCACCAAGTAGGCTAGACTGGCTGGCCAGCGAGCTTCAAGGAATCTCCCCTCTCCCCATTCCCAATGTTGGGATTATAAGTATGAGCCCCTGTGCCTGGCATTTTGACATGAGTGCTAGAGATCCAAACTCAGGTCTTCATGCTTGTGTGGCAAGTACTTTATCACTGAGCCATCTCCCTAGCCCTTACTTTATTGTTAGCTTAGAATATGGTCCCACTTACAAAATATGCTTGCTGTCTGTCTTTTGAGTTCTGCATCAGCAGCCAGGGTCATCTTGTGTTAACCGCACCACTTGACCGTATGAGGAGGCCAAGCGGAGTGACTGTCCTGCACTGTGTAGGTCTGTGTAAGACGCCTCTGGGGTGTTGGCACAGTGATAGTGTTGCCTGCTGACACAGTTGTTAAAACGTGCGCCTGTTGCTAGGCAATGCGGGGCTGTATCGCCATGCCTGGGGCTGGCAGGACTTGGTCTCTTGGGCATTTTGACAGTGTGTTCTTGAAGTGGCTGCATTCCGGTGAGCTTTAAATTCTTGTCTTGTTTTCTTGTAGACTTGTGAAACATGTTTTCAGTGTAGCTTATACCCGTGAGGTGGGGATGTCTGAATGTTGGGGAGGACAGAATGGCCGCCGGCCGTTGGATCTAGGGACAGCAGTGGGACGCTTATAGATGCAAGTCTTTGTTCTTCCCACCTCTCTGCTGCTTCCCTCCGGACGCCCGTTTCTTTATCAGACAACGAAACATTGCCGCTCCTTTCTGACGGGCTTCGCTTTCTTTCCTCAGTCATGCGGAGGAATCCCTTCGGTGTGGACATCTGCTGTCGGAAGGGGTCACGAAGTCCTCTGCAGGAACTCTACAATCCCATCCAGGTAAGGACCCCCCCCCCCTCCAGGACCTTTCTGCTCTCACAGTATGTTCTGGAGACTTGAAATGTCCACTACTTCCTGGTGTCTAACATTCAGTGGGCGCTGCTTCATCTTGCTTCCTCCAGATAGGTTGACCATTTCCAATCCAAAATCCAAAATGCTCCAAAATCCAAACCTTTTGAGCACGTGGGAAATTCCATCACTGACCTCATGATGGGTCAGAGAACAAAATGCAGGCTCATGGGAAATATTGTGGTAAAATTACCTCCAGGCTCTGTGTATAAGGTAATACACAGGAAGGTAATAAAAAAACATAAATGAATCTTGTGTTTAGACTTGGTTCCCCTCCCCTCGGTATCTCATTATATATGCAAGTATTCCAAAAATCCAGAAAATTCCAAAACTGAACCTCTTTTGATCCCAAGCATTTTGGATGAAGTCGCTCAATCTGTATACCCTTTCTGGAATTCTAGCAGGAGACATTTAAAATTAATAGAAATGTGGAGGGAAATGCTGGATTTCACTTTCAACCCACCTCTGAGGTCCATATAATCCTGGGTCCAAGAATGGGACAGTGAATTTAAGGAGCCAGTGAGGTTGTATAGTCTCCCGCTTGGCGTACCCGGAAAGGCATGCCTAAGGGTAAACTCACCACCCAGCTTCCACATGGGATTGTTAAAGCCCCCGATGCCCTGTAAGCTACCTCTCGCTGCAGGAGTTTGGCGAGATTCCCTGATTAGGGGCGGGCTGTATGTTAAGTGACTGTCGTGTCACTGTGACTCAGGAGTTTAACGAGGTGGCAAACGTAGCCTCTATGTTGTTCATTAGGAAAAGAGCTCCTCTGGGGAAGAAAGAGAAAAAGTTTAAATAAAAGGAACATGTCTTTCTTGGAAAATGAGGAAGTTAGGAGACTTGGTCACCGTGGCAACAGTCTCAGGATGTTTGGGTCTTGATGTGGATGGAGATTGTAGAACACGGAGAGCTAGCGAGCGAGCGAGCAACCGGAGCCAATCAACTGACCTGGAATAGCTGCTGTCTCAGGATTGTATGTCGGAGGTGTGATCCCAGGCCATAGTCTCTCAGCTTTATTTTGTGTTGAATTACTAATTTCATATTTCTGTGGGCCGTGGTGCTTGATAGGAGAAGATAATGCTGGGACCTCAAAGATGATGACTTCTTAGAACCACTGCAAAGATACAGATGATGGCTAACCAGCACTCCTTGTTTGTCGCCGGCACACCCTTCTGAAAAAAAATGGACTTCTGTCTAGACATCATGGGTGGCCTACCCAAGTCAGCTGTCCTGCCATTCTCCTACCTGGGGCTCTCACGTGTCACTTGGCTAGAGTAAAGCTGTAATTTTACTCAGTTTTACCCGAGGTTTCCTTCTCTGGCTTGCATGGTAACTCAGCAGAGAATTTGATATTTGAGTTTCCTATGGTGCCCAAGTGACCTGACCATTGTGGGCAAATCTCCCAGCCTGTTTGTGCCCCTATCTTCAGGAAGAGAATGAGCCAGGCTTTTTACCACAGATAGAACTTCTAGTAAGCCATGCTGAAAACCCCCTATACAAACCATCCGCTGTCTGTGAACACTCCATGCTCATGAGTGACGGGTGTCAGAGGCAGAGTCATTTCTAATGTAGCTAACCCTCTGGATAGAAAAAAAAACCATGAACTGTGTCCTGCTTACCATTGTATTCCCAACATCTAACACCAGGGCCTACTCGATAGCAGAGTCCTCCAAATATTTGTAATTTTTTAAAGAGTGAAAGTCAGGGTTCAAATTCCTGTGTCACCTCTGTCTAGATGTGTAGCATGGCGCACATGATGCGTCCTTGTTAGGCCTCACTTTCCCACCTAAGCATTTCTCTGGCATGTGATGTTCTGGAATAGATGTGATGGGTCAGAGGCTGTTTATGCATGGTTTGCCGTTCTTATGGTTATGAAGGTGGTTCCAATATTGAAAGCTGTGACTTCAAAGCCTGGTATCATCAATTCCTAGCTGTGTGACCGACCTTGGATAGGCTACGTAACCCCTCTGAGACCTCTGTTCCCCATTCATCATACAGTGGGGCTCATGCTGACTGCAAATTGCATGAAGTGTCATGTTGGTGCCTCCTGTGACTTCATTCACTCATTCACTCACTGGCTTTTCACCTGCCATTATGTGTGCTGGGCACTGGGCACAGAGGGTAGAGGGGACATTAGTAGCCACTTGTGTTGGTCACAGTCACTATCCCAGGGCTGGCGTACATGAGCTACCTCTTTGGTGCCTTGGGAGACCCTCCTGGAGGAAGTTGCTTCCTCCTTATGGTGGTATTGAGTGCTGTCCAGATGAGACACTTAGCCGTGGCCTAGACCTTGGGGGCAGGGCTGGGAGGTGGCCCTTGTCACTGGTGAGGGTGTAGGCGGGTGAGTCATCTCTCTTCGAGGATGTCTTGGGCACACTGTCTGGCCCCTCCAGCCTGTTGCAGGAAGATCACCCCGTTTCCTGGGGATGTTGTTTTGGGATGTTTTTTTTCTGGAGCTGGCTTCCTTTACAAGCAGTAATTATGTCCTATTCCCACGCAAGGTCCATAAGTGGCACTCTTGGAGAAATAGCCCTGGGCTGTGGCAGCCTGTGGAGTGCAGAGAAGGGAGGAGTGAACGGGCTGAGCTTAGAGAGTTCTGCCCCCCGAGTCAGCTCCAGGCTTTGAACTTGCTTGGACTCGCCTGCATTTTCTCATAGTTCCCTTCCAGCCAAGCTGCTATAGCTCCCGAGCTTTGAGTGATACTGTCACTGAACAAGGGACGGACCTTCTGATCACTCCAAACCAAACTGCCCCCAGAAACAGTCCCTTTATTTTATTATACACTAACTGGTTATTTGGATTTGATTTAGAAATGGTGAAAACAGGGACTATTCATTTTATATGATAAGAGTTCCAGCTGATGGCGAGAGCTGCAGCTGCTGAGTTGCTTTGGACTCACACACCACAGGCCAGAGATAAACTCTGGGCCTTGGAAGCACCTCATTGGATCCATATAGTGAACCTTGAGCTGGCTATTACTTCTCCTCTCATGGCTGGGGCAACCAAGGCCAATAATTTTATACAGCTTATTCAAAGCCATTTAGCCAGTAGGATGCAATCACAGAACAATCGACCAATCCGGGTAGACCATGCTAACAGTTACTAGTGACTTACTGGACGCTGTAAGTAGCACCATTCTCCTTGCAGGAATTACCCCATCACCCTCAAAACAACCATAAAACCAAGAAGCTTTTCACTGGGCAAAAGCTTAAACCACCCCTGGGTCAGTTCGCACTAATCTGACTCTAGAGTCCAAGGCTTTCTTATTTTTAGTGCCCTGAAAACCTCTAACCATTTAAACAATTGGTTAGGAAAAAAATAAAGCTTTGTAGTTGGTATTCTTAGCAAAACTGCACTGTGATGTCTTATAATTTTCCCGGTTCTCTGCTGTCTCCCTGGCCCCAAAATAAAACATAATTGCCGATCGCATCAGCTGGCGCCAAGTCACTGAAAGTTCAGGAATTGCCAACCTCATATTTGTGGGCCGAGCCATCTGCAGGCTGCCAGGGCTCAGCTCACATCCACGGGGCAGAGCACCACTGTCAGCGTTAATAGGGCATAATTGTCCCCAAATGCCAGCGAGGGCGAGACAGCTTGTCCTCCTGCCTCGCCCACCCCCTGGCCTCTCGTGGGTTCCCTGACATCTCCCCAGAATCCTTCATGCGGTTCGGGCCTGCCCTGTAGCTTCTTTCTTTAGCATGCATGCCTGCTCTGTGATTACTGCATTCAGAGGGGTGGGATGCACCGCTTAGCACTGACCGTGAGTGTGCTAGGAGGTTTGCACAGGACACTGCAGATCTGACAGACTGCAGCTTCCTAGGGTCCCGGGATCCCACTGTTTAAGGATCTAGTCGTATTCAGAGTGACCTGTTGGAGGGGGCAGATTATAAGATGCCGAGTGTGGCTGGAACTTCAAGGCCATCCCACCATCTCTGTTGTTGGATATTTTAGTGTGCTGAAGTAAATATCTGTCTTCACCAAAGGGGGATGTAGGATTAAGGATGGAAGGAAGGGAGAAAGGAAGAGGAGGAAGGAAAGAGAGGGAGAAAAGAAGGGAAGTTGCTGTTCATTGAATGTGTGACGCATGTCTTTTGACTATGCTAGGTGTTTTGTAAACATCTCATTGATCTTGCTGTTGTCATAGCAATGTCATAGGAATGGAATACAAGGTGCACACTGGCCAGCCGCTCTCCCGACTACTGAGAACTACCCCTAACCCCTCACTGAATCTTTACAACACCAAAAAAGATCTCTGATAACCCATTTCTTCAGACAAGTTAACTGAGGTTCAGAGAAGGTGAACAATCTATCAAGATCACACAACTCCCCCCAAAATAGAACTGGGTCTGTGTGACCTGGATAGACTTATATAGGAGCAAAGAGCCTAACACTTTCTCTTCCCCAGGAAGAAAAGTGCTTCGCAGAGAATTTCTTTCTTAGTGACTTGGGGTGGCATGTGGGGTGCACTTGAGCCCAGATGGAAAGTCTCCAGCATCCAAGTCTCCAGTGACCGCAGCTTGGCTGTGGCATGGTCTCAAACACACAGGAGATACCCAGTTCAACGTTGCAGGTTTCTTTCTGTACCTGCTGTTTGGCCCAGACAGAGGGCGGCTTTTGTACCTTGTCTGGTGCCAGGCCAAGTAGGAATCACCCCCAAGAACTCTGCAGTGTGAAACTCACTACCCCACAGCCGAGTTCTCAGGGGTACTTGAAGGTGTCCATTCAACCAAAAGTATTTGATTGACAGAAGGTTACAGTAATCCAAGGCTGGAGGGTAGGGGTGGAGGGTGGAAGCCTTTCTCGCCCCTCACCTAAGTAGCTTCTTCAGCAATGCTGGGCAAATGTTGCTTCTTCAACAGGCACTTGTGGAATAAACAGAGAAAAGGTCTGGGGAGAGAGTTAGCTAAAAACCTGCTACAGAAGAATTTTTGCAAAGTCAGGGGAAATCAGGCTTAAGGAGCCCCCTCCCCCCACCCCAAGGCCCTGTGCACACTGAGGGCCTTACAGAGCAGGTAGCCCTTGAGTCGAGTCTTTGAAGAAAGACACGTCACACAAGAAGAGCGAGTGAGGGGCCACAGCTGGGCCAGTTGGGCTGGAGTTAGGGTGATTGATTCTGGGAGCTGGTTGGAGGGGGCAGGAGAGGAATCTGTCAGGTGAGTTGGGTGGTATCCCCCACTTCACAGAGCATGGCGATTAGGGTTTTAGGGGGCAGCAGGGGTTCTGGGAGACACTCAGCTTATGAACCAGCTCAGCCCCCACCTCAGCCCCTGTTAACTGTGCAGCTTTTCCAGGGTAGGAGACTCTTCCCTCAGGCATCAACATTACCATTTAGAAAGTGAGGGTGCTGAGTTAAGTCAGGGGGTTCTCAGACCTGGATGTACATGAGATGCACTCGAGGGGTTTTAAGGCATGCCCAGAGCCCAGGCCGGATATGGGGGGTGTGTTGCTATTTTCTCACAGCTCCCTGGGTAATTGTCTTGGGCTGCTGGAGATCAGAAGCTCTGGGCCAAAGGGTCCTTCAAGGCCCTTCAGTCGCAGACATTTTTGATTCTCATGGTCACTGTTACTTTTGGCGAGTTCTCTGTGGCTCACTGCAGTCCCCAGCCTCTCTCCATGGGAACATGGCGTCTTCATCAGGACAAGGCTGGACTATCCTTGCTCTCAGCTGCTCAGCGAAAAGGCGTGTGGCACCACTGCCCCGAGTGTTGGAGACTCACCCAGCATTGTGTGGAGAAGCCCCAAAGCTGGGCGCCCAGGCGAAGGATTGGAACAAGCCACTCTCGCCCTCAAAGCGACACCTGAGCCACCCTCTCTTTATCCCATGAAGAGTCGAACCCAGACTTCCAGGCTGGGCGTCAGGTGGGACTCTGAGAGATCAGTTGCTTCTTACAAATAAGACTAAACAGGCTATCTGCCTTCTCAGTTGCTGTTTGGGAAGGATGCTTGGAGGTGGTTACTCCAGGGAGCCCGAAAGAGTGGCCATTGTTCAGTCCCGACTCCGCTCCATTAATCCCGTCATTACTAACCACCTGGTAAATGACGAGTCCCTCTCATTATCTTGCTTTGACCCAACAGCTGTCTACCAGACAAAGAAGGATTAATTGATTGAGTTGTACCCTGGCTCCTTATGCAAAGGTATTACTGACCGTCGGCCCAGCAGAAAGGCAGCTGGCTGGCAAAGACAAAATATTACATTCACCTGCCCCTACCCACGGCACCCAGGAGTGTGCTTCATTATTCATTGCCATGACAGCGGACCAGCGAGGCTCTGTACAAAGCCAGCTACAGTGGGCCATCTTTGCTGGCCATGGCTGGCAGTTCCATTATCCTCAACCAGAAAACCATCCTGGTCAGATTTCCAATCAAGCCTGGACAGGTGGGGATGCTGGGGTGAAATGCAATTTGGGTCAGAGGGGAGAAAGGGATGCTTGAAGGAAGTAGGGAATCCTAGCCCAGGTGTATGACCTGAGGCCATTACCTAACCTCCCTCAACCAGGGCTTTCTCATAGTAGAGTGAAGGCATGGTGCCCACTTTACAATTTTGTGAAATTCAGAGACATCATATACAAAAGGCCCCTTAGGGAAACGCCAAGGTCAGACTTGCTGTTCTCAGGGGCCATCATTGTTCAGATGGAGTTAGGCAATAAGGACTTTCCTGAGGCAGTGTGGGCACTTGCTGGCCCCCCCGCGCAGCAGACTCAGACATCTGCATGTGCATGTTGGGGCTTTTCTGGAATAATCCTGGGCTAAATGAGTCCCTCCTGTATGTGAGCCCTCAATTATGCTCATGGTGAGCACGTCCTGTTTTAATTGCTGCTGTATTTTCCAGGCTCTGGGTTCTTTGCTTAGGAAGCTTGGTCTGCTCATTTAGAAGGCCATGAGTCATTTGCCTGCAAAGCCGAAGGACCCAAGTTCAATTCCCCAGTACCCACATAAGCCAGATGCACAAAGTGGCCCATGCATCTAGCTTGTTTGTAGTGGCTAGAGGCTCTGGCACATCCATTCTCTCTCTTTCTCTTTCTCTTTCTCTCTCTCTCTCTCTCTCTCTCTCTCTCTCTCTCAAATAAATAAATAAAATTTTAGAAGGCCACGAGTGCTTCTGTGTACGTGTATAGCATGTATACCTGGTCCACTGCACCCAGAGTTTAGACAGTGGGTAGACACGGATGGCATGATTTGAAATGGCTCTTCATTTATGTTTGCCACAGGCTCATTAATACCCCCATGAGCACCTCAGGACCAGGGGGTTAAGGAAGCCTCATCACCAGCAGGTGGTTATGTGCTTCCTTTGAAGTCATCGCTAACTCGGGCTTTCTCTTCAGGCAGTTCTGTTTCCGAACAAGCCTCATTTGATCCAATCCAGTGGAATCTGGAGAGGAAGCACCCGGCACTAATGGGGTTTTTCTGTATCAGTCTGTGTGAATATGATCTAACATATTTCAATGGGAGAAGGGCATGTGGGTGACAAAACAACCCCAGCAATTGCCAAATGGTAACACAGCTGTACAAGCTGCCATTTTCCTGCAAGTTATTTCCTGAATTACCCTCAATTAGCAGAGGCCTCTACATAATTTGATTTTTCTGTAAATTACACAACTCAAGTAGCTTCACAGCCAATTGGATTTTAACCTTGTCAGATGGAGGGAGTTGCAACAGGGCCCTGGCCCGTGGTCAAGCTCTATAGGAGAGATGCTGGAGGAGGGAGTGACAAGAGTTTTGGGGTCTGGTGGGGAACAGGGTGTGCCCCCACACACACTGGTTTTTACAGATTTCAGGCAAATGGTTGACCATTTTCCAGCACTGGAGACTTTGTTTATAAAATAAGAATAAACTTCCAATGGTTTAGTTTTGTAGGGTTACATTTGAAAATATGGAGTGTTCAGGAGGGAGGAAGGAAGAGAGGGAGGGGAGGGAGAGATCTCTACCCTCTTCCCCATACAACTTTGAGATGACATGATAGATTCTAGTTAGGTTGACCGGGGTCATCATTCTGTGCTGTCCACATATAGCTGAAAATATCCTGCGGGACCACCATGTATATAAAGTATTTTTATTTGTCAATTCAAACTCAATAAAGGAGGCTAGGGAAAAAGAAATAAAAAAAGCCATTGCCCAATTAGCTCATCTAACAAGAGAGTTGGGCCAGTAAACTGACCATTGTAAAGTCAGGTCCTGCATGAGCTCAGTGGAGGATAGTCAGGGTGTGTGTGTGTAGAGCCTCTGCCATCCTGCTGAGCTAAGGCATGCAGAATGAAAGGTGGCACCCAAGTGGCTCCACACTCCCATACACAGTGAACACTGGGCAACAGAAAGCAGATACAGGGACTCTGGGGAGCTGCAGCTTCTCCTCACCGGGTAGGTGTTTCTGTCTCGGCCCCTCTGAGAGGGTGCGAAGCCCAGGCACACATAAAGGCTAAGTTCAAGGGGCTCCTGACTTCTAGAGAAGCCAGTGGAAGCAGCCACTGACAGCCGAGACGGGGTGGCCCTGAAAGGCAGCTGGCTGTCTGGGGTCATGCCACAAGGCATGACGCTCAGGCTACTGAAATGACCTTTTGCAGTTTCTTAGATCAGGGATCTGAAGCCACAGAGTGGCTCATCTGGAGCCTGGCAGTCAATTTGGGCTTTGGAGGAGGTGCTCCGGCTTGTCCATGTGGTCTTCAGCACGCTCCTCGCGGGAGACAGATCTGTGGACGCTATGGACATCCTGCCAGGGAAGACTTTGCCTTCTGAGAGCCAGGCAAGCTCTACTCTGTCTTGGCTTCTGGCCTTCTGTCCCCTCCCAATGTTTGAGGAAGAGTTCTGAGGGAAAGAGAACCGTCTGGGCTGAACAGCCGAACAGGGGACAAGAGCATTTGTCTGGGACCAGCTCACTGCCTGTCAGCTGTGTGACATAGGCACCCTCCTTACTTCCCCACTTCCTCTTCCTTACTTGTAGAAAGAAGATCAGTGGCACCTACCTCATAAGTTCTGGTGAGAATTCAGCGGATCCAGACATGTGATGTGCTTAAGATGCGTGTGACATGGAGTAAGGACCTGCTGTCAGTCGTTACTGTGATTCAGGCACAAAGCCAGCAAGCAGAGATTAAGGTGGCTTAGAAGACAGGACTGTCACACCTGGCAAGGGAACCCCTACCTGCAGTCCTGCCACTTGTCACTAGTAGTTCTGTGCAGCTCTCAGATGGTTCCATTGTGCAGCGAGTTTTGATGTGCAGTGAGTTTGTGAACCACTGCTTTAGGTTTCTGCTGCTCGGAGTCAGGGCCAGCAGCCCAGCACCAACTGGGGGCTTGTTAGAAATAGCACCCACCCCCGGGCTGGAGAAATGGCTTAGCAGTTAAGGTGCTTGCCTGCAAAGCCTGAGAACACATGTTCGACTCTCTAGGTCCCATGTAAGCTAGATGTACAGTGACACAAGTGTGCAAGGTTTCACATGCACACAAGGGGGTACACATGTCTGGAGTTCAATTGCAGTGGCTGAGGCCTTGGCATGCCAGTTTTCTCCCTCTCTTTCTCTCTTTCTCTTTCTCTCTCTCATAAAAAAGGCAGTCTGTTGGGCTTTCCTCAAAAAAGAAAAAAGAAAAGCAAAAGAAACAGCAACCTCCCCTTCAGGCCTCTAGAGCACACACCGTGTTTGCACCATGTCCCACGGGCTCTGCCCCAGAAGTCACTAGGTAAGTTCCTCCAAGAAGCACTAGGAGATTCTAGATGTACTGACCAGCACATCAGAGTCTGCAGATATGAAACAGGGATGTACAGGAGGCCATACCCCCACTGTGTCTCAGAGGAGGAAGCTCCGGCTGGCTGAGCTCCTGGAAGTCAAAAGTTGTGTTCATGCCTCGTGGGTGCTAACCGGTGACCGGGACTCACTTAACACTAGGTAATATTGGTTTGCATCGTAGGAACTGTCACTTAGGATAGCTTCTCCCTGAGCCATTCTTCCAATGGCTATTGAACGCCTTCATCTTCAGACAGGCTGTTACTGCCCAGTACCTTGAGAGTATCCTTCCACATTTTACAGATGAGGAAACTGAGTCACAGACAAGCATATCAGCCTTTCTGGTGAACTGCAGAGTCACAATTCAGTCCAGCTCCAGAACCCACTTCTGTTGGGATGAAGCTGGGGCATGCCTGCCAGCTTTGTTGGACGAGAGATTAGTTAATTGAACCAAGGACTGAAATTTCTTGTCTTTAAGCAAGGACACACACACACATGTACTTCTGGGAGCAGAACACAGACTTGCCCCAGAGTGGGCTGTCACCTGGTACTCTGTGTAGGATAAAGACCATGGGTGCTGCAGGCCTACCTGGCTAAGGGTCCTCAAAGAGCCTCCTGTCCCAACACATGGGCTTGGCGGAAATGAAATAGGGTATGATTGGAATTTGTCGCCCACATCCTGTGCCAACAGCTCAGTCTCCTTCCTAACTTGCCCACCCTTCCCAGAAACTCTCATGGGCATTTTGTAAGCCAGACAGAGCACCCCTAAGCCAAGAATGGGTTTGCCCAGAGCAGAGACTGCCCCAATACCACACCGTGACGTTGCAGGAAGTACTTCTGTGGGTTTGGATCTTTGTTTTATTTCTACCAAAAGAAAGAAAGAAAGAAAAAGAACAAAAATACTAGGCAACTGCTTTTAGATGTGCTTTTTTTAGCTCTTCCCTGCTTTGGCATAGTAACCATGAGTAGTTTATTTTCTTCTCATTCTTGCCCGCAGGGGCCTAGTTTCAGTCACTCACTCTAAGCTCAATAAAGACAGTTTGGCGGCCACCTTTCATCTACTTACTACTGAAGCCCCACCAAAGAGGAATATGAATGTTTCTAGGGCTCCACCTTAATTAACACCATGCACGGGCCAGGGAGAGCAAGCCCAAACAGGTGGTTGGGCCAGGTCAGGACAAAGTTGGCTGTTCTGATAGTTGGGTTTTGTGTTGGGGACAAGAGTTGGTGCGTAGCTGTGTGCAGATGCTGGGTGAGGGAATGGGAGGATGGGGTTCACTCACTTTGAAAGCCCATTTGTCCCTCAGGGTAAATTAGAAAACTCACAGGAAGCCCATGTTTGGTTTTATTTTTTAAATTATTGACAGCTTTGATAATTATAGACAATAAACCATGATAATTACCCCCCCACTCCCACTTTCCCCCTCACAAATCCACCCTCCATCATACTCCATCACCATCTCAGTCTCTATTTGATGTCATCATCTTTTCCTCCTATTATGAAAGTCTTATGTACGTAGTACTAGGCACTGTGAGGTCATGCATATCCAGGCCAATTTGTGTCTGGAAAATTGCATTGTAAGCAGTCCTACCCTTCCTTTGGCTCTTACATTCTTCCCACCACCTCTTCTGCAATGGACCCCAAGCCTTAAAAGGTGTGATAGAGATGTTTCAGTGATGAGCACTCCTCTGTCATTTCTTCTCAGCACTATGTGCCTTTTGGGTCTTCCCAGTGGTCTCCGCCATCTGAAAAGAGAAGCTTCTCTAACCAGAAGTGAGAGTAGCATTAATGGTATTAATGGTATTGATAATGGGTGTGAACGTTAAGAAAAGTGATTACAGGGCAGTTTGGTGGAAGCCCATAGTTTTTGCAGATGGAACACACTGATGCCTCCTGTTTAAAAGCAACTGGATTGACAAGGAACACCCTGTAACGTTGCAGAGGGACAAATCTGAATGGGAGAGTCTGCTAGCTCACAAGTCAGCTCAGCCATGCCCCTCATGGCAGCTTTGTGATCTGTCATTCCTGAGGACCTTCATGCCAAGTCTGATAAGGCTCGCTTGCAAATTGCACCACATTTTATAGGGAGGTGGCATGTGAGAGTGACATTTGAAAGTGACAAGACTGGAAGGCTGTCTGGAGACATGTCCCTCAAAGGCATTTTTTCACCACATAGCCTAGCTTGCAAATGATCGCGCCCCCCTCCCCACCTCCTACGTTCTTCTGCTCACCACACTTGGGAATCACATTCCCAGAACGGTTCATCTTGGTTCAGAAAATCAGCCGCTGCACTGCGCTCCGTAGGGTTTCTTTCACTTGACAGGATAAATGAGCTGGTGCCTGAGAAGAAACGTGACTTCTTTAAGGAGCCAGCAGATAGGCTGGGAGTTCAGAAGCAGCTGACACCCAGTTATTCCTGGTCATGGGGGAAGGAGACGGAATGAGAAACTGAGACAGCAGATCTGCTCCCAGCCTCCTGTATCTGAACGGCCTTTACTTCCGGGGCGCCTGCAATGCACCAAGAAATGGGCTGATTCATGGCTCTCATCAGAACCCACGTCACCTCCAAGAGTGACACATCAAAGGGAATTTGTCCACCCTCGTCTTAATGAGAAGCAGCTCAAGAACCAGAAAGTCCCTATTTATTTATTTACTGACTTGTTTATTTGTGTATGGGGCGGGGAGTGTCATTTTTCTTGAGCAAGAAAAAAATGTTCAAGTGTGATTAGGAAGCAGCATATAACATAGTGAGTTTCTTTTTGCTAATTAAAACACACACACACAAGAAAAATTACTGGGCTTCAAGCCTGGGTTATCTTGAAATAAAGACCAGGCACTAGGAGAATGAGAGTCCCTTGTTATTATCCCTCTGATGTCCCCTCCAGGATATTATGAGGTAACTAAATCAGAAAGGAAGAAGCGATAAGTATCTCATTAAGATAAGACCCTGCCAAAAGCAGCCAGTGGCAAATTGCTACCATTTGTTATCCAATTAATGGGCAGGCGTCGTCTCTCTTGAGCCTAGAAACCCTGTTTGTCTCTATCCGGTCTTCCTTCAGATTCCGCTTGCTTTACATCCTTGTCCAAAGCCCATACACACCCAGGCAACTGTAAAGCTGTCTGAAGCCTCTTCACTTCTGACCTCAAGCTTTGCACAGGGAGACCCTCTGTACACAGCACCGCACCGAATAGTCACCCATGTGGGGAACCTTGATGGAGGCCTAGGCAAAGGGATTTTTGGAGAATGTAAGCCAAGAAAACCTTGAAGGTAAACTTGCTGCTAAAGCCAGTTAAAGAGCTGGGGCTGAGGACATACATTCCTCCTCTGATGCTGCCCTTGACCTTGCTCCTGGCTCAGCTCATTCAAAACCCAAGGCCTTGAGCTGGAGAGATGGCTTAGTGGTTAAGGCACTTGCCTCGGAAACCTAAGGACTCAGGATCGATTCTTCAGTACCCACATAAACCAGATACACAAGGTGGTGCACATGTCTGGAGTTGGTTTGCAGTGGCTAGAGGCCCTGGTGTACCCATTCTCTCCCTCCCCCTCTGCCTCAGTCTGTGTTTCTCAAATAAATTAATTTTAAAAATTAAAAAAGAAAACAAAACCCAAGGCCTATAGTTCCTGGCTTCCTAAGCTAGGGAAGGCAGGCTGCTCCTCACAGCTTTGCCCAGAGCCCTGAGGCAGTAATTCCGTGCATTCTTAAGCCTCTGCATTGGTGGTGATTTGTTATAGCAGTGACAGAAACCTGTATGCATACATGCATACCTTTCCAGGGGGAGTTAAGGCTCCCGCCTGCATCCAAGTTCCAAGGGAAGCCCCAGAGATGTGGGATCTGTGACATCAGGTAAGCACAGTCCTACGACGGCACACGGAGTCTAGACTATGAGAACGCAGGCGCTCCTGGGCTCATTGTGACGTTTTAGTCCTGAAATCCATCCTGGAGTCAAAAGCTCGTAATCCACTGTGCCGCCCATGACGGTGACCCCCCTCCCCACCACCACTAGCCCACTACAGTCATCCTCCTCCTCCAGGGATCAATCAGGATGATATAGCTGAGGTCCCTACCATATTTGTAAGAAGCTAGTGGCCACCTGAAGTTTACATCAGATCATCTTCTGTGGGTGGATTCTTGTCCTGTCTGGCACTACCAGGTTTAGTCATCACCTTAAAAATCAGACTGAACCCAGTGGCTGTCCTGAATAAAGATTTGCCAAGATGGTTTCCATGTGGTTTTGTTAGGAATGCTGTGCTGTTCTCAGAGTGCCTTCAGGTGCCAGCTTCATGGAAACCCTGTTCCGTGAGGGGAGCAGGGCGGTTTGCATAGGGTGTGAGTACGCCCTCATGGTTTCCCGTGCTAGAAGTTTGGTCCTTGGTGTGGGAAGTGGTAGGACCTTTAAGAGGAGGGTTCCTGGGCTGGAGAGATGCTTAGCGGTTAAGGCATTTGCCTGTAAAGCCAAAAGACCCAGATCTGATTCCCCAGAACCCACATAAGCCAGGTGCACATGGTTCTGGAGTTTGTTTGCAGTGGCTGGAGGTCCTGGCATGCCCATTTTCTCTCTCCCTCTCGCTCATAAGTAAAACTTTAAAAAAGAGTTTAGGGACTCAGGTCCTTTGCCTCTAAAACTGGGACTAGCAGTCTCCCTCCAGAGATGGTAATATGTGGACGGTTGTTAGCAAACTGTAGAGTGCTGTGCCTGACTGGTATTTTACTCCGGTGGTACCATCACAGTTGAGCCAGCTGTGTGCTTGGTATAAATATTGGGCAGCCCTGCTGCATTATGAAACAGGAAGGGGTTGCTTCTTCTGTTACTTTCATCATAGTTGGGGGGTATGAGACATACACCAGTCCCTCAAAGCTTCCCTTTGCTGCCATGAGATGTGCTCAAGCAAAATGCCTCCTGTTCATCTGAGCCATTCTGTGTCCTGCGAGGCAGATGAACAGAGAGACTATGGGCCCAGAACATGACACCCATTCTCAGTGACACTGCCCACCCCCATATTTGAGGGAGACGGGTGGGAACCAACCTGCCAGGCAGAATCTCGGAGTTCTGGTGAATAAAAGCTTTGCTCAGAGCGATTATGCAGCTCATTACGATGCTCTGCACTCCAGCTGCCCATTCTAGGGGGACTGTCAGAGCAATTCGTTTGAAAAGGGGTCAGTGTATAACTGGCAGCAGGAGAAAAGGAAAGAGATGCTTTGAAACAATACAGTGGTTATTGCAGCCAGGAAGGCTAAGATAAAGGGGCCAGACACCCTAGTCAGATCCCTAGGGACCAAGTGTGGGTGGGCTGTGAATCACATGTGTGGGCCATGCTGGTAGTGCATTTGGTGTGACAATTGGTAAATGCCTATTGAATGAATGAATGAATGAAGTGATTGGTGCTTTCCACCTATTTATCAAATGGATGAATGAAGAAGGGAAAGAATGGGGTTGGAGAGGTGGCTTAGTGGTTAAGGCATTTGCCTGCAAAGCCAAAGGATCCCGGTTCAATTCTCCAGGACCCACATAAACCCGATATACAAGGGGGCGCACACGTCTGGAGTTCGTTTGCAGTGGCTGGAGGCCCGGCACGCGCATTCTCTCTCTCTCTCTCTCTCCCCTCCCTCTGTCTCTCTCTCTCTCTCCCTCTGTCTCTCTCTCTCTCTCTCAAATAAATAAATAAATAATGTTTTAAAAAAAGAAAGGAAGGAATGAATGAACAAGTGAAGGTAAGAATCTATGTAAAGTGATAATGATCATTGTATCTGCCTTGTATGGCTAGTGTGGGAATTCAGCAGGCAGAACCATCAACCCAGACCCAAGAGCAGCCTGCGCTGTTTGGACTTGAATTGCTGTGACATTTTCCCTCGGTATGTCAGTCAGCTCTGGTTGCCGCACTGAGGTGCCACGGGCTGGGTGGCTTCCACAATGGATGTTGTCTCGCAGTTGTGGAGGCTGAGAGTCTGCTGCACTCAGGCGCTCATTTCTGGTAAGCCTTTCCTCTGGCCACCACATGACGCCCCTCCTGCCGTGACCTTGCATAGCTTTCCCTAGCATGAGCACACTCCTGGCGTCTCTTCCTCCTTCAGTCCTGTGGATCAGGGTCTCACCTTCATGACCTCATTTATCTCAACTCAGAACACACATTCAGGGGAGACTTCCACATGAGAATCTGGGGAGACGCCTCTCAGGCCCTAGCACCAGAGAAAGGAACCTAGCTTTTGAAGTCTGTAGGTTTGGCCTAGTGTTGAAGCAGCTACATGAAGTCTCCTGAATCCACTAGAGTGACCCCCCCCCTCCCAGGCTGTGTCCTTCAGAGACCCCAAAGCCATCCTTGTCATCTCTGCTGGCTGACTAACAGGCAGCTTGCTGGTGTTCTTTATTTTACTTTGTTTTTATTCAAAAAAAAAAAAAGCAAAATTTCTGAGCTGTCTCCCAACTGACTTCATACCAGTGGATGCTGCAGGGCACCGTGAGTCTGCACCCAGTGGAGAACCAGGTTGTCTCAGAGATTTTTTTCATCTCCTTTCTCACCTCCACATCTTGCCTGGAAAATGATAAAAGCTCATGAACTTGAACCCTACAAACTTAGACTATGTCCCATTGCCTCCACACTCACATGGTGAAGAGCTTAGTGCCCTGGGCAGGGGACCTGGGAGGCTCCTGGAGATGACCCAGTCCTTCCTTCCCCTGGTCTCACTGCCTTTCCAGTGAAGAAACTGAGGTGCAGGGAGGGTGTGCAGCTGTGAGGCCACACAGCACACCGCATGCCGCAGGCCTGTTGAACCTCTTAAAGACATGGACCCAGCACGCAGTGATCTGTTTGTTCACTAAAGACACACACTCCTTCTTAGTGAATACTCGGTTCCTTTGACTGTGTGGACTTAAATTATGAAAAACGCATTTTTGAAAAATATTCTGCATTTCATTTTCCCACTAATTATGACTGGCTTTTCTGAGAGCTATTTTGGGGAGGTTTATATTAATTTAACAACAACAACAAAAAAAAAAGCTTTCTTAATGCCTCGTAAAATTTTCTGTACAATTCATGCTGACCAACACCCCTCTTGCAATTATGTCACCAAAAACTTCTTTTTAAATACCACAGCTTTTGTCTATTCGTGTGACCCTTAAAAGCAGCATTCATCCAACACTCGACCCCCACCCTCTAGCAACTAGGCAAACCATGAGACTTTATAAGGTCAGTCAGAGCAAGCGTGTGAAGGTGCTATGTGCACTGGAGATGTCGTGGACACCGTGTTTCCCTGAACTGTTGTCCCTGGTGTTTATACATGGAGGCTGTTCTTCCTGGGGAGCACATGTGTGTGCATGCATGTAGAGGACAGTAGTTCAGTCACCCTCCACTTTATCTTTGAGACAGGGTCTCTTACTGAGCCTAATTCGGCTAGACCATCCAGCCAGCAAGCCCCAGGGATCCTCCTGTCTCACCCTCCCCAGCACTGGGATTCCGGGGCATGTCGCTGTGCCTGGCTTTTTTGTGGTTACTGAGGGTTCAGACTCAGGTCTTACGTTCTTGCAGCAAGTACTCAAGTGCTTTACCTATTGAGCCATCTGCCCGGCTGTTTCTTTTTTTTTTTTTTTTGAGAGAGAGAGAGGGAGGGAGGGAAGAAAATGGGCGCCCCAGGGCCTTCAGCCACTACAGACAAACTCCAGATGTGTGCGCCCCCCTTGTGTGCATGTGTGACGTTGTGTGCATGCATCACTGTGTGTCTGGCTTACATGGGACCTGGAGATTCGAACATGTGTTCTGAGGCTTCACAGGCAAGTGCCTTAACTACTAAGCCATCTCTCCAGCCCTGGGTTTGTTTTTAACAGGCTGCTCAGCCATCTTGAATTCCAGATCGAACAGGCTATTTCCTTAGAGTAGGTTTAGAGTCACACCAAAATAAGACAGAAGACATGGAGACGTCCCTGTGCTTACAGGAGTGGCGTGCTTGTCACCATTGATAGATCAACAGTCCTACAGCTTCTCACCCGAGTCCATGTTCACATTAGAGCTCCCTCTTTTCCTTGGTGTTTTTGGAGACAAGGTCACTTAGATTGGCCTTGAACTCGTGATCATTTGTCTGTCTCAGCCTCCTGAGCATTGGAATTGCAGGTGTACACTACCGGGCCCAGCTTAGGCTCTCAGTCTTAGTTCTATGTGTTCTTTGTTTGGGCAAATGTATTGTCACATGTATCCATTAGATTATCACATGGAAGATTCAGTGTCCCCCAGATGCTCTGCACTCTACCTGTTCCCTCTTCCTGTCCCAAACCCTTGACAACCACTGATCTTTCTGTTGCCGTTTCTAAAGTGCACCACTGGACTCGTGAACATAAAGTCTTTGCAGACTGGCTTTTTTTTTTTTTAATGGATGAAGGCTTATTTTATTTTAATGATGGATCTGTGGTTGGCCACTGACACCAATATGTACATACACAGGAATGGAGCTTCATTTCTTGGACAGAGGATTTTTAAAATAATCATTTGAGTATTTGATATTTTTGTTAGTAACTTCATATTTGTATATATTGTATTTTGCTCCCGCAGCTGCCATTATGCTCAGGAAGGGGCGGGGCCTCATGAGCCCCCAACCATGGGGGACGTTGGTAAGACTTACCTCGTGCAGGTGACTATTGCTTTGACGTCATGAATGCAGTGACTGTGTCACGTCCAGACAACAGAGTTCCATCGCGCTCTTCCAGCTTCTAGTCCTCCAGCTCTTAACACTCTTTTTTTTTTTTTTTTTTTTTTTTTTTTTTTTTTCGAGGTAGGGTCTCACTCTTGCTCAGGCTGACCTGGAATTCACGGCATAGTCTCAGGTGGCCTTGAACTCACGGCGATCCTCCTACCTCTGCCTGCCACGTGCTGGGACTAAAGACATGCGTCCCCACACCCAGCCCTTTTAAAAAATAATAATAGGGCTGGAGAAATGGCTTAGCAGTTACGGCGTTTGCCTGCGAAGTCAAAGGACCCAGGTTCGATTCCCCAGGACCCACGTAAGCCAGATGCACAAGGGGCACATGCATCTGGAGTTTGTTTGCAGTGGCTAGGGGCCCTGGCATGCTCATTATCTCTGTTTGTCTCTCTTGTATCTCTCTCTCTCTGCTTGCAAATAAGTGAAGTAATAAATTATTTAAAATAATAATAATAACTTTTTATTGGCAACTTTCATAAATATAGAAAAATACCATGATGATAATGATAGTCCCCTCCCACCACTCCCCTTTTCCTCCTTCCAAACAACCTCTCAATCCCTCCTTCTTTCCAACTAGGTTCTCTTCTATTTTGATGCCATCCTTTCTCCCCCTACCCCTCCTATTATGTAGGCTGACACTAACTACACAAGGTCTTAAATTTTTTCTTCCCCTTCTTCCACAATGTTCTCTGAGCCTTGGAGGGGTGGTACAGATGTCTCATTTAGTGTTGAGCACTCCACTGGCACTTTTTGGACACTCTTTATAATCTCCTCCTTCTTGGCAAAGGACCCAGGTTCCCAGGACCCATGTAAGCCAGATGCACAAGGTGACATATGTGTCTGGAGTGTGTTTGTAGTGGGCTTGAGGCTCTGGTGTGCCCATTCTCCCTCTTTCTCTCTCTCTCTCTCTCTCTCTCTCTCTCTCTCTCTCTCTCAAATAAATAAATAAATAAATAAAAGTAAAATTTTTTATTAAAATAAAAGGGAAGGAAAGAGGCAAGAATATGAGGAGCTCCTGCCCATGAGAAGGCAGGAGGGGTAAAGCCTCCCCCTCCCTACAAGCCAGCGATATAGCCCAGTAGTAGGGCACCATACTTAGCATTCATGAGACCCTGGATTTGATCCCCAGTTCTGTCAAAGAAAAGAGAAAGACAGACAGAGATGCTGAGGTCAAGCGGCTTCAGTTCAGTTGACCTCCTTAATCCAGTGGTGCCATTCTGTCTCTTCCTTTGGCAGTTTATCTCCAGCCTCCTGCATGCCAACAGGTGGCCAGGGTCTCACCCCCTGTGGCCTGCCAGCCACATACACACACATGGACTGTCTACTGAGGTTGGTGGGTTTTTTTTTTTTTTTTTTTTTTTTTTTTTTTTTTAACATTCAAGCAAAGAAAAAGGGCAAGAGACTTCTATTCTCAGCTGTCAGGCACAACACGCGCCTATCAAAGCTTGTTGAGTTTGGAAGCATTTCCAGTTTCCTTCTCAGAAGCAGGAATTTTGACTCTGAGCCATGGATGCTCAGTGAAATGTGTTTCTGTTGTCCGGGGTAACGTGGTGTTGAATTCTTCTTCCCTGCTGGAAGGCGCTCAGCACCAGTGCCTCAATGCTTCTGAGCCACAGCATCTCCAGAGATCACCCCCCACCAACCCACTGTCCAGCCTCACCATGCACCCGTCTTTCCCGTGCAGCCTTTCAGGACTTGATTTGGTTCTGATGTACCTGTCTTTTCCTACCCCAGGCAGGGCCTTTGAACATGCTGTGCGCCCGGCCTCACCGCTCTTTAGCAGGTTCCCGTGCCGCCTAAGGGGAGGGTTCTCTAGGTCCTGCACTACTTTTTCTTGCTCTGTCTCGTGCTGTCTCCCTAGTGGACACTAAGGCTGATGTCACCATCTCTGCCAGCACCACAACCTCTGAACCTGCTCTGTGCCAGCTTCAGTGCTTGAAAGCTTCAGGGGCTGAGGGGATGGACAGCTGTCATGGACAGACATCTGTCATGGATGTACAGCTAACATGGACAGACATCTGTCATGGATGGACAGCTGACATGGACAGACATCTGTCATGGATGGACAGCTGACATGGACAGACATCTGTCATGGATGGACAGCTGTCATGGACAGACATCTGTCATGGATGGACGGCTAACATGGACAGACATCTGTCATGGATGGACAGCTAACATGGACAGACATCTGTCATGGACAGCTGACATGGACAGACATCTGTCATGGATGGACAGCTGACATGGACAGATATCTGTCATGGATGGACAGCTAACATGGACAGACATCTGTCATGGATGGACAGCTGTCATGGACAGACGTCTGTCATGGATGGACAGCTGTCATGGACAGATATCTGTCATGGATGGACGGCTAACATGGACAGACATCTGTCATGGACAGCTGTCATGGACAGACATCTGTCATGGATGGACAGCTGTCATGGACAGATATCTGTCATGGACAGACAGCTGACATGGACAGACATCTGTCATGGATGGACGGCTGACACGGACAGACAGCTATCATGGACAGACGGCTGTCATGGATGGACAGCTGACATGGACAGACGGCTGTCATGGATGGACAGCTGACATGGACAGACAGTTGAGAGCTCAGTGTACAAGTCTGGAACTCGGAGCTTCCTCAGAGCAGAGGTTTCTGACTCTGCCAAGTGGCTCCTCCTTCTTCTACAGTAGCAAGACACAGGGCTGAGGAGTCCCCCAGTCAGGCTGTCTGGGTTCTGCCCCAGTGCCCAACCTCATGAGGTGGATTTGCAAACAAGTGCCTTTAACTGCCGAGCCATCTTCCCAGGCCACGAGATGGGTTTGTACCTCTTGCCTCCTACAAGCCCAGCCATTCCCATCTACATACTTTTCATGAGCCACAGTAAGGGTCGAGCATGGCCTATCCCCACCAAAACTCATGCTGAAGCTGGGTCCCAGTTTCACGGCATTGAGAGATGCTTGGAGCCCTCAGGAGTCAGTCAGTGCCATTCTCCAAGAGTTCTCACCCTGGCAGGACCACATCAGTCCCCAAGAGTGATGGTTGTTGTAAAGCAAGTCCTCCTCTCCCATGGCGTCCCTTCCTTATAATCTTCTCGCCCTCTGCTTGCAGCTGCGAGTTGAAACCGCATGTGTCCGAGCAGAGCTGAGAGTTCCAGCCTCCCAAACTGTGAGCCAAGCCAACCTCCATTCTTTATAACGCATCCAGCCTCAGTCATTCTATTATAGCAGCAGAAAGCACACCAGGACAGAACAGGACTCTGCATGGGATGTGTCTCAGGGTGTCACTTGGCCACATCAAGGGCAGCCAGGGCCACAGCCTCCTGTGAAGTGTGGAATCTTCCAAGTCCATGTGGTTATTGGAAGATTCATTTCTTTTTAGCTGTAGAACTCAGGGCATTAGGTTCAGCCCACTCAGGATACAGTCTTTTTGATTAACACCATCAGCAGTAGAAGAGTCTTAGTTCTGCAAGAGCCCTTTGTCACTGTGGCCATATGACATATTGGAATTCCATCCTGTTCTCATCATATCCCATTTTCTGGGCAGAGGATGACACAAGACATGAGTACAATGCAGGAACCCCCCCTCCCCCCGCCAGGGCGTCACTTAGAATTCTGCCTGCCAGAGACTGTGTGGCCTTAGGTAAGTTACTTAACCTCTCTGTGCCTCCTGCCTCATGTATAAAGTAGGGACCATAGTAGACACACTGGCTAGGGTTTGCTGTAAAGATTAGGTGAGTACATTGATGGGACATGCCTAAAACCAATCCTGGCAGGTGATGAGTATGGAATAATGTTACCTGTTAGAACTATGAAGATGCTGATAACCTGCAGGGGTGCAGGGCCCATGTTCCACCAGCTGGCTGTAAAATGAAGTGCGTGGAGTTAGCTGCAGAGTCCTGACAGCAGCATCTCTGAATAAACCCGGCACTGAGAAGGAGAACCACAGGCCTCCACTACACCCAGCCAGCAAGGGGAAGCAGCTAGAAGGCTGTCTTCAGTTTCCCCCATGAATGTTGGTGATAAGTGGGTGCACATGCCCCCCCACCCGTTTAGTTCCCTTCATTAAAACATCTCTTCTCACCAGGCATGGTGGCACATGCCTTTAACCCCAGCACTCTGGAGGAGGATGGCTGTGACTTTGGGCCATGCTGAGGCTACATAGTGAATTCCAGGTCAGCCTGGGCTACAGGGAAACTCTGACTCCCCCTCCCCCCACCAAAAAAAGATTATCTCTTCTCAAAGTGAAGAGTCATGTTCTCATCTTGACAGAAAGCTTAAAGATCCTTCCACCCTGGGAATCTAATCAAGATTGATGGTCCAGGGCTGGAGAGATGGCTTGGCGGTTAAGGTGCCTGCCTGCCAAGCCTAAGAATGCTGGTTCCAATCTCCAGGTCCCACGTTTAGCCAGACACAAAAAGTGTTGCAAGGGAGCCAGGCGTGGTGGCACACACCTTTAATCCCCACACTCGGAGGCAGAGGTAGGAGGATTGCTGTGAGTTCAAGGCCACCCTGAGACTACATAGTGAATTCTAGGTCAGCCTGGGCCAGAGTGAAACCCTACCTCAAAAAAAAAAAAAAAAAAAAAAAAAAAAAGTGATGCAAGGGCACAATGCTGCACTTACCCACAAGGGGGTGCATGCGTCTGGAGTTCATTTACAACAGCTGAGAGGCCACTGGCATGCCCATTCTCTCTCTCTCTCTCTCTCAAATTAAAAAAAAAAAAAAAGATTGATGTTCCAGAAGGTGGAGAAGTAAGAAGCTAAGCACAGGGGAGGCTCCCGAAGCAGGATCTCATGGTCTGGGATGCTCATCTCCCCTAGGGCTTACCCAGGAGCTATGTGGCAGGAGCAGCCCAGTAACAAAGATATGGTAAGGTGGTCCCCGAAGTCGGTTGAGGATGACACACTCGTGAATGTCACAGGCAGGGAGAGGATCACGACACAGCAACTCGCTTCACTGAAATCCTTCTGGGTGAATTCCACTTCCCCCTCCCTCACCCATACAAGCCATTCACTCTTCTTTACGGCTCCTAATTTGCATGTGATCATTGAATTCAAGTCATTTTATGGACAGCGGGATGAAGACTGCTGGCGCCCGGCCAGACCCCTCACATCCCTTCTAGACTCGCTGGGTCCTGTTTCTGGAGCCACTGGTGGCTGCCTGTGCACCTGACCCGTCAGCTGCCCTTGGCTGCTAGTGTGTCCTGCACCCCTGTCCATGATGGGGTGACCTCTACCTGCTGGCGCAGACAGGACCTGCTCTCTGATCCAGGGTCAATTCAGAAGAGTGAATCTGTGCTCTGAGCTCCCTGCAGGATGAATGAAGCCTGAATGCATCTATGCTGGGCTTCTGCACCTCCCTGGAGGGCTCCCAGGACTAGCTATGTAATTTTCAGGTCCTGGTGCTGAATGAAAGAAAATCGCTTGCTATAGATGATTGGGAATTTCAAGGTGAGAACCCCAGAACATGAAATAACAGTTGAGGGCCACAGGCAGCATAACAGGTTGCACCCTTGACAAAGCCAGCCCAGACTGCGCTCCCACTTGTCTGGAAATTTTCTTATTAAATCACCTGCATGTGTTTCTGCCCTGTGCTGCATTCAGCTTTGATGAGCCAACTTCAGGCAGCTGCAGAGTCACAGGGGAGGAAGTCTAAAATGAATATTATAGCACCAACCCTTCCTTCCAGGAAGTGGCTTCTTAGCAGGCAAGACCTAAGAAGGTAGGGTGTCCGAGCCCAAGCTGGGATCCCCACAGCACACAGTGTGGGGAAGAAGTGGTGCCTTAGCTATAGGCCAGGGCTCCTTCTTCTGCCCCAAACCATGGATGAAGAGAATGGAGGTTGGTGTAGGAAATGCCTAAAGAGGGCAGAATATGAACCAATGTGTAGAGGCGAGAGACTTGGGTTTCTTCCTTTATATATTTTTTCACTCTTTTTTTAAAAATTTATTTGCAAGAGAGTGAGAAAGAGGCAGATAGAATGGGTGCACCAGGGCCTCTGGCCACTGCAAATGAACTCCAGACACATGCACCACCTTGTGCATCTGGTTTGCATGGGTGCCGGGGAATCAAATGGAGATCCTTTGGCTTCAGAGGCAAACCGCCTTAACTTTGGGTTTCTTTCTTTTTCTTTCTTTTTCTTTTTTATTTTTTTTTTTTTTGGTTTTGCAAGGTAGGGTCTCACTCTAGTCCAGGCTGACCTGGAATTGACTATGTAGTCTCAGTGTAGTCTCAGGGTGGCCTCGAACTCTCGGCGATCCTTCTGCCTTTGCCTCCCGAGTGCTGGGATTAAAGGCGTGCACCACCACGCCCGGCTAACTTTGGGTTTCTTTAATAGGTGCCTACAGTCTACTCAGTGCCAAAGACTTGAACTTGAGATCAAGTCCCTGTCCCAGTGCTGCTCATGAGATACTCACCAGCAGCTCTGGTAGAATGCCGGGCTCATGAAGAGAGAGCTCAGGGGGCCAAGAGGAAGTACTCGATGGCAGAGAACGAGGGTGGCCTTCCACAAACTGGTCACAGGCTATTAGGCATTCTCGAGGTGCTCAGCAAAGAAGAGTCTCTCTGTGGAATTTCAGAAACTGGCAGGCAGTAGGGGTTGTGGTGCACGAGGGACACCTGAAATCACCCTGTGGAGTCAGTTTTCTAGTGCACTCCCTGGGTCTAGCCCAATAGTTTGCTCTCATGAATGTGTTCAAATTCTCTTCCAGGTTAGCCACTGCACCTCATCTCTCTGCTGCAGGCTGAGCTGGGCTGGTGACAGGGCTGGGACTGTACAGGGCGCACCCACCTTTTCTTGCTCCTTTTTTTTTTTATGGATACACAGGCACTCCACTGTTTCCCCAGAACATGGAAGCCGTCCTGATATTAAGAACTTCCTTTCACACTGAGAAATGGGTTGGGCGGGGGTGGTGGTGCTTGGCTTGTGTTCCTAGCAGGGATGCATTTGGGGATTGCAGTGGTGATGCCCTCTTGGTGTTTGGGGGGCCAGAAAATATTTTTTCCTGTAATCAACATCAGACCAAGATTTCTGCCCTCTCCTCCACCCCACTTTCCAAAGCGTGCTCGTGGTCCGGGAGGAACTGGACTCTGCTATCTGGAATAAGCTCACAAAAAGAATGCTTCAGAGATGGGGGCTCTGCCAGGAAGCCCTCAGCTCTGTCCTGGCTTTCATGCACTGATCTCTCCAGGGCCCGCAGTGAGCTGTCCCTGGTGTGTCCTGGGTGCTGTGTAACTTCGCTGGCTCATAATTCTTCCTTGACACGGATCCCATTTGGAGTCATTTGGGGCAATAATTCATGATTTCTAAACTGCCTTTGACTAAGCAATTAAAGGAAGGCACATGTTATTCTGCGAATATAAAGAACCAAGTGATTTCTTAAACTGGTGACAGTAGAAGAATTGGGGGGGGGGAGAAATGTGCATTTGCCTTATTTAGAGTTTGAAAAAAGGAATGTGGCTTTGACTGACTTAACCTCTGCTTGCCTCTGGCCACTCCCAGAGTCTACCATCCCTCAAGGATACCTTTATGTTATTCATGTCCCCAACCAATTAATGTCCCCTCCCCAGACACTCTAATCATGCCCTTTTTCTTTTTTTTTAAAGTGCATGTGTGAGTGTATGTGGAGGCCAGAGAACAATCTAAAGTGTCATTTCTCAGTAGCACTATCCACCATTCTTGAGAAACTCTGGCCTGGAATTTGCCAAACAGGCTAGACTGGCTGGCCATTGAGCCCTGGGATCCTCATGTCTCCACCTCCCCAGTGTGGGATTACAGGCCTGAGTTGCCATGCATAGTTTCTGTTTGGTTTGGTTTGGTTTTTTTTCCCTCTTCTTCTCCTTCTCCTCCCCCTCCCCCTCCCCCTCCTCCTCCTCCTCTTCCTCCTTCTCCTTCTTCTTCTTCATGTGGCTTCTGGGAATGGAACTCATGCTTACAAGGCAAGTAATTTACCAACTAAGCTATACCTCCCCAGTTCTATTTAGTTGTTTTTTTTTTAAAAAAAAATTTCTTTATTTTTATTTATTTGAGAGTGACAGACCAAGAGAGAAAGAGGCAGATAGAGAGAGAGCGAGAGAATGGGCATGCCAGAGCCTCCAACCACTGCAAACGAACTCCAAATGCACACGCCACCTTGTGCGTGTGGCTTATGTGGGTCATGGGGAATTGAGCCTCGAACCAGGGTCCTTAGGCTTCACAGGCAAGCGTTTAACCACTAAGCCATCTCTCCAGCACCCTCCCCCCTTTTTTTAAATCATGCTATACCTAAGAAGCCATCACCTCTTCCAATACTAGATTTACCCTGACATTCCAGAAGGCACAGTGTCTGCTTGGATTCACTTCACCCTCCCCTGTGCCTGGCTGACTCCTTTCTAGCTCCAGGGCACTGGATATCTACACTTAACTCTGCAGATGCTCAAATCCCTTGTAGGAATGCTGCTGTATTTGCACACACCCGCCCATGCCTTCCACACACCTGAAGCCACCTCTCATGACTGTTTCTAGTGTGATGGAAGGTTGCACACATGGTCATTCTGTTGCATTGTTTAGGCAGTAATCTCAAGAAGAAATATCTGTACATGTTCATAACAGGTGCAGTTCTTTCCCAAATACTTTTGATCACAAATGATTGCTGTGTGAGGTATTGTCCCTGTAGGCTCAAGTTTCAAACAGCCAGAAAGTCACCTGCCTGCAGTGGGCTGACAGCAGCAGCAGCAGGCATGGAGTAGAGATCAATCCTCTACCCCAGCAGGGTCTTCTGCCCCTGCCAGGATGGGAAATCAACATTGAAAGTGCTCACAGCTCTCACAATGAAAAGGACACATGGGGTATCTGGGCAGCGGGGTATACGCAAGCTTACCGTTGGAGGTCACATTTCTTCAGAGAACCCCTTCCGGCCTGGTCACATGGAAGAGGACTGGGTATGGGACAGTTGTCGCAATTCCCCATTCTGTGTGGCTTTGGCAGAAGTTATATAGCAGAACTGGGGAGGGGGAGAGTGTCTCTGTCTGCTGTCCCAGCCCTGCAGCTCCTTTCATTGGCTGACACACCTGTCCAGCTGTCCTTTCTGCTTCCTAAAGCCAGGAAGGTACCGCTGCCTTCAAAGAGCCCTGGCTTTGAGTTTAACAAGCCCCACCCGCCAGCAGCAGGCAGGAATCCAGAGAGCTCTGCACACGGCTTTGCTTCTGGCGTCCAAGCTGAGAGCGTCTTTTCTAGAAATGTCAGCTGTAGAGTGGGAAGAATGAAAATGTCATCATCAAGCATGCTGCCTGGTCCGGTGACTTGGTGGCTTTCTGGGATAGCAATTCTCAGATGTGTCCTTTTATTCTAGGGTACTAAGAGGAAGCAAGCTGAGTTTTCTCATTTTTCCTGGAGTTTAGGTGTATAATTTGAAATAAATAAATAAATAAAGAGAACCCGGAGGCCTCCTGCCCTTGACTCTCAACTGGAGGAGGGGGCTGCTGCTCTTGGGGGCTTTGCAGGGACGTGTGACATGATTTTAAGTGACCACAGTCCTTTTCACAGCTGCTCAGAGGCTGGTGAAGCCACATGGAGCTAGAAGACATCCCCTCAATATCTGTCCGTGGAAGTTTCTAGAAAACCCCAGACACACACCTTTCATGCGCCTGGAAAAAACGTGTCTGATTGCTTCTCTTCATTCTATATAAGCTCCCCCACTGCCGTCTTCCCTGTCATCTCTTAAGTGGCCTCCCCTAGGCTCTGTCCTCCATCAAAGCCAGGTTCTGTGTCCAACCTGCAGCTTCTACACTGTGGCCAAGGCTCTCCTTTAAAGGCAGCACATTAGAAAGGCACTCCTGGGCTCCCACCGCCGGCATGGCATTGCCTGGGCGTCCCCCCAAGCCAGTGAACTGGCCTTCTTGCCGTCCTGTCTTACAAGAAGCAGGGAGGAAGGAAAGGGTAGGGGGGTGAACCCTGAAGCTGCCATTAGCAGCTAATTGTGGCCTTGGCTTCAGGATTCCTGGCAAGTGGATCTGTCCTATAGGGAGTGGCAGGAGTGAGCCATACCCCAACACCGGGAAGAGTGTCTGGAGCCCTGTGTAGCTATAACCCCTGAAGTAGCTTTCAGGCCATCCCTCAGGCCTGAATTCTGGGAGACAGGTCTGGCAACCCAGCTGGGAGCAATGGTTGTAGGGACTGCCCCGGTGCTGGAATAGTCTCATGATTTATTCCTTTTTTTTAATATTTTTATTTTTATTTATTTATTTGACATAGAGAAAGAAGGAGAGAGAGAGAGCAGGCACACCAGGGCCTCCAGCCACTGCAAACGAACTCCAGACGCACGCGCCACCTTGTGCATCTGGCAAACGTGGGTCCTGGGGAATTGAACCTGGGTCCTTTGGCTTTGCGGGCAAACACCTTAACCGTTAAGCCATCCCTCCAGCCCTCATGGTTTATTCTTATGACAGCCAAAAGGATGGCCTACTTCCTCTGTTTAAGTGAGTGAGAACACTCACCCTGGTTTCAGTACCACACTCCAGCCAGGAACAACAGTGCAGGCCTTGCCTCTGGTCACATCCCCATCATTCATATGAGGAAACTGAGGCTCGGAGAAGTGGTTGCACCTGCCCCACACAGTCAGGGGTGGGGCCAAGCCCAGAGCTCTGGCCTCAGGCTCAGCTTGGAAATAAGTTATTTGTGTTGGAGGCTGCCTGGGTAGGGTGGTGGAGGGTAGTGATTCCAGGTGGAGTGGCACTATGGTGGTCTGGATTTTGGTCCGCTGGAGTTTCTGGGTTTAGGGAGGGGGGTGCTTCTGTGCCCCACTGGGCCTGTTCCTCTAGGGTCCCAGCTCTCTGCCCCCCTCCTGCTGGCCAAGCTGTGGACTAATCCCTTTTCCCATGAGGTGAGCCAAGACAAGATTAGAGCTTTATTAAAAGGAAATTAAACTAGGAAATGAAAGGATAAACAGACCCCCAAATGAGAAGAAAACACGAAGCATCGGTGAAGCCAGTGAGGTTACAGAGCCCAGGTCTCTGTCCTAAAGGGTTTTGTACTGCCCACAGGTTGGGCCCCGGCTTCCAGTAGGTGACATCCACCTGCCACCCCCTCACTAGCTCTGCCAGTAGCTGCGGTCATGCTGGCTGGCTTCGTGACTTTCAGCAGATGGCTTCTTTTGGAGTCTGGCAGGTGGAACTGTCCCCACCAGGATTCTGCTCAAACCTGGTTCTCCTTGCATGCTCTGATGTTCATATGTAAGGGTGCCACCAGCACATCCAGCCACTCCCTGGAGAATGGAGCAGATAATGACATTTGCTGTCCCCGTCACCCTGGTCGCCACTCCAGCTGGCTCTTTCTCCTCACTGACCTCCCGCCATGTTTGCTTCTGGTCCACCCCCTGTGCCCATGTTGTCCTGTCACCTCAGCCTCCTGATGGCCGTGATTGTCCCACTTGCTTGCCTACTTCACCCTTGTCCCCTCTGCCTGGCTGGTGCCAACTTGCTGCTCAGGTCTTGTTGCATTTTTAGTGAGCATTAGTGATGCAGGAGTTGGGGTTTCAGGAGGCATCTCCCAAACTTATGAACCCCAGTGCTGGGTCTTGATTCTTTTTTTTAAAATATATTTTTTTTAAGATTTTATTTTTATTTATTTTATTAGAGACAGAGGGAAAGAGAGAGAGGGAGAGTGAGAATGGGTGCGCCAGGGCCTCTAGCCACTGCAAACAAACTCCAGACGCGTGCGCCCCCTTGTGCATCTGGCTTATGTGGGACCTGGAGAATTGAACCGAGATCCTTAGGCTTCGAAGGCATGTGCCTTATCCACTAAGCCATCTCTCCAGCCCATCTTTTTTTCTAAAACAGAGAATTGATTTAAAAAAAAAAAAAAAAACAGACTAGAGAGAAACCCTAAATTTGAGGCTCATGGAAGGAAAACTGAGATCTAGGAAATGGCTGGAGCAGAGTCCTGAGCACATGGAAGACAAGGTTCCAGGAGCTCATGTAGAGAGATTTAGAAGAAACACACCCTGTTTTCTCTCTCTCTCCCTCCCTCCCTCCCTCCCTCCCTCCCTCCCTCCCTCCCTCCCTCCCTCTCTCTCTCTCTCTCTCTCTCTCTTTTCTGTTGCTAATAAATAAATAAAAATAAACAAAAAAAATTTTTTTTGGTTTTTTGAGGTAGGGTCTCACTCTGGCCCAGGCTGGCCTCAAACTCACAGCGATCCTCCTATCTCTGCCTACCGAGTGCTGGGATTAAAGGCGTGCACCACCACACCCAGCTCTAAGCAATTTTTTTTAAAAAAAAGAGTAAAAAAAGGCGGGGCTAGAGAGATGGCTTAGCGGTTAAGTGCTTGCCTATGAAGCCTAAGGACCCCAGTTCGAGGTTCGATTTCCCAGTATCCACATAAGCCAGATGCACAAGGTGGCGCATGCATCTGGAGTTCGTTTTCAATGGCTGGAGGCCCTGGTGTGCAAATTCTCTGTCTCTCTGTCTCTACCTCTTTCTCTCTCTGTGTCTGTCTATTGCTAATAAGTAAATAAAAATCAACAAAAAAATGAAGGAAAAAAAAAAACACCGTGGTGTGGAAGGCACAGCATCCACCCTGAGTCTCCCCCATGGAAGAAAGTTTAGTACGTGGTGATGGCTTAGGGAAAATGAGCAGAGGGAAAGTACCAAAGCAGAGACAGGGAAATTCAGATGAGAAATGGGTAGTAAAGAGTGTGACACCCACGGTTACTGTGAGTTTGGTGAAATTACACGTGTGGCAGGCCAGACGGAAGAGATCAGAGGCAGAGATCAGCAAGAAGAAGCCTTTGCAGTCCATTGTAAATGGATTCTTTCTTCAGACTCAAATATGTAAGGGGAAGGCCTCACTGGTTTGTAGATTCAAGGGGCTGACCCAAAGGATTGCCCACCTAGGTAGTGTGCTAGACTATGGAGAGGGCAGGGGGCATTGCAGCCATCGTGGGTAAAACTGGATCAGACACGAGTTCATTCCCACCAAAACTGGATGACATCGTTGGGCTCCCTCTTTGGGCTTCAGTCCCTAACTGAACTGCTTAACAGAAGCTAGTTTCCCCCTGTTTCTCCTTCAACAGCACCCTAGTCCATTTTTCTGTGGCTATGACAGAATCGTCTGAGACTGAGTCACGCATGAAAAAGTGTGTTTGACTCATGATTCTGGAGGCTTGGATATCCAGAGCACTGTGCTAGCCTCCGGGGAAGGTCTCGCTCTACCCGGCAGTGGACATCACGTGGCGAGACAGAGCCTGTGTGCTGGGTTGTGTCTCCTTCTTACAGAACCACTAATGCCCATGTATGGACCCTGCCCGCATGACCTTATCCAATCATAATCACTTCCCAAGACCCTGCCTCCAAATACCCATTAACATTTGAATTGGGGGATTTGGTTTCCACCACAGGAACTTTGGGGAAACATGTTCAGACCATTGCACCCTCTGGACTCCCCAAATCAGATTTTCTGGGCCCTTTGAACTTCACCTTTATTGCAATGGTGATTAAAAACTGTTTCTTTCATATATACTCTTCTGTCCCTGCTGGACATTAAACTCAACAAAGGCTAGGACCCCAAGTGTCAGACTGTACCCTGAGTCTCCAGAGCTGGGGTGCCTGGCCAGTACTGTGTGCTCATTTGTCCATTTATTGGTTCGTCATCACTCAAGTACTTGTTGCTTACCCACGCCATGGTACCCGGGTGCTATGCCAGGCACCGAGAGTCAGGAGCAAAGCAAAACAGTGCTGTGGTGGAGTCTGAAGTCCAGCCACTCATTCTGAGCTGTTGTATAAGGGCTGTTCATTCGCGGAGACATTTCTTTTTCTTTTTCATTTTTTAAATTTTAATTTATTTATTTGCCAGCAGAGAGAGAGAGAGAGAGAAGAGAGGCAGACAGAGAATTGGCCCGCTAGGGCCTCTAGCCACTGCAAATGAACTCCAGATGCATGTTCGCTTTGTACATCTGGCTTATGTGGGTCCTGGAGAATCGAACCAGGATCCTTTGGCTTCACAGGCAAATGCCTTAACTGCTAAACCATTTCTCCAGCCCCATTTCTTTTTCTTATTTTGGGTGGTGGGAGGGTGCATTTTGAGGTAAGGTCTCACTCTAGCCCAGACTGACCTGGAATTCATTATGTATTTTCAGGTGAACCTCGAACTTACAGTGGTCCTCCTACCTTGAGCTCCCAAGTGCTGGGGTTCAAGGTGTGCACCCCTACACCTGGCCTTCCCTGCGACATTTCCAATAGTGGCAGTTGCCAGGGGTGTACCAGCCATACTTCCTGTGGAGGTGAGCTGCCCATCACAGGATGCGTTCAGTAGGAGCCTGAAGTTAAAGCCCATAGCTGTGATGTTGCAGGTGGAAGCTCTTGAAGGCCCTTCTTTTCCCTCAATCCCCTAGGTCCCTCAATCCCCTAGGTCCCTGGAGGACCTGGGCTGGCTGCTGCTGGATGGTAGCCAAGCCTGGTGACATCCATGGGGAAGAAACGAGATGATGTCAAGAAAAGAGCCAAGTGCTGGAGAGATGGCTTAGCAGTTAAGGCATTTGCCTGCGAAGCCTAGGGACCCAAGTTCAATTCCCTAGTACCCATGAAGCCAGATACACAAAGTGGCACATGCATCTGGAGTTTGTTTGCAGTGACTACAGACTCTGATATGCCCTTTCTCTGTCTCTCTGTCTCTTTCTCTCTCTCAAATAAATAAAATAAAATAATTTAAGAAAAAAGAAAGAGCCACGGGTGGCCTGTAAGGTAGACCTCCTTTTCGTGTTTGCCTCATAGAAGTTGACAGGCTTGCCCTGAAAACTGGAGCCCAATATTTTCATTTCATGTAAAATAAAAATTTTAATTTCCACTTTAAAGACTATAGAAGGAAAGCTATGTTTTTAAGTTATTTTCAGATTGCAAAGTGATCATTTTGGAAAAATGTAGAAAAACTGAAAGAAAATTAGAAGCACTTCAATTCCTCTGCCCACAGGTAATTATTGTAAACGTTTATCTTCTGGTGGTCTTTTTTGATGAGTACACAAAATATGCATGTTTTAAAATGAGATCACGTTCCTGTACCTTACTTTTTTCTTATTTAATGGATTATGAACATTTTGTACCTTGCTAAATATTGTTTCAAAATAAGAGCTTTGCCTGTTCTGTCACGTTGCTGTTCATAAGCTATCTATGCGTAGAACAAAACATCACAAAACTTAGCAGCTTAAGGGCTGGGGACACAGCTCAGTGGTAGAGCACTTGCCAAGCATATGCAGTGTCCTGGGTTCAGTCCCCAGGACCACAGCAAACAACATCTAGCAGCTTAAAACACAATCATCATTTTATCACACATTGATGATTAATCTTGGTTGTCAAGAGTGGGGGGTTTTTTTGTTTTTAAGTTTTTGGATTTTTTGTTTGTTTGTTTGTGTTTTGGTTTTTTTTGAGGTAGAGTCTTGCTCTAGCCCCAGGCTGACCTGGAATTCACTATTTAGTCTCTGGGTGGCCTCAAATTCATGGCGATCTTCCTACCTCTGCCTCCCAAGTGCTGGGATTAAAGGTGTGTGTTACCACACCCTGCTCTTTTTTTAAAAAGTTATTTATTTATTTATTTGCACAAGAGAAAGAATATGGACATGTCAAGGTTTCTCGCTGCTACAAATGAACATGAGTCACGCACCACTTTTTACTTATGGCTTTATGTGGGTGTTGGGGAATTGAACCCTGGACTAGCAGACTTTGCAAGCAAGCAAGGTCCTTTAACCACTGAGCCATCGCCCCAGCTCCTGGATTAGGTTAATTGAGGTTGAAGGAACCACTGTGGGTGGCACTGTTTCCTGGGCTGGGGTCCTGGATTGTATAAACAGGAAAGAGATGGCTAAGCAGTGTGTCCAGATAGTGGCCAGGGCCACCCGCAGTCACCTGAAATGCTTTTGAGTGTCCACGTTCCAGGTGACAACCTCACACAATAGTCATATTTTTTTCCCCCCCAAAGCTTATACACTGGATTCCCCAGTGCTCTCACACAACGGTGGCTTTGTCCACACCGAGTGGTCTGAGGGAGAGTCAAGAGGGAGCTGCGACACTGTCTTTTCTGTAACATAAGTCAGCCCTGTTCTGGGTGGGAAGAGACTATGAAAGAGACGGAGATCGTGTGGAGCCACTTTGTCAGGCATCTATACTGCTTCCATTGATTCTCTGTTTAGGGGACATACAGTCCAAGAAGCCATAAGCCCCTCATGTGGGGTCTGCCTATGGCTTCACTTAGTCCAGCTAGGGTTTCAAAGCCATAAGATAGGAATAGTATCCTCTTTGGGGCCTTTACACAAAGCTGGCTCCTTTCCATCACTCCCTCCCACCATTTCCGTGGATGATCCCTGGAGAGGATGGTCCTAGTGAAACACTGGGCTCGTGGAGTCTGACTGAAAACAGAATTCAACTGAAGAAACTCTCGGAAAGAGCCCACTGGTAGAGATACAAGCAGAAACTTAGAAGCTACAACATTCAGGGCAGCCTGAGACAGCGCAATCCTGAAGCCTGAAAGGACAGGGCAACAGAGCTGTCTGAATTGTAGAGGTGGCTGGAAAAACAACCCCCCCCCCAACACACACCCCAGTGAGTTCCCCAACTCCATTCTGCTAATCCTTTCTATTGGCCAAATCGAAGCCGAGGTTAACTACAGCCAACATAGAGCTGGCTTGGTGTAGCCAAGGCAGTCAGTCCTGCCCCACCCCCCGTGGAACAAGACACAGTAGAGAATGGATAGAGGGAGGAGAAGAGGAGGGAACAGAGGATCGCCAACACCATTTGCCCTCCATCATTTTTGGAACATCAAGAGCAGAGATGCCTACTTCCCTTTCTTTGCTGTGCGTGTGTCGGGGGATTTGAGTGCCAGTGGTCATTAGAGCAGTAGTGTCAGCCTTAGTGTGTTGGAAGTGTTCTCTGTGCACAGGGCAGTGTGTTATATCACAGCTCATCTTGCACACAGTAGTTCTCATCTTTATAGCCAATCTGTTAGGCACATGTTATTAGCAGTCTGTTTCAGGCAGGGCAGAATGAGTTTGGAAAGCTCAGTATTCTGCCTGAGGACATAAGACGAGTAATAGAGCTGGGATTAGACTCCAGACTGGTTTATTCTAAACCCCAGGTGCTTTTCTCTAAAAGCCAAGCTAGGGAGGTGAACCCTGTGGCTTTTCGGCTCCACAGTGGAGCAGTGGTGAAGGAAGAGGAGAGAAGGGGAAGGTAAAAGGAGAGACGGAGGTGTTTAACTTATCAATTCATCTGAACAGTTGTGGAGTGTAGCATTTGGCAAATTGTGAGTGGTGTTTACTGCAGACAGAAAAGAGGTCCCTTGGAATAAGGGCCTGGGGACCCAAGGTTCTGTGCATGGTGAGCCCAGAAAGCACATCACCAAGAGACTCGAGGGAATTGCAGTGTGGTCTGATGCTAAAGGAGGAGCTGCTCTGCCTTCCCTGGAACTACCCACCACCCCTGAACACAGCCCACGCGGCCCCAGGCACTTAAGAGAGGTGTTCTATCACTTACCGGGTTCTAGAAGAAAGTCGGGTAGAGCTGGCTGGGAGCAGGAGGGTAGGGGAAAGGGAGGGAGTTGCAAAAGAATGATGTCACTGTGTGCCCAGCATTTTGCAATAACAGAAATCACATGCTCTGTCCTCAGCGCTGGCCTTGCGGATCACAGAATTGAGGAACTCTTTGGCTTGTTTTTGTTTACATCATTCTGATTCTTCCTGAAATGGAGGAGTGTGCCTCTGGGAAGGTCACATGGGTAGAGTAGGGGCTGGAGCTATTAGAACCTCAGGCTCTGGGGAAAGTATTGGTGCCGCCTGAGGTCTGGTGCTCCACGAGCTGTGGCCATACCTGTAGCTTTGCATTTCTCTTCCAAGTAGAGAATCCCCTACACTTACTTCATAACTCGATAAGTACCGTTATTAAAATACCTATTTAGGGCTGGAGAGATGGCTTAGCAGTTAAAGCACTTGCCTGCAAAGCCTAAGAACTCATGTTCAAATCTCCAGATCCCACAAAGCCAGGCGCCCAGTGATGCAAGCGTGCAATGTTGCACATGCACACAAGAGGGTGTGTGTGTCTGGAGTTTGTTCACAATGGCTGGAAGCCCTGGTATACCCATTCCCTAATTAATGTTGTGATGGTTGGGGCAAGTCACCCTCGCTGATTGGAGCCCCTGGCAGTGAGAGAGGCCCAGGAAGGGTTACTCACATACTTCGCTTGTTGGCTTTGGAGAAGCAAGGCCCAGGGCAGAGGCAGGGGTGCGAGGGAGGAATGATGGAATGGGCAGTCCGTGTGTCCCCATTCTCCAGGGTAGGGAAGAGGGGACCAAGTACCCAGCCAATGGCACCATTCCATATGGACTGCAATTGGATCTGACCCTAAAACATGAGAGGCATAGTAGGATTTGATGACCTCTGACCCAGGGCTCTGCACACAGTAGGCATTTTCTCAGTCAGACTCTTGAGAGTCCAGGTGATCTGGGTAGTGAAGAAGCAAAGCTCAGGAGCTCCATGTCTGGGGTTTGCATCCTGAACAATAATAATTGTCTTTATCCAAAAATCCAAACTCCAAAGTGTTCCAAAATTCGAATGTTTCTGAACACAATGTCACAAGTAGAAAATTTCGCACCTGACCTCATGTGACTTGTCATACTCCCAAACTTAGCCCATGAAAAACTGTCTAAAAATGACTGTAGGATATGTATATCAGGTAGATAAGAAACATAAATGAATTTTGTGTTCAAATTTGGGTCCCATCTCCAAGATATCTTGGAATTATTCCAAAACAATAAAAAATGCTATCAGAAACACTTCTAGTCCCAAACATTTTTGGATCAGGGATACCTATTGTGTACTTGTGAAAATCTGAGCACATCAATATTCATCAGTCATTATTCCCCATTTTAGATCCATTTTCAAAAAGCTAGTCTGACCTTGAACATGGATTTCTTTTTTTTTCTTTCAGGCCTCTCTGTCTGTCTGGTGGCCCAGTGGCTAGTTCAAAGCCATCTAGCACACCATCAAATATATTTCTAAATTATTCCAAAGCTTTACACTCATTGCTTATTTGCATTAAAAAACTGAATGCCGGATGTAAGAGACCTGATTTGCAATTTGGCGCCCACTCACAATGAAGCGATCTGTGATTCTCCGTGAAAAACTTCACAGTGAGCCAAGAGTTTGCCAGCCTGGGCTCCTCATTTTACAGGGAGGGTTGTGTGGATGCATGCGGTGGGTTTGCCTGTATTCAGAGTCTCTGCCCAAGGCCTGTGCTGCTGTTCCCCACCCTGCGCTGAGCTGCTGCTGAGGAGAAAAATGCTGTAAATAAAACATTACAGTGGAGGTGGGGGACAGCTAAAGAAACCAGGTCCAGACTAAGGGAAGCACAAACTTCACTCTCTCAATTCCTAGGGTCAGTCCTGCTGCCTTGGACACTGGCCACTTCTTCTGTATGCTAAGGAGGGATCTGGCCAGAAGTGATCTACCCAAGGCGATTCTGGAAGGTTCTGAGGAAATAAAACCAGAGCTTGTGATTTTAGCCTGGCATCTTGACAGCTCCTTGTTTGCTTTCTGGGATTGTTTTATTTTGCATGTGTGTGTATGCGCATTTGTATGCACGTGAGCGCATGTATGTACTGGTACATGCGCAGATGTGGGCACATGTGTGGAACCTGAGGTCACGTGTGTTCCTCTCCACCTATTTTTTTTCCTTTTTTTTTCAAAATTTTATTTATTTATTTATTTGCAAGCAGAGAGAGAGATAGAAAGAAGAGAGACAGACAGAGAGAGAATGGGCACGCCAGGGCCTCCAGCCACTGCAAACAAACTCCAGACTCATGTGCCTCTTGTGCATCTGGCTTATGTGAGTCCTGGGGAATCGAACCTGGGTCCTTAGGTTTCACAGGTAAGGTGCCTTAACAGCTAAGCCATCTCTCCAGCCCATATTTTTTTTTAAGTGTATTCTTTCTACTGCCATGGTCACATCTTGCTAACTTGATGCATTTTCTTTTCTTATTCCTATTCACCGGTCTTAAGGTGTTTTGGAGTCTCCCTGTCCTCGTTACCTTTGCCTTTTGCTCATCTCGTACAGGGTTAAAATTTCATCCATCTCCCTCTCTCTCTGTCCCTCTCTCCCCCTCTCTGAGTCCTGGATTTGCTGGGTGGTGACATTAGGCAAGAAACGGGAGCATCCAGAGTCTCACTTTCTCCCTCTGTCGAGTAGGGTAAGTGTCCCCACACAGCAGGACTGTGAGGCGTACAGGAGGTCGCACAGTATGCCCCGTTCTTCCACTCACCTCCAGCTCTATAGAGATTATGGAAAACCTGCTTTGTGCTGTTTCACAGTCATGCACAATTCCAGAGCCATCAAACTTGTGGGTTGTTTGGACAAGGAGACTGGCCAGACAACTAAAAATGTCCCTGGGCGATGACAAGAGCTGTGGGCAGCAGAGTGATTGGTAGGGTTATAGGAGGGATGGCATCTTGAGTCCCAGAGACCACAGGACAACCGGAAGTTGCAAGCAGAGGCAAGGGGGTGGGAGCAAGAACGTAACTTCCAGGAGGAATATTTCTGACGAGTGGACAAATTTTGTCACTGCTGTGGTTTTCTGCCTCCCAGCCTCTGGAGAACCGAGCACCTATTCAGGGCCATCTAGAAACTAGCTCACAGCTGTTTACTTACGGCTCAGTTGCCCATCCTGTGAGACTCCGAGCACCTGGACACCATCTGCAAGCTAGCCCAGGAAGGGCTGTCCTTGTCCCTGGGGGGAGGGAGTGACCACAGTGCCACAACCTCTGGGGTACACGGAAACTGCTACCTGGTGAGACCTTTGGGTTTTGACCTTGAACAGTGTCTCCCTCTGGAAGCAGACCCACAGAGCCAGCAGCTCTGCTCAGACTGTGTCTCCTGCACACACCTGGGAGAAACCGCTTTGCCTGGGGCCTAAGGATCATACATTCTGTCTGGAGGTGAAGTCCCGGGGTGTGGCTCAGTGATAGAGCATTTGCTAAGCTTGTGCAAAGGCCCTATTCAATCTCTAATACTAAAAATGAAAAAAAAAGAAAGAGAAGAAAAAGAAAGAACCCCCCCCACACACACACACACAAATTGTAAAGTTTACCATCTTGGGTATTCTTTTTTTAAAAAATTTATTTATTTATTTATTTATTTGAGAGTAGGAGTGGTGGAGTATGTGTGCAGCAAGGCCTCCTGACACTACAACCGAACTCCAGAAGACGCATGCACCACTTTGTGCGTCTGGCTTTATGTGGCTACTGGGTAATCAAACCTGGGCCGTCAGGCTTTGCAAGCAAGTGTCTTTAACCGCTGAGCCATCTCTCCAGCCCCCATCTCGAGCATTCTTAAGCACACAGTTGAGTAGCACTGAGTGTATTCACATTGCTGTACAACAGCTTCCCAGCACTGTGCAGCTTGCAAAACTGAACCTACCCCATTCCTCTTCACCCCAACCCCCTACAGCCCCCATCCATCCTACTCTCTACTGCTACGGGCTTAATAACTTTAGCTATTTTATATAAGTGAAACCCTTCCCTGCCACCCCCGTAGCAGCTTGGGTAAATCAGAAATGTTCCTCTCTCTCATCAGAAGTGTGCTTTTAGAGATGTGTGTTCATTGTGACAGTACTCAAAAGTGGCAGAGTTGGGGGCTCTGTTGATGGCATGCCTCCCCACCCCCATCCTCAGTGATTACAAGAAAGCTGTTGTAGTACGAGTCATTGCACCTGAATCCCCGGAGGAAGGGAGGGGAGACATACGGGGCATTGGCTAGGTCTGGAAAGTCAAACTCTCTAAGCAACCCCAGAGGCTTTCTGGTTATTACCATGACAGAGTGTGTCCTTTGGCTGCTCCTGGGAAGACAGGGAAATTAGTGTCTACCCTAATCAAAACATTTTCCTAGGCAAGGAACAGACAGATGGGACACTACTTGAGCAGGTGGTTAGGTTTCCCACAATGAAACTTGTCTTAAGTTAATCATACTAGCCCATTGGGTCACCTCTTCCCATAGCCCTCTTCTCCTGCTTATCTCCTGTCCCTGACTACACCACACTACAGGAGTTGCCAGACTGGGCAAAAGTCCACAGAGAGTAGGTGGCTGACCCAGGCTCAGGCTGGTTATTCTAAGGCATTAGTGTCCCTGGAAGCCATGCCCTGGGGCATTGGGCTATTGCCCTAGCCTGGGAAATATAGAGTCAAGCAGACCCCTAAGCTATCTTCAGGACCCTAGGGCCTCTGTTGGGATGCAGTGGGAAACAGAGAGGGAAGAGGCCTTATATTTGTCTTCATTCTCAGCCTTTGTGTTCCACGTGTGTTTTTAGACCCCTTCTAGGTCCTGCGGGCACAGAGGTGGCCCGTCCCAGGTTCCTGCTTTGAGCACAGTCTTAGAAATCCCAGGGTTTCTATTTCATGGAGTTCTGTCAAAGGACATTGGCTCACTGAGTGTCATTGTTTTTACCAGATGAAGAAAGTGTGGCTCAGGGTAATGGAGTTGCTTAGTGTAGCAGACAGCTTCAGGTTCGCTGAGATGAACTTCCAGACCAGGCACAGTTATGGAGGAAGGGATATTATTTATTGAAGCTTACAGATCCAGGGGAAGTTCCATAATGGCAAGAGAAGCGGCCTGCTCTCCACAGGGCCAAGCAGAGAGAGAGAGAGAAACCAACCAGCCACCACAGCACACAGAGCAAAACTACAGCCAAAAGGTCACACAGCACACTTCAGGAACTCCTGCTAGGCATATTTGCATATCTTTACAATGGAATCTCAAACCCACACCTTAAGACCAGCCCCCAGTGACATTGCCTCTAGCAAGGTGATTGCAGATGCAAACTATAACTAATAAAACACTGAATATATTGGGGGACATATATTCAAACTACCACACTTAGGGACACAGAGTTCAAACCTCAACTCCCAGGCTTCAAGCTATCACCTTTGCCCATTCTCTCCAGTTTGTTTTCAGTTGTAGAACAATTGACTTGAGGTTGGGTGTAGTGGTGCATGCCTCTAATCCCAATATCCAGGAGCCTGAGACAGGAGGATTATGAGTTCAAGGTCAGCCCAAACAAACAAACAAGGGCTAGGAGATGGCTCAGTGGGTAAAGTCCTTGCTGCTCAAGCACAAGGGCCTGAGTTCAGATCCCGAGAACCTGTGTAAAAAGCTGGCCATGGTGGTACACACTTATAATCCCAGCACTGAGGTGGAGGAGGACATAGGACACCCTAGGGGTTGCTCACTAGCTCATCTAGCTAAATCAGTGAGCTCTGGGTTCAGCAAGAGGCCCTTTCTCAAAGAAAAAGGCAGAAAGAATAGTTGAGGAAGTCCCCAGTGTTGACCTCCACACAGGATACCCACACACATATGAACACTCATGGACATGCATGCTGCTCACACATATCCATGCAAAAAAATTTTTAAAAAACAGAAAACCAAAAACAACTACTGTGCCTAAAGACCCATGTTCAACTCTCCAGATCCTGCATAAGCCAGGCGCACAAAGGTGAGGCAAGCGTAAGGTCGAACATGCCCACTAGGTGGCTCAAGTGTCTGGTGTTTGTTTGCAGTGGCCAAGGCCCTGGTGCACCAATTCTCTCTCTCTAAAAAAAGAAACGCCAGGCATGGTGGGGCACGCCTTTAATCCCAGCACTTGGGAGGCAGAGGTAGGAGGATTGCTGTGAGTTCGAGGCCACCCTGAGACTAGTTAATTCCAGGTCAGCCTGGACCAGAGTGAAACCCTACCTCGAAAAACCAAAAAAAAAAAAAAAAGAAAGAAACTACCACCTACAACAAAAATTCCAGTTTCATTTGCTGCTCTAGAGCCTCTTTGAGTCACTATCTGCACGTTTTTCTCGAGTCCAGAGAGAAATAAAAAGAATGACTGTTTCACATCCTTCCCCTGCGTGCACGTAGCCACATTTTAAGCTGTCTTTGCTCTGCATTATAAATCTGCAATCCTCCTTTACCCATGATCGTGTGTCCCAAGACTCCCAGTGTGTGCCTGAAGCTGCAGAGCATCGTATATCCTGACTTTCCTCTTCCTACGTACCTGCCATAAAGTCAGCTTATAAGTTAAGCACAGTAAGACATTAATAATGCAACAATTATACAGTACACGGATAAAAGTTCACACTTTGCAGTCATGATTCAGTGAAACAAGGGTTACGTGAGCACAGGGCCTACAACATTTGGACAGTTAGTCCCATGACTGACAGCTCTGAGTGACAGGTAATGTACACACCATGTGGACTGCCGGACAGAGAGGTGACTCACAGCCCAGGCAGGACAGCATGAGATCTAGTCACACCCCTCAGAACAGTACAGTTTGAAACTTTGTGAATTATTTCTAGAATTTTCCATGTTGTATTTTCACACTGAGGTTGAAGGAAAACCTACAACCAGTACAAGACTTGCTATGTTTAGCTGATTCTCCTGGGCAACGAGCAAGATTGATTAGAAATTAAAATGCCACTCGGAGGAGAGGGTCTTTCGGGGACTTTAAGGCAAAGTCCCAGTTTTTCTGGAAGGAAGAGTTGGACTGGGAGATACACCACCCCTTGACTTCCCACAGCAGACGAGAAAACCCTCCTGGAATTCTGGAAATCCATGAGAAATAACGTCCATTGAATGTCTCAGCTTGGAAACTTACAGTCATTGTCTCCACGTGCTAACTCTTTGGAAGGCTTTCCTTTGTAAATTTCCAGGTGCTTTGCGATTCTAGTTTCTATAAACAGGTCATCTTGTGGCAGGCTACCTGAACAGCTCTGCCATCTCCCCCCTGCCTGGGTTCTTGATGGGCACCATGCCTCTGTGGGTACAGGGGCTCCGGGGTGGCTGGAAGAGGAATCAGGCTCAATGAGCGACTGTGTCTGCCTTGGCCCAGGCTGCAGTGTGGCATCCAAGGGAGACTGGCCCTGAATAAAGACACACTTTATTTCCCTTTCGGCTCACACAGGGGCACTCTGAAGGTAGCAGGGGAAACAGAGTGAGCAGTGTTCAGGGACTGGCCCACCTTCCCAAGTAGTTTTCCACCGCAACAGCTCCTCCAATCCTGCTAGTGCACTGCACTGGCCTTCCAGCAATTTTACCAGCGTTATGGACACAGCCCTGGCTGAGTCCCGGCTGCACTGAACGTCTCCCCAGGAGATGAGCGGGCCGTGTCTGTCTGGGAACTCATTCCCCAGACCTGAGAGACCACAGAACCATGGACTGGCATTTAACAACAGAAGTTTATTTCTCATGATTCTGAGGCTAAAGTCCATGATCAAGATGCAGATATAGTCATTTCCTTTTCAGGGCAGTGAGGGAAGAGATGTCTGTCTCCTTGGTTTGTCCGCAATTGTTACTGACCCTGTGGCATCCTCCCTCTATGCAACTTTCCCCTACTTACAGGGACGTGGGACATATTAGAATCAGGGCCACCCTATGGATTGCATTGTAATCGGAAAGCCTCTGTAAGGCCTTGTCTCTAAGTGGTCCCATCCTGAGACCATGGGTGCCCGTGTTGGGACATGGACAGAGGGTTTTGGAGGAGCATGAGTGAGCTTGTGGCATATGTACCTCGAAGGCCACCCTGTCTGTCAGGAGATGGAAAAGCAGCCCTGGGGCCTGGATGGACACACACAACAACGAGAGCTGCTCTGTGTGGGTACTCTGTGGGTGCCAAGCAAAGTGCTGGGCATTTTCTTTAAGTAGCTCATGCAGTCCTCATGAGGACACAGAGGTAGATTCTGTTATTTACCCCCATTGCACAGGGAAGGGGACTGAGGAGGCACCGGGAGGTTAAGTAACTTCCACGAGGTCACACAGCTAGAAAGTCGTGGAGCCAGGATTGGAACCCAGACAGACTGGCTGCATCGGGTGCCTTACAAACCACTTCCCTTTACTTAATAGACTTACTATCCAGCATGTGTTCCTTCACAGCTTGCCAGGGCTCCAGACATGTTGTCCTTTGAGCTCCATGGGTGAAGGGCACAAGGAAGGGAGGAGGAAGCCATGAAAGTGGGACGATACAGTAGTTACGGATTCGAGCTTTGGTTTCTGCACCTGCGAGTCATTGCTGTGTGACCTTGGGTGAGCAAGGTAACCTCTCTGTGCCTTGCTTTCCTCATCTGTACTGTGGGGAGGACAGTAGCTTAGGGTTGTTTAGGGAGGAGGATATGAGTGACTGGCTGTGGCAACTGATCAGCAAATATTACTATGGGAGTGATATCATTTTCCTGTCTCTTCATCCTCTGGCCTCACTATCTGCTTTGCAGTACGGTGGCCCTGAGGCCCTCTGAGCACCTGCAGTACAGCTGTTGTGCCCTGGAAGTACCAGCAGGGCTAAATACATGCACAGTTTGAAGCTTTAGTGCCAAACCAAATGCAAATGATCTCACTAAAAATTTTATACTGAAGACTGGAGAGATAGCTCAGGGAACAAAGCACACTACACTCAAGTATCCAAGTTAAGTCCCCAGACCCCATGGAAAAGCTGGAAGCTGAGGCAGACTTCTGAATGCCAGCATAATGATAAGCGGTTGAGACAGGAGAATTTCCTGGAAGCTGAAAATTTCCAGGAAGCTTGCAGGCCAGTTAGCACAATAGGGAGGGGAGGTGGAGAAGGAGGGAGGGAGACCCTGCTTCAAATGAGGTGGGAGTCAAGGAGTGATACCCCAAAATTGTCCTCTGACCTCCACACACACACCGTGGCATGTGCACACATGCATACACAGACACCAAAAAATACCAATTTTTGTATTGATGACGCACTGAAAAGATTTGTTATGAAAAATTAATTTCACCCTTTTAACATGGGCCACCAGAAGTTTAAAGTCACACTTCATTCACATTCTGCTCCCTCCCAGGGCACCATGTGGTCTGACTGCAGACAGTCCGCCTCAGTGACCACGTCTGCTTTGCTGGGATGTGCTGTCATATTCCAGCATTACCTTGAGACTTGGCTCCACAGAGGATGATCAGAAAATAGCTGGAGAAGCAATTTGGATGATATAGCCATTCTGTCCTTACCTGGATACCAAGCTGGGATCGGGAGAAGCTTGGCTCCGGAGCTCAGGAGGTCCTGTCGCCAGGGTTTTCAGCTCCCAGGGCAATTGGCACCTCACCTGTGGGCTGGCACGGGCGAGCCTCCCCTCTTCCCCCCCCCCATTGGGCAGGTTTGAGGGTAACTTGGGTATTCGTCCCAGGAGAAAACACAGCTCTGGTGGTTTCTTCTATTCCCAGTGTGTTAGTGGTGCCAGCCTTGGACAGAGGACATGTAAACTCATTTCCTAGACTATGAGAACAGTGTGCCCAGGAAGAGGGAAAAGCCTGAGGAAATTTCCACCAGGTCCAAGGACCTCTTCAAGCAGGGCTCCTCGCAGAGCAGCTGGTGAAGGTAGAAAAGATACCTCTCGGGGTCATCCTTCCCCAAGTCCCTATCAGAAAATGTCATCCCTGCTTTCTTTCTTCCTTTTTATTTATTTATTTATTTATTTATTTATTTATTTATTTATTTATTTATTTGAGAGAGGGCTAGAGAAAAAGAGAGCAAGAATGGGCACACCAGGGCATCTAGCCACTGCAAATGAACTCCAGATGCATGCACCACTTTGTGCAGCTGTCTTATGTGGATCCTGGGGAACTGAACCTGGGTCCTCTGGCTTTGCAGGCAAGTGTGTTAACCACTAAGCCATCTCTCCAGCCCCAGCCCTGCTTTCTTGAAAGGGGCATGCATCTGACATTCATTCCTCTTGGACCTTTTGTCTTATGGAAGTAGAATAAAGCTGTAGCTGCATCCTTGACCCCTCCCCAGATTTGAGTGTGCTGGCGGAGCTCCCTAGGAGATGCTAATCCACAGACACTGAGATGGAAGTCTTGAGTCCCATCCTGTCCCTGTGGACCTTCTGAGGCTCTTGTCCTTGTGACAGCTAAGTGGCTGGGAGGACTTGACGTTGGAGAGATGTGATCCAAGGGGACCATATCTCCATCATGCCCCAGCCTACTGTCTTGTGACAGCTCCCAGCCCAGGTCTCCCTAATCACTTGCTGAGGGTCAAAGTGCTGAAACCAGCTGTTGTTGAAAGTCACCTCGCCATCCCCCAAAGCACACAGCCTTGCCTGGATCATGACAACTTCCCTGAGCCTCAGTTTCCTAGTCTGCTAAGTGGGAAGGAAGTTCTCCTGCCAGACTTCTTGCTGGGCTTAGATGATAACATGTATGATGGTTATAACACAGAGACCATGCCCAGAAGACGACAGACATGTAGGGAGCACATGTAGGGCCCTCTCCTCACCTGTTACTTGGAGCTCGCTCTTCCATCCTGTCCTCCCTTCCTCCCATTCCCGCAACAGGAGTTCCCTTGACTGCATGGGGAAGCCAGGCACCGGGCCTGGCAGCACACAGCGGTCCTTACCTCAGTGGCCCAGTGCGCAGGGAAGATGGGAATGTGGACACAGTCCTGTCAAGGTTGGAGGCAATTGCTAGTATTTATGCGTCCCTGCTCTTTCGGAAACCACCTGCTCTTTCTATTTGTGTCAGGTTAGAACATGGAATCTTGGCAAAGGAAGATGTTACTTTTAATTAAACACCCTGAGCCTTCTTTCCCATTCAGAGATGACTCAGTGAGCTCCATATGGGTAGAGGTGAAGGCAAAGCAGGAAGACGTCTTCACAGAAACACCGGAGTAACTGAAGGCAGGGATCCGCGTTGCTAACAGGCCGCCTGGCACGCAGCAGGATCCATGTGTTGCGTTCGTCCCTGGGTCTTGTTGTCACTCCTGAAACAGGTCCCAGAACAAAGACGTCAACTTAGAGCCCAAAGCCTGGGGCCACATTTTTGGCCCTGTCCCTCGCTCACTTGAGAAAGCCGCTTAACATCCCTACTTTCTTCATGGGGTGCTTATGAGACTTGAGTAACTTTCTGAAACCACTTTGTGTATCACCGGACTCCATAGCACGGGAGCTTCCTATTCCTGTCTTTGTAGAGCTGATTAGCAAATTTTCAATTTTATTTACTTATTTAAGAGAGAGAGAGAGAGAGAGAATGAGCACACCAGGCCTCTAGCCGCTGCAAATGAACTCCAGATGCATGCGCCACCTTGTGCATGTTGGTTAATGTGGCTCCTGGGGAATCGAACCTGGGTCCTTAGGCTTCACAGGCAAGCGCCCTAACCACTAAGCCATCGCTCCAGCCCATGCATTTTTTAAATTTGATTTGAGTGAATATTAGTCACTTCCCAGTCAAGATCTAAATTCAGTTTCCTTTCAGATGATGCATTTGGGTTGTTACCCAACTCTTGCCACCAGATATCGATCATGTTTGCTTTCTGAGGTCACAAGTATGGGTTTCTCCCATCCTTTTTGCCTTACCCGTAAGTGATATGAGTGGTTCTGAGCTCTCCAGGGTACCAGATGGTCACTCAGGGGTGCTTGTAAAAAAAAAAAAAACACCAAGAAAAGGCTCTTTGGAAACTGCTAATGCAGATTGTTGACTTAGCTTTGGAAGAGGAGGGTCTGTTGTTGTTTTTGAGGTGTACTGCAAGGAGGGTTTATTACTCCTTGAGCTTTTAATTGGTTTACTAATATTTTTTTACAGTTTCTTATTTTAATGTTTACAGGTGCCAGATGCTGAGATTTACTGACATCCGAGAAGGGACTGATCAATGATTTAGTTGAAATGGCAAAACTGGAGGCATTGTATGTAGGAGAAATGGTGCCACGGAGCTCACTCAGGAACCACTAATTTATTTAATGTGATTTGGGTTGTATAGCCGGTCCTCCTTTCAGTCCAAGGGAAAACAAACACCCACTGTTCCCCCAGCAAGCAGGGGCGCCCAAGGGACTGGCAGAGCTCTGGGGAGGGCCTATGTTGGGACAGCATGGCAAGGCTTCTGTCTAGAGGCCTCAGTGAGCTCTCCCTCATCCCTGTGGGGAGTCAGCTGTGGTCTGTCTATGCACTGAAGGGGAAGAGACCATCTTTGTGTTCTTTTTGGAGATGGTGTCACTGTGTAGCTCAGGTTGGCCCCTAACTCATGATCCTCCTGCCTCGGCCTCTGAGTGCCAGGATCACAGACATGTGCCACCATGCTTGGTATCCTCACGTCATTTCAAAGCAGCGATGGCATTTCTACCCACAGATTTCAAATGACACATGAGGCAGAGCCCATCGAATATTCTTTCTGACCCGTGACTCTAGTTAGTTCATGGTCTCGCTAAGGCTGAGTCTAGTAAGTTCCCTTTGCTACGACAGTCATCACTGGTACTGGCAGAAGAATCCAGGACCTTGTCACCACAAAAATACCAAAGCCTAAAGAGCCTCAAGGCCGTTATATATAATGGTATGATATTTGCATTCTACTCGGTACCTGCCCCAGTATACTTTAAATCATCCTTAGATCACTGATAATACCTGCTGTAGCATAATGTTGGGTAAATAGTGCCACTGTATATAGGGAATAACCTTTGAAATAAAAGTTTCTATATATTCAATACAAATGCAAGTTTTTCCCAAGTATTTTTGACTCACCATTGATTGGGTTCATGGAGATTTGGCAGGGTGTGTGTGTGGGGGGGAGGACACTGGATGCTCTAGCAATTTTTTTAAATTTCTATTATGGGAGCTGGAGAGATGGCTTAGTGGTTAAGGCATTTGCCTGCAAAGCCAAAGGATCCCAGTTCGACTCTCCAGGCTCCACGTAAGCCAGATGCACAAGGGAGCACATGCATCTGGAGTTTGTTTGCACTGGCTGGAGGCCCTAGCGTGCCCATTCTCCACCCCCCCCCCTTGTGTGCCTCTTTCTCTCTCTAAAATAAATAAATAATATATGTATATATGTTAAATTATATATATATATATTATATATATAGTTATTTAAATTTTCTATTATGAAAGAAGTATTTGTGAGTTAGGAATGTGGGTTATAGTAGTACACAAGGGCTCTGGGTTGGATCCCAGCACTGCAAAATAAAATGATTGAGTGAATGAATGAGTCAAAACCCAATAGATCTTCAAAATACATGAAGAGAAGCTGGGAGTGTAGCTCAGCATAGCATTTGCTTAATATGCACAAGGCCGTCGGGCCCCTTCCCCAGTGATACACAGTCAGAAACAGGTACTTGCTTATTACACAGAATATAAAAACATATAAAAAGTCAAATAACACAGAAATTGCCAGCAAATCCACTACCTAAATATAATTATTATTAGCAATTTAATAGGCATCCTTCCAGAATTTCTCCTTCATTACTTTTAGTATTTTTAAGAATTAGACATACATTGCCTCTATTGCTTGGTAACCTGCCATTGCTCATGTATTTTTATTATCTGTATGCGTGTGTATATATGTTGTGTGTGGGCATATGTGTACTCAGATGTGTGAGTAAAAGTGCACATGTACCACAGCATGTATGTGGTGGTCAGCAGACAGCTTCGCCTTCCACCTTATTTGAAGCAGGGTCTGTCATTGCTGCCTTCGCGAGACTGGCCAACTCACAAGATCCCATTTCACGGTAAGAGGGCTGGGATTAGAGCTTGCTGCTGCATCCAGCTTGACATAGGTTCTGGGGATCCAAACTCAGCTCATTGCACTTGCACAGTATGGTTAACCTCTGGTTGTCAACTTGATAGGCTTTAGAGTCACCATGGAAATAAATCTCTGCCCATTCCAGATTAGATTAATTGAGGTGGGAGGACCCACCCTAGCTGTGGGGAGCACCATCCCATGGGCTGGGCTCCTGACTGTACCTAAAATAAATAAATAATATATGTATATATGTTAAATTATATATATATATATTATATATATAGTTATTTAAATTTTCTATTATGAAAGAAGTATTTGTGAGTTAGGAGTGTGGGTTATAGTAGTGCACAAGGGCTCTGGGTTGGATCCCAGCACTGCAAAATAAAATGATTGAGTGAATGAATGAGTCAAAACCCAATAGATCTTCAAAATACATGAAGAGAAGCTGGGAGTGTAGCTCAGCATATAGCATTTGCTTAATATGCACAAGGCCGTCGGGCCCCTTCCCCAGTGATACACAGTCAGAAACAGGTACTTGCTTATTACACAGAATATAAAAACATATAAAAAGTCAAATAACACAGAAATTGCCAGCAAATCCACTACCTAAATATAATCATTATTAGCAATTTAATAGGCATCCTTCCAGAATTTCTCCTTCATTACTTTTAGTATTTTTAAGAATTGGACATACATTGCCTCTATTGCTTGGTAACCTGCCATTGCTCATGTATTTTTATTATCTGTATGCGTGTGTATATATGTTGTGTGTGGGCATATGTGTACTCAGATGTGTGAGTAAAAGTGCACATGTACCACAGCATGTATGTGGTGGTCAGCGGACAGCTTCGCCTTCCACCTTATTTGAAGCAGGGTCTGTCATTGCTGCCTTCGCGAGACTGGCCAACTCACAAGATCCCATTTCACCGTAAGAGGGCTGGGATTAGAGCTTGCTGCTGCATCCAGCTTGACATAGGTTCTGGGGATCCAAACTCAGCTCATTGCACTTGCACAGTATGGTTAACCTCTGGTTGTCAACTTGATAGGCTTTAGAGTCACCATGGAAATAAATCTCTGCCCATTCCAGATTAGATTAATTGAGGTGGGAGGACCCACCCTAGCTGTGGGGAGCACCATCCCATGGGCTGGGCTCCTGACTGTACAAAGAGGAGAAAGCAGGCTGGAGAGATGGCTTAGCGGTTAAGGCACTTGCCTGCGAAGTCTAAGGACCCATGTTCTACTCTCCAGATCCCACGTTAGCCAGACACACAAAGGTGAGGCAAATACAAGGTCGCACATGCAGTGGCAGGAGCCCCTGATGTGCCCATACTCACTCTTTCTGTTTTTCTTTCTTTCTCAAATAAATTAATGAAAAAATTGTAAAGCACTAAGCCAAAACTAAATTCTTCCCTTCCTTCCCTAAGATGCTTCTCATTGGTTATTTTGTTCCAGCAATGCAAAAGTAACTGATTCACACAGCAAGCACTTTTACCCACTGAGTCATCTCCCTAACCCTTGTGTGTCATTTTAAAGCAGTTTTTCATGGTATTTGGTGGCCTTGCTTAGACTGGTGCTCCAGTGAACTGTACGGCCTGATGACCCTGGTTAATAGTATCTCCCTGGGAATGGTTCCACAAGGGCATCCTGTCCTGGCAGAGTGGTAATACTGCCTGCAGTTGGGCATTTTTGCTTGTGGGTTTTTAATATCATTTCAAGGGCATTGATATAATATAGAGGACCTTCCCTTTCTTTAAGATTTTAAAATAAATCTCATTTATTATTCATTGGTAAGTAGAGAGAGTGAAAGAGAAAGAGAGAAATGGGCACATCAGTGCAGCCCACCATTGCAACCAAACTCCAGATGCATGTGCCACTCCATGCATCTGCTCTATGTGGGTAGTGGGGAATTTTAACCCAGGCTATCAGACTTTGCAAGCAATTTACCTTTAACCACTAAGCAATCTCTCCAGCCCATGTTATTCTTTTTCCCTCTTCACCCATTCATCATCTATCAGCCTACCCGTTTATTCATTCACCACTCATTCATCAGTCTACCCATTTTCCCATCCATCCATCGTTTGTATTGAACAAGTAACTGGCTGAGCTGGGTGAAGTGCTTGCATTAAGATGCAGTGATAGGTGCTGTAACCCCTTGTCCACCAGGGTTTCCAGCCTCCACCCAGCACTTCCATCTGCCCTGACCATGTGACAGAAGCTCTACCCTATTTCTCCACCGTTCTCTTCAACTACTGGCCTGACAGATAACTCCTTCCTTACACAGGAGGCATCTCCAGAGTAGGTCAGGACTGCCTCCGTCTGTAATCCCCTAACTGCTGACTAACCCCTATCCTGATACACAATGAGACCACAAGAGGAGCTGACTGTTCAAGCTGAGGGTGAAGGGCAGCCATGTTCTTACAAAGCCATTTCTCAACACAATTACAATGTGTCTCATATTTCAAAACACACACACACACACACAAAAAAAAAAAAAAAAAAAGACACGGGTGACAACAGTTCTTCATTATTATTTAAGGTTTTACTTTTCTACGTGTGGCCTTTGCAGGTCAGTGAGAGACAGCAACGTTTAGATTTAGCAGCATTTTCCCTCCCTCGTGGTTTGTTCTAGAGAAACACAGCTTTGTGTGAAAAAGGTAAGATTTATTTTTGCCAGTAAAATATATGGCAGAGAGCTCAACCAGGCACGGCCTACAGTGGAGGAAGTGCCTCACGGGCGCAGGCAGCGGTTACTGGAAGGTTGGAAGTGGGAATGGCCCAGGCCCTCCACAGATGGGGCTGGCGCACTTTTTCCGGGGAAGTGGGCTTGTTTCTTTTTTTTATGGTGCCACTCTGACTTCCTGAGGCTATCATAGATTTATATAGAAATAACTTGGGGTGGGAGGGGAGGGCTTAGTGACATCCTAAGTTTTACATACTTATAAAACTGCAAGCACAGTTGCATGGAAAACATTTCCATGTCACCAACCTCAGCCAGTTCATGACACTCACAGAACTGTGTGTGCTTTCTTGAAAGAGACACCCAGCTAGAGAGATGGCTCGCTCAGTGGATAAAGCACTCTCCACTCAAGCTAGAGTTTCTGAGTTCAATCCCTAGGCCCTGTGTGAAAAGCTGTGGCAGGCATCTGTAATCCCAGCACATTAACACTGATGTTAATGGCGAGATAAGAAGCAGAGACAGGAGAATTTTCCAGAAGCTCATGGTGAATGCTGCTAAGAACAGTAGAGCTAGAATGCAGAAGAGAAACCCCACCTCAAGTGAGGTAGACAGGCAAGGACTGACCCAAAAGTTGTCCTCTGACCTCCACACATGTGCTGTGGCACACGTGCACCTACACACACACACACACACACACACACACACACACACACACACACAAATAATTTAAACAATTTAATACCAAAGTATTTAGTCACCTCACCCCTGAGGCAGATATTGAAGGCTGAGTATAATAACTTTTGTGACCATCCCCTATGCTCTTCAGAAAAAGACAATGCTCCCTGGCCTGCCCCATATGCCTAGAAGCTTCTCTTAGTGTGCCACACTCTCACCTTCATCTTCCTCCCTGCAGTCTCTCTAGATCATCTGCCAGTCTTGGGTTGACAGCTGATGGATGGGAACAAGCTTGATATGTGGGGTCGAAAAGCCTGAATCTGAGGTCTGCCTGTTCCCCACTTGTTATGAGCTGTGTGGCCTTGGTGTGGTGGTTTGAATCAGACGTTCCCCCATAAACTCCTGTGTTTTGAATGCTTGGTTCCCAGCTGGTGGCAATTTGGGAGGTGGAGCCTTGCTGGGGGTGTGTTGCTGGTGATGGGCCTTGAGGTTTATTAGCCCTAGCTTGACAGTGTTAGTTTGGCACACTGTCCTGCTGCTATTGTCCACTAGATGTTGGTCAGGAAGTGTCGTCCAGCCTCTGTTCGTGCCATAGTTTCCCCACCATCATGGAGGCCCTCAAGTCTGTAAGCCAAAATAAACCCTTTCCTCCCACAAGCTGCTTTTTTTCTTTCTTTCTTTCTTTCTTTCTTTCTTTCTTTCTTTCTTTCTTTCTTTCTTTCTTCTTTCTTTTATGGTTGAGTGTTTTGTGCCAGCAACTCGAAGGTGCCTGCAACACTTGGTTAGGGTACTACTCTAACCAAGCTTTTTTCTCCATTCATAAAAGGTAAATATCATCATAACATATCTCAAGATTTTTGGGAAAGTAGAACTTTAGGAAGAGTAAGGAACAGTTTAGGAAGAAAAGAAGATAATGCTACCTTGAAAAAATTTAGAAATGAATGAGACTGAGGCTAGAGAGATGGCTTAGTATATAAGGCATTTGCCTGGGAAGCCTAAGGACCCAGGTTCAATTCCCTAGAACCCATGTAAGCCAGATGCACATAGTAGCACATACATCTGGAGTTCATTTGCAGTGGCAAGAGGCTCTGGCATGCCCATTCTCATTCTCTCTCTCCTCTCTCTATCTTATTAATTAATTAATTAATTAATTAGTTAATTTTGAAAAATGAATGAGACGGGATGATATTTATATTGCTACTGGTGGTGAGTTCTGTAGGCTACAGATTGGTGCAATGATACTATGACAGATACGAGTTCTGTGCTTAAAAGCATCTGAAGTGTTTCCTTCGTTCAACTTTGGATGGAAGCAAGAAGAGAGAAGTTCAGAAAAGGAGGATTTGTTGTGTGGATGTTGTGGTTTCCCAAGTGCAGTGCAGGAGCCTGGGGGTCACTCAAAGCATAGCCGACTTCTCAGCAGGCCCCTTGGCCTTCAGTTCCACCAGGCCTTAGCAAGACTGTGTTATGATAAGGCTATTCAATTTCCGTCTGTTCTTGATGGGACCCTGGATTTGTAACATATTTGCATCTGTCTGCATGGGAAATTCTAGAAGGGACCATCATAGAAGAATAAAATGGGATGAACTAGGCTGGGGCCATGGCTCAGTGGAAAGCTGTCAGGCACGTGGCACAGGACGCCCTCACAAAGCCATCGCGCTTCTTCGGGGCACCTTGACCTTTTTCTCCTGTAGTCCTGGGGAGGTGTTGGTATCATGTCCAGTATCTGTGTATGGAGTATTTGCGTAACTGCCCTAAGGCTGTAAGGTTTAAATCTACTTCCCAGGCTGGGGAGATAGCTCGATGGCTATGGGCTAGGTTTGATTCCCCAGTACCCATGTAAAGACGGACACAAAATGAGTGGCACATGTATCTGGCACAGCGTCAAGAGACCTTGCTCACGCACATTCAGGTGAGCATGTACACAAATTAAAAAATAAAAAAAATTTTTTTACCTACTTCTTGAGACACTACAATTCAGTAGGAATACAGGTCTTGGGATGTCCTCTAAGTCAGGACGGGACCTGGGGATGCCTTTCCATGGGCCCCAGGGGACCACATTAGTCCATTCCTCACAAATGATGTTCCTCTTGCCTGGAGCTGGAGATCAGCTGTCTAGTGCAGAAGGGAAGAGGCACTTGTGTCCTTCTGACTGTCTTGCTTAGGAACATGTTGTCCCCTGGAGAACAGTGCAGACACACACCAGTCTAATGAGAGGACCCCCCCACCATGGGCATATGGGTCAAGGTTGAAAAGGGAGAGCCCCCAACACCATGTTTGGGGGGAGGATTTAGATTCTGGAGATGGAGTCACAGCCTCCAATGACTCCATATAGTTATTTTCCTGTAAGAACATGGAACAGCCCCACCTAATGCCAGCTTCCAGAAATAGGGCAGCCATTTCAGACCTGACATTTCTCAAGCAAGCATCTTTAACTGAGCCACCTCTCCATCCCTGGCATTTCTCTGTCCATTTCAATGTGCAAGGAACATGGCCCCAGCAATGAAGGAAGTCCCCAGCCCAGACTCTCTGACCACTGACGCTCCTCTGCAGGCACTAGTTTGCACAATTGCTCGCTGTGTCCCCCACCCGCCAGCTGGGCGAGTGTCCCAGGGCGGCCCCAGTCATCCCTCCTGGCTCCCCTTCCCTCCCCTCCCGTGGCTCCACACCCTCCTGAATGTTCCATTCTAACCAGCCACAATCGGGAGCCTGTTCCCTTGCTGGGAAAAAAAAAAAAAAAAAGAGCAGTCCACAGGCTTTTAAACCTATTGGCTAATTTGAGGTATTTATCACTATTTGGAGAACTCTGCTTGTCTTGAATCCATCCCCCACTCCAGCTTTCAGAAACGGTGTAAGTGAGGTTTGTGTCTCTGAAAAGGATGTTTCTAGGTCCTTCCCCTGCCCTGTGAGAGATTCGTCTGTAAGACTCCAGGCCTAGAATAGCCAGGTTTGTGTCTTCATTCTTCATACAGGCTGTCGGGAACACAACTGGGCTACCCCTGGAGCTCTCGGCCTCGATAGATGTCAACAGCTCCCTTGCCCAAGTCCGACTGTGAGGGTTCCTGTTACTCCAGCTGTTGTCCAGCCTGAGCTTTGGATTCAGGGTGATCTCAGGTCCAGCCAACTCTGTCAGCTCACTGCGTGGCCCTAGACACTCTTCTCCACTTGTCTAGACCTTTGTTTGCCCCTGTAAAGCTGATGTGATAAGAGCTAACCAGCCCTAGAGATCAGATGAGCTAGATTCCAACCCCAGCTCTGCCTCGTTCTCCTGCTCTGAGCTTAGCAGACCTCTTCCTCGGTTAACGTGGCTGTCGGGTTGACAGAGCTCCCTCAAAGCCTGAGTAAATGCATGAACAGTGCTGCCATCAGCAAGGGGAAAGTATCCAATTCATCAAACGTTAGTTTGGAGAAGGCACTTGATGGAGATAGGTTTCCTTCTCCTCCTCCTGGGTACACTTCATAAAGCCTGACCCAAGGGCTAGAGAGATGGCTTAGAGGTTCAGGCACTTGCCTGCAAAGCCAAAGGACCCAGGTTCAATTCCCCAGGACCCATGTAAGCCAGATGCACAAGGGGCACATGCATACGGAGTTCATTTGCAGTGGCTGGAGGCCCTGGAGCACCTATTCTCTCTCTTTCTCCCTCTTTCTCTCTCTCCCTGCCTATTTCTCGCTCTCAAATAAATAAATAAATAGAAATAAAGCCTGACCAATGTAGTGCTGAGAAGGGATGGAGGAGTGTCCAGCACGGAAACATCTCTGTCACACCCCCCAAGGCTCAGGGTCCATTGTGGAAGAGGGGGCAGAAAGAATGTAAGAGCCAAAGGAAGGGTACCACTCCTTTCAATGTAACTGTCCAGACAGAAATTGGCCTCGATATCCATGACCTTGCAGTGCCTAGCAATACCTTCGCAAGATCCTCATAATAGGAGAAAAAGATGATGACATCAAATTAAGAGAGACTAATGGAGAGAGGAAGGGGATATGACAGAGAGTGAAGTTCTGAAGGGGAATGTGGGGAGGGGAGGGTAATATCATGGTTTATTGTCTGTAAGTATAGAAGTTGTCAATAAAAAAAATTTTTTAAAGGGTTGGAGAGATGGCTTGGTGGTTAAGGCACCTGCCTCCTAAGCCTAAGAACACTGGTTCTAATCTCCAGCGGTTCCAACCTCCAGGTCCCACGTTTAGCCAGATGTGAAGTGACGCAAGGGTGCAATGCTGCACTTGACCACAAGGGGGCACACACATCTGGATTTCGTTGGCAGCAGCTGAGAGGCTGCTGGTGCACCCATCTCTGTCTTCCTCTTCCTCTCTCTCTGTCTCTCTCTCTCTCTCTGTCTCTCTCCAAAAAAAAAAAAAATTTAAAAAATGAAATAAAGCCTGAGCCAAGCCAACAGCTGGACAGTGCTAGAAGCTCTCCAAGAGGGGACAGAAGCTGTGCCCTTCACTCAGCTTGCAAAGATCTAACTGCCTATATAGGGAGAGGAGAGAGAAGGGTGTATGTGCCCTGGCACTGTGCTCCAACTACAGCAGCCCACAGGAGGCCACGGGGCACTGCTTTTCCTTGTCCTTGGAATGCCAAAGGGACTGCAGGAGCACCAGTCCTCAAAACCAAGATGGTTCATTCACACCTGTCCATCTGCTGCTTCCACTTCCCCTTCTCCAAGCCAGCCTCTCTCACAAAACACACACACACACAAGCGCACACACGCACACTCCCTGTTTCATGTTACTGCTTTTACCTTTTCTTCTTCTCGTTTGCCCACCCGACCTCCTGAGGTGCCCTTCAAATGAGAACAGCCTGGGGCTGTGTGGGAATGGAGTCAAAACAGCAGAGAATGGCAGGTTCCAGTTTTTCTTGTGGACACAGGGTAGGGCGGGTCATCTTTCCCTTAGAGCTTCCCTCTGGGCTCCTGCCTCCCTCCCAGAAGATGCCTCGCTGTCTTTCTCTCCTGATTGGAGGCCACTCCTTTGGCTTCCCATGATTCTAACCAAGGCATCAAGAGGGCAGGAAAGAGGAAGGGCACCAGAGCCAGGCTGTGTGGATGAAATCTTGCCTCTGCACTGTGAAACCTGAGAAGGGGCCAAGTTTGGAAGGCACCCACTGCCTAATTTTCATGTCCCAGAACAAGGAATTAAACCAGAGGCACACAGTAAGGTAATAGAAATAGAGTTTATTTAACAAGTGGGAGTGGGCTAGTGAGCTCCAACAGATACACACCCCAAGAGTCCTGGGCTTCAAGGCTCGTTATAGGTTGTTAAATAGTATCCACCCTTCTCACCCTAGTCTATCGTGAGCCTTTTCTGCACATGCTCAAATGCGATGTGGAAGGGTTCCAGTCTTCTAGTTGCTGTCATTACCTTTCGTGTGTGTTTTTTTTTTTTTTCTGGACATCACCCTCTCGAAGTCCCTATTCTCCCACCACCATTGTTGGCTTTGCAAAAGACCCGTCTGTGTTGAGAGAAAGCATCTTACAGATGGAGTGCCTGGTGCCAGGAACCGCGTGCCTTGTGCTCATCACTTTCATCATGGAGGCCCTAACCAGGCTGGACTGGAATCTAGGTTTGATCAGCCTCCCCCACGGGGCTGGCAGCCAATGAACCGAGACAATGTCTTCTTTAACGAGGGCAGTGGAGGAGAGGCACGGTTAGAAGTACAGGGACATGTGTTCATTAGAGACTTTCCTTTACAGAAAGGTCCCTTCCACTCACGTTTGACCAACAGACATTTCAAGTTCCTATGATACAGTGAGGAGCCACTCCACAGCCAGATGGAAACCCCTGTGTCTCTAGGAAGGCATGTGGCCACGGGACACTGATGTGAGCCAACTGGACAGTGACGCATCGTTTCCTCCCTGTGACGGGGTGGGGTGTCTGGAGGGTCAGAGCCAACGCTTGTTTGGAGGCTTTGGCCCAGTGCCTGTCAGCCTCACTCCTGAGTGCTCCAGTGACCGTCTGGGCCACCGTGGTGGGCCTTAAAAGAGGGAGCACTGATTTCTTAGCTCTGGCTTCAGAGCTGGGAAAATGCCTGACAGTGCCAGGTATGATCCACACAGGAGACACCACCAAGAATGGAAGGGGCAGGGGACAACAACCCCAAGCTGGGCTCCAGCACGTGGAGTGACTACTGCTCGTGGGAGTGACAGGTATGGCTCCACACAAGGTGGCGCTGTCCAGCAGCGTCGTTGCAGGTGTCCATGCTGAGAGGGGCAGGAAGGAGTGGGCAGTGCCATTGAGGGAAAAGAAAGAGGCCATTGCTCCCACTTCCTGGCAGAGCCTGCCAGAACACACCAGTGAGTGGAAAAACGTGAAAAGAAACCTCTGTACAAGCTATCCTGTGACTCGTGCCCACTGATGCCATGAGCAGGTGTCCAGAGAACCAGCCATCCGCCTGGGCCTGGGTGGGACAATGGGAGACTATGGCTGGCTTTCATGTTGGCGTGCCAGTTTCACAGCGGAGAGATGTCAGGCCGAGATTATTCCACAAGTCAGGCAGCTCAGTACCTGGCAAGAAGCAGACACCGTTCTTGACAGCTCTGTTATCCTGAGTCTCCCCTCGGCCCCCATCGATCGGTCTTCCCCAGATTCTGGCTGTCAAGTGACTGGTACGGAGTTTCTCGCGGTCACTACCCTGACTCCCAGGCCTGGAGACGAACCCCAAATCCTAATAAATACTTTGCCATCCATTCACTGCTCTGTGCCTTTCTGTTGTAAAAACGACCACATGTCATGGAACTTAAAACTCAGAAATGCCCTGGAGGCCAGAACTAAATCAAGGTGTCAGCTGGGCCCCACTTCCTCTGGGGGGTCTAGGTGGGTCTGTTCTTGTCTGCCCCTGCTCCTTGGGCCTGGGGCCACATCTTTGCTCCATCTTCATGATCTCCCTAGGCCATTTATTTCTCTGTCTCTTATAAGGACACTTGTCTTTGGAGTTAGAGCCCACCCCCAAATCCAAGGTACACTCCTCACTTCATGGTCCCTAACTTCATGGCACATGCAATGACCCTTTCTCCAAAGAAGGCATCATTCACAAGCTCTGGGAATGTGGGTGTGGACAGATCGTTTAGGGAGTGACCATTCAACTGCATGCACAGTGGAATGGTACGTTACGTGGATTAGCTAACACTGTGTTCAATAGCTCTGCAACAAAATGCCTAACATCAACAGCTTAAAGGAGGGAAAGATCCACTTAGGCTCACGGGTTTCAGAGGATCTACCTGTGGTCAGCCAGCTCGAAGGGTGGAGCCAAGCTGCTCACCTCCAGTAGCCAGGAAGCAGCGAGGAGAGACGAGAAGAGACCTGGGACGAAGTATCTTCCCTGAGTACATCTCCAGGGACCTGAAGGCCCTACCTATTACTTTACACTGCTTCCTGAAGTAGTGCCACCAGTGGAGGACCAGGCCCTCAATCCGGGAGCCTGTGGGGGACATTTCATATTGAAACCAGGACAAACGCAGGTGGTAGAAGCAGAACAGTTTTCAAAGGTGAACATCTGGCAGTATCTTTTTCTAGCTGTCTCACTTGACGAGTTAGTCATCCTCCTTGAGCCTCAGTTTCTCCCTGTGGAAAGTGGGAACAACAGGGCTCTGTATCCACAGGTTTGTTGTGAGGACTGAGTTCTCAGACACCCAGTGAGTGCCACCCGGCACGCACACAGCCAGCACCCCTTAATGTTAGCTTTTATTCCGTGCTGAGCCACAATATGATATCATCGTCACTGGAACCCACTCCAGACAGTGCACTTGGCCCAGGTGACTCATGTCATATTTATGTCTTGATTTCTTGGCTTAATGGAAATAGCTTGGAATTTTTTGCTGTGTGACCTTAGGTATGTCCCTGAACCTCTCTGAGTCAGCTAGAACTTCTTTGGGTTTTGTTTTTGTTTTGCTTTTGTTTTTTTCAAGGTAGGGTCTCACCCTAGCCCAGGGTGACCTGGAATTCACTCTATATTTTCAGGTGGCCTCGAACTCACGGCGATCCTCCTACCTCTGCTGCTGGGATTAAAGGCATGAGCCACCATACCCAGCTTAGAACTTCCTTGGAATGGCTACTAAATGAAAGCTGAAACCAAGCTGGAGAGATTGCTTAGTGGTTACAGCACATGCCTGAAAAGCCAAGAACTCAGGTTCTATTCCCCAGGACCCAAGTAAGCCAGATGCACAAGGTGGCTCATGCAGCTGGAGTTTGTTTGCAGTGGCTGGAGGCCCTGGCGTGCCCATTCATTCACTCCCTCTCTCTCTCCTTCCCTCAAATAAATAAAAATATTTTTTAAATTTTTTTAAGTTGAAATGTAGCTAGCCTAGTGACATGTTACTTATATCAGCCCACAGTGGCTGAACAGTGGGAAAGTAGCAGGCACATAGCTCAGCGGTGGCATCTTCCTTCTCTGTCTGTGTCTTTCTGGCATCACTGGCACACTCTGCTACCTGTCCTGAATAGTTCGCAGTTAGCTTTGGTCCATTTCCTCCACAAAGCCAAATTTCTCTTCTGGTTCCAGCATGGTGAGCCCCAGAGCAGGTGTTGGCTGGCTTGTGTAGGAAAGTTAGGTGTGACATCTCATCCATCTAACCTTATGCATTTAAACTCTTAACCCTCGTTACCGCATCATTATCCTCCAGTCTTGACCACCACGGGCAGTGACTAAATCTGAAATCTACAGCAGCCGATGTTTCTATAATGCTGGCTTCCCTTCCCTGCACACATCCCATATGCCCAACATTGTTCTAAACACATCACGTTTAATCGTCACATCCTGATGACCCAAATGTTATAAATGAGCAAAAAAAAAAAAAAAAAAGGCTCCAAATCCTTTGGTCCGGTACTACCCAGCTTGGAAGGGGCGGAGCTGGGATGCTGGGATGTGAAGCCAGGCACTGGAGTCACACAACTGTGCTCTGAGACATCTCCCAAGACCTACCCTGCCATGACTTCTAGGGCCAGAGTTCCAGAAATGCTGTAGAGAATTAATTAAATGTGGAATGACCTTTTCTGTCAGCAGAGGAACCTCAGTCGGTCTTGGGTCACACGTTAGATCGTTTTCTTTGGCTCCTGGGAAGAGACAAGTGCAAATGTTTCTTTCGCTGGTTTTCCAGGCAGCTCGCTTGTCTTACCTGTATCTGGGGAAAGCAGTATTCTCTTTCAAGCGCAGATGCTGGGTGGCCTGAATTGGTCATAGAGCCTCTCGGAGCCCTAGTATTCCAGGGTTTAACACACTTCCCATGCCTGGCGTAAGGATAGGTCTCACTACACAGTAATTTGTCCTTTTCCTCCACTGGGTCAGATTTCTCAAATACTTTGTGAATTTCTGAAGAAAAGTACCACAGAGCTCTTAAAATATGTTTAGCTGCTCAGATCAATCTAATGTGCATACGTCTGTGATAATAACATGCATTGTTGGGGTTGTCGTGCCAATCGGTGATGTACAGTGAAACCGTCCGGCCGAAGGAGAACCGTATAAAGAAATACTTTGAAAGTTGAGACAGAAGTAGGCAATGGCAGGCATCATTGTGTATGGAACAGAATATTTCACCACTGACGTGGATCCAATAAAGAAGCTCCACGGGGGTAAATTGCTGCAGCTTCTCTTGCTGGGACGGCGGATACTCACCTCGTTTCCAGCAATGAGGACCAGTGTGGAATTGACTCTGTGTTCCCCATTTCCCCCAGGTTAAGTCAGTCTCCTTGCCCAGCTTCGCTTTCTTTCTGCTCTCCACGTGGCTGTGGGATGCATCTCTGACTTTATCCACAGGACCTGAGGCGCTGGCCGTCCATGCTGAAGCATGAATGAATGAATGAATGAATGAGTCAATGGAACTAAGAGCTAAGGGCCAGATTCTGGGTTAGATCTTCACTTGACCTGCAGATTGAAATGCCACCAGCTCTGGGGCTGGACTCTGGTCCTAAGCTGTGCCCTTGGGCAACGAACTCACTTCTCTGTGCCTCAGTGGTTTGGATGGAAAATGTCCCTAGAGGCTGAATGTGTCTGGACACTCGGGTGGTGGGTGCTGTCTTCGGAGGCTGTGGAACCTTTAGGAGGTGGAAGCTGCCTGGAAGGAAGTGGGTTGCTGAGGGGTGAAGGTTGTAGCTGGCCGAGCTCCAGCCCAGGTTCTCTGCTTTCTGACTGAGCCGAGCTTTAACAAGCAGCCGCCTCTCCCACAGCCAGTCCTTCCCTTTAGGATGGACTTTATTCCCATGAACCACAAGCCAAAATAAACCTGTCCTCCCTCAAGTGGTTTCTATGAGGTATTTTGTCACAGCAACCAAGAAAGTCACTAATACAAATATTCTCCTCTTACGGTTGTTCTGAGACTTAAATTATAAACATAGGTGAAGCCTGGAACATTCTATCAGGCCATCTCTAAGTACTCCCCATGTTAGTTACTGGTGATTCCTTCTAGAACTCTGGCACTGTTTTGTATTAAGAACCTGAAGCTGGAGGACTTGTTTCAGGTCCATGTAATTGTGGGGAGGTGTAGACTTCAGTTCTAACTCTGGGGTCATAACCATAACTCTCACACCATAACCGACATCTCTGGTGATCTCCCTGTGTGGGAAGGACCTGCTCCACAGTGACCTTTTTCTGTCATCTTCATCACCGAGACACTTCTCGTTCAGGCAGGAGACCAGCCTTGTCTCCATAGCATTGCATCATGTCCTTTTGTTAGTATAACTAGTGACCATGTGGCTTTATACCACAGAAGATGTATCTTCTGGAGCCAAAATCAAGGTTCCCACAGATCTGAGCTCCTTCAGAAGGTTCCAGCGACTCTCCTTCCCCATTTGCGTTTGTGATGCTTCCTGCCTCCATTTTTTTTTTTTTAATTTGAAAGAGAGAGCAACGAGGAGGCAGAGAGAGAGAATGGACACACCAGGGCCTTTTCAGCTGCTGTGAATGAACTCCAGGCACGTGGGTCCCCTTATGCACATGTGCAACATTGCATGCTTGCATCACTTTTGTGTCTGGCTAAACATGGGACCTGGAGATTCAAATGGGCATTCCTAGGCTTCACAGGCAGGCGCCTTAACCGCTAAGCCATCTGTCCATCCCTCCTGCCTCCCTTTGATAAACACTGGGGTCATCTTCCCGCCTTACTCTAATCATGCCTGCAAGGCTCTTGGCCATATAGTCACCAGTTCTAGGGACTTAGATGTGACCTTCTATGGAGCCACCATCCTGCTTGACATCCAGGTCCTTCTTGTCACTCTGGATGCTGGCCTCATGCTCCTTTCTATGGGTGCCTCATGGGACAGTCTTTAGAATGAGACTGGAGTCACCCCACCTGTTACTACCTCATGAGCTCACATCAAATGGCCATTTTATTTATTTATTTTTATTTATTATTATTTTGGTTTTTCAAGGTAGGGTTTCATGCTAGTCCAGGCTGACCTGGAATTCACTATGTAGTCTCAGGGTGGCTTTGAACTCATGGCGATCCTCCTACCTCTGCCTCTCAAGTGCCGGGATCAAAGGTGTGCACCACCACGCCCAGCCCATTTTATTTATTTTTTTATGGTTTGGTGGTTTGAATGTAAAATGTCACCCATAGCTTCGTGTGCTTGTGATTGACTTAATCCCCAGCTGGTGGAGCCTTTGGGAGATAGAGCTTGGCTGGGGGAAGTGTTCACTGCTAGGGAGGGGGTTTTAGGGTTCCATGGTCCAGCCCTGCTTGCCAGTGCCCGGAAGCTCACCCTCTCTGCTTCCTCCCTGTTGCTGTGGAGCTGTGATGCTCAGCTGTCTGCTCTTACACACCTTACTTTACCCTCCACGATGAAACTTCCCCTCCAAACTGTAGGCCAGAAATAAACCCTTTCCTTCTATCAGCCACTTCTGTTTATGTGGTTTGTCCCGACAACAGAAGGTTACTGCTATATGTGGATACCCACTTCCCCTGTCCTTTCTTGTCTGAAAAACGTAGGTTTCAGAACCGGCTGTTGAAAACGCAAAACTAAGCCGTGTGTAAAGAAAACAGGCGCATTGTTCTCCCAGTGATTGCTCTGCGGTGATGCTGATGCTTCTGGAACAACAAACTGCCCGGTGACTCGACATGGTCAGAAGGAAAGAGGGTCTGAGCTTGCCAGTCAAAGGGGGTTCCAGTAACAGCCTATGGAATGCAGAAATAACAAACCTGGTCCCAACTAGCCAGAACCAGACTCCACGGTGAACAAAAGAGTTATTGAGCGGCACAGATGATGAGTGTGGAGCAGGAGGGGAAGGAGAGAGGACAGCTTTTCAAACAGCATTTTCTTGTGAACACTGTAGATCAAGGCCTGTTTTTATCACAGCGTGTATATTAAGAGGCCCAAGATATTTATGGCCTCTGTTGAGGCTGAGAGCCTCAATGGCCACCCTGTCTGATCAGACTTTTGCTATTATGTGATGTTTCCAGGAGGAATTACATAGAAATCTTTCAAGGAGTCGGGTAGAAAGGTGGAGGAAACGTTGAAATGTGAGGGTGGGGCGGAGAGGAGAAGAGGGCAAGACCATCACAGATGTTCATGTGTGGCACATGGTCATGCCTGGCTCCTCCCCCTCCCCCACCACCACCCTTTGGACACCACATGACCTGAGGAGATTCCTGAGAAAGGCTAAGGTAATCCTCTGTTCCCAAGGGGCTCTACTGCCCCTTATGGCTTTGTCCCCTATCACCTTGCATCTCCAGTTCAGGCCTCTGTGGCCCTATCTCCTCAAACGTCTAACCAACTCTGCTGTAAAAATCTTTTCCTATGTACCCTGCAGGTCTGCACTTGGCTCCTTCCCTACCCTCTCCAGTCCTTCTCCTTACCTGACCTTGTTTTATGGTCTTCACAGACCTTATCACCATCAAAATGGTCTTTCAAGCCTGGTGTGGTGGCACATGCCTTTAATCATAGCACTTGGGAGACAGAGGTAGAAGGATTGACAATGAGTTCAAGGCCAGCCTGGGGCTACAGAGTGAGTTTCAGGTCAGCCTCACCTAGACTGAGACCCTACCTCAAAAAAAACAACAAACCAACTAGCCGGGTGTGGTGGTGCACACCTTTAATCCCAGCACTTGGGAACAGAGGTAAGAGGATTGCCGTGAGTTCAAGGCCACCTTGAGACTACATAGTTAATTCCAGGTCAGCCTGGGCCAGAGTGAGACCCTGCTTCAAAAAAAAAAGAAAAGAAAAAGAAACCAAAAAATGAAGGTATTTCTCATTTCTTTTTCTAATGTCTCACTCATTCCTATGGACTATCACCTCTAAGGGAACAGGGCCTCTTGGCACCTTGGCTGTCATTGACCCCAGGGGTAGGAACAGATGTCACCAATGACGGTAACTACTGACATTTTTCATGTGCCACCTCCCATCCTAAATATTTTACATGCATTCATTTGTTTACTATCAATGACTTCACTTCTCAGATTGGGGAACTGAGGCTGGTTTAGTAGACTGTGACGATGTATTCACAATATTACAGAATCAGTTCAGTTCCTGCGTTGCTTTCCTGTTGCTATGATAATCTTGTGCAGCAGTTCAGCCCATTCCTTCATGCTGTCCAAGGAACGGGAAGGACTTTGTTTTTACTGTAATACTCTTGGGAGCAAGGATAAAACTGTCTTACATATTCTCAAAGAATCACATCGTTCACTGAGCATCTACCAGGTGTCAGGCTTCACTTCTTTTAATCTGACCTCTCAAAGCCATCCTGAGAAGTGTGGCACCTGCCCCCCTTCACTCAAGTGGGGAAAAGGAGAATGGGAGGAAAGTTCCTCCAGCTCGCCCTGGCCCAATCCATGTCTTGCCCTGGAATCTTTCAATGAAGCTACACACCATGGTAGGGTCCCTGGGATGGAGTCGATTCTCAGTAAGTGGCAGCTTAAGGCCATCTGCTTCCTTGGTATTCAGAGTCCAGGACTGCACTCACACAGAAGCGCCCTCTCAGACTCCCCCAGTATCGCATATGCACAAACATCTGTACCCCCCCATTCAGTCAAGTTCACACCTAAAGTAAACCATCAATCACTCCTATCCAATGAAACATCCTGGCCCTCCCACACTTCCCCCCCACCCCAAGCTCCTGGACGGGTATGGAAATGCTATATCCAATATTCCTGGGAATTCTAATTGCACACTCACAAGGCAAAAACACTGCTGACAAGTCCTATTTCCTTTCACAAGCCCACTGCTTCCCAGTCTCATACACATTCTTCTTTTTCCTTGTTTGCTGTGGTTGTGTTAAAAGAAAATGGCATATTTCCACAGATAGTGAGATAACATCATGGGGAGTGTGTGTGGCCGTACTAACATTACATCTGTCAGACAACTCTGCATGTCACCAGTTCAGTCAGGGTGGACCAAAATGAGGGAGCAAGAGGACCAGGAAGTCTCTACTGGAGGTGGCTTCAGGCACACTACCAAGGAGCACAGAGGTGTCTGTCTGGCTAGCCAAGCAGACCTGGGCAGAGGCAGCAGCAGGTGAAGGTTCTAGAGCATTCTGTTGGCCTCTCCATGCTTGAGGGGTGTCACAGTCAGGTTCACATTGCTGGCAGAAAACACCCAACAAAGAGCAGCTTGTTGGGGGGGGGAGGGTTTATTTTGGCTTATAGACTCAAAGGGAAGCTCCATGATGGCAGAGAAAATGATGGACATCGCCTCCCGGACAACGTCACGTAGACAACAGCAGCAGGAGAACGTGCCAAACACTGGCAAGAAGAAGCTGGCTAGAACACCCATAAGCCGCCCCCAACCATACACACAGCCTCCAGGAGGTGTTAATTCCCAAATTGCCATCAGCTGGGAACCTAGCAGTCAGCACACCTAAGTTTATGGGGAACACCTGAATCAAACCACCACAGGGGGTGGCTTTATTTTGGCTGTGTCCATGAGGACAGATGCCATCACTGACCACCACGGGCAAGCTGGTCACTCGTGGCTGCTCCTGCTGCATCTGTCTCTTCAGCTTATGATCTTGGGTTTTTTGTTTTTGTTTTTTGGGGTTTTTTTTGCCATACTGACACTAAGAGAGACAGACGAGCAATAGGGATGGTGTTCCCTCTGTGGTCCGGGGATTTATCTGTCACGCGAAGCCTCCTCCCTAGGGAATGAAAACTATTCTGCAGTTGATGTTGGCTCATCCAGCACAGAGTACTGCCCGTCGGGGTCTGGATTTGAATGGTGCTGCTGGTACTGCCTGACCAGATCCTGTAACCATAGCAACCCTGTGCCAGCTCTGTCAGGAGACCCCCTAATGCTCCACGTCTCCATCTCTGAATGTGTCTCCTGGGGATGCCTTCCCCGTCTTCTCAGTAGCTTATGTCTTTACAGTCAGAAGTGAATCAGTCCACTTTAAAAGGTGACTGATCTTTGGCAGGAAAGGAGAGCGTGGGAGAGGGAAAAGAGGAGGGCTGGGCAGAAACAAGGATGGGGAGAGGGAGGAGGCAGACTTGGACTGACTCCATTGGTTCAGACCATCTCACTGAAGGATGAGCCAGCACAATGGACAAACCAATACTGAGGCTTCAGCAAAGCTGGGGACACTCCATGTTCCTCCCCACCCCACCCCTCCCAAAAAATAAGAGGAAATGACCATTTCCATACATGTAAAAGTCACCAAGGCATCACGGGAAGAGTAGGACGTGGGCTGGACGTGACCTCACTCTGTGGTTTGGACTTGTTTTCACTTTGAATCACATCTTGGAGGTGGGCTACAGTTTTCTTAGGACATCAGGTCTCAAAAGGTTGAATGCAGCTGTGGCTGTATTGAGTTGTTTTCCTGTGACTGCTGAGAGCAATCTAGGGGACTCAGAGTAAGTCACTCAGAATGTGGGCTGGGGATGGATTTCTCTCAGGAAATAGTAAGATGTGAAAGAGATTCCCCTGCCAGCCACAGAAGGTCTTCTGACTTCCTGCGGCCCATCCTTCATCTGCCCACACCAGACTGCCACCTCCTAGGTAGCACTGGAATTTTGTTCATGGCTTTAGCCCTTGCTGGGCAGTTCATAGATGCCTATAAGTATTTATTGGACAAATAAGGAATATACAAGTGGATGAGTGAGTGTGAGTGAAGGCAAGAGTCACCCCTGATTCAGTTCCATTTATACCAGCATCTGTCAGCCAAGTTACCCAAGCTGCAGAGGCCTGTAGGTGAGAAAGGCAGAGGGGGGAAGGAATGACCCCTGTAATCTTTAGCGCTTGACTGTCAGTGCGCAGGGCTGCAGAGACAGCAGGGGAGATAAAGGAGCAGCGAGGAGATCCACAGAACCAGCGGGGACCCAAAACTGGTGGATTACTAGTGAGGAAAGGACACTGTATAGCTGTGCCTGTATACATGGGTATGTGCCCAAAGGATTTGCCTGCCTTCCTCCCTTCCCTTCCCCTCCCCTCCCCTCCCTTCCCTTCCTTCTCCTTCCCTTTCTCTTTCTCTTTCTTCATTTCTTTCTTTCTTTTGGTCCCCTAGCTTTCAGTAAGGATTACAGAATGAATGGTAACTGGTATAAAATGTGGATGAATGGACAGATAGACAAACAGTTGGGAAGATGGGTAGATGGATGTATGAGTGAGTAAATGTATAAATGATTGGATGGATGGTTGAATGGATGGAATAGGTAAATGTGTGAATGGATGGATGAAAGAAAGGATGGCCGAATAATCGTCCACATAAGTTAGTGAAGAGAATTGGAGTTGGGGTCTAGAGAGATTGCTTAGGAGGTAAGAATGCTTGCTGCAAAAACGTGAGGACCTAAGTTCAGTCCCCAGCACTCATGTTTCAAAAAAGAAGAGTATTGCTCTTGAAGGGCAGAGCTGCCTGGCCTCTCTGATCTAAGTGCTGCTATCTTTGGGTGTGTGTGTGTGTGTGTGTGTGTGTGTGTGTGTGTGTGTGTCTGTCTGTCTGTCTATAAACACCGGGCTAGCTGGCTTGCAAGCTTCTGAGAGATCCTCTACTTCCCACTTCACCATGGACGCTCTGGGATTACGCCTGCTCTGAGTCCAGCTTTGCAGGGGTCCTGGGATCCTCCGAACTCGGGTACTCACACGAGCACATTAAACATTTTATCCACTGAGCCATCTCCCTAGCCCAGTTCTGCCCTCTTCAAAGGGAGGTGATATACCCCGAGTCACGGGCATGCTCAGAACAAAAGCCAGACACCTTTGCTCGTGACGGGGCTCTGCAGTTAGAAGGAATTATGATCTCCATAACCTGTTCCCCCCCCCAAAGACTGCCAAGGTGCAAATACATTATGATTAAAGGACAAGAGGAAGTCAAAATCTTCGTCAACTCTATGATCACTTTGGACTGCCTCCAACAAACTCTGTGTGGATTTCCCCCTCTCGGCTCCCAAGCAATTTTTCTTCCATTGGAGGTTGCCAAGATTTTACGACTATTTGGTTATCTTATCCATCCAGATGGTTAGCATTAATTTATGCTGGAATAAATCTGCAAAACCTCATTTGTCTTACTGCTCCAGAAGCAAGAGGTGTAAGTAAGGCCTAAAAAAAAAAATTTAATATATAGCCTCCTTCCAGGGCTGAGGTGTAGTGTTAATGTGCACTTCCCCATTCATTTTGCCATGAGATTCTACTTGTCTGTCTCTTGATAATTATATCTAAGCAAATTAGGTTGCTTGGTGTAAGAAACTCAAGCTTATGTTAGGACTTTTTAAAAGTATTTATTTATTTGAGAGAAAGAGAGAATGAGTACACCAGGGCCTCTAGCCACTTTGATGAACGAACTCCAGATGCACGCACCACCTTGTGCATCTGGCTTTGTGTTGGTACTGGGGAATTGAACCTGGGTCCTGAGGCTTTGCAGACAAGTGCCTTAACTGCTGAGCCATCTCTCCAGCCCTATTTTCATGACTGGACCAGTAGGATTCATATCCATAGGTTGAACCCCAGTAGCAGTGGGAGTTTTAATTTTTTTTTTTTTTTTTTTTTTTTTTTGGTTTATCGAGGTAGGGTTTCACTCTGGTCCAGGCTGACCTGGAATTAACTATGTAGTCTCAGGGTGGCCTCGAACTCACAGCAATCCTCCTACCTCTGCCTCCCAAGTGCTGGAATTAAAGGTGTGCGCCACCACGCCCAGCTAATTTTTTAAATTTATTTTTATTAGATTGTAAACAACACATGTCGGTACCATCCTTTCCCTCATCCCTGCCCCTTTTCCAAAGAAGCCCTCCTCATTTGGGATGCAGGTCATCACCATGGTATTGTGGGTCATGCATTGTGTGGGTAGCCATCAGTTATGGGGGAGAGGCAATGTCTCTGTGCATAATGTCCCAACTTGGGGCTCTAACAATCTTCCTGCCCCCTCTTCCGCAAGATTCCCTGAGCCATGTTGGGTGCATTTTAAGTCTACTTCAGTGATGGGCTCTTAGGAGCCTCTGGATCTCTGCTTTGGTAGGTGTTGAGTGTCCTCAGTGTCTGTCTCCTTCACCCTTGTGCTGATATCAAGTTCACCAAGAAAGCAGCACTCTTGCTCATTTTCCCAATTCCTCTATGGTTTCAGCCGGGGTGGAGTACACTGGGGTCGCTCAGGTCCCGCTCCAGTCTGAAAAAAAGAAGCAGATTTCTGTGCCATGCCCACCCATGCACAGTCTGGTTCAGAGTACCCGGACCAGGGAACTCATGACTTTTCTTTCTTTCTTTTTTTTTTTTTTTTTTTTTTCCTGAGATAGGGTCTTGCTCTAGCCCAGGCCATAGTCTCAGGGTGGCCTAGAACTCACGGCAATCCTCCTACCTCTGCCGCCCAAGTGCGCCACCACACCCAGCTTTTCATGACTTTTAATACTTCTGCTTGTCCCGTGTTACCTCCCTCGCTGCTTTATATGATGAGGCGGGAGGGGCAAGCTGTGGTTTGATTTTAGCACCTCTCAGCCCTTTCCTTAAACATGCATCAGTAGATATGATGTATAAGTTGGTGACCAGGGATTCAAATACTTACTAGCTGTGTGACCTCAAGCACAGCTCTCGGTCTAGCTGAGCTGGATTTTCAAGTCCCAGGGTAGCGCTGTTGCGAGATGCTCTTGAGGGCCGCATGTCACCACGATGGGAGGCACTGGGGGCGTGCTATCACGTAGGGCTGCTATGTTTGAGTGGATGAGGGCCTCTCCAGGAGAGGTTGTACCCAGACTTCTATTTGGGGCAAATTAGGTCACAATCAGAGCCCTGGCACCGCTAGTATTGAACCTGTGCTCTCCCTGTGGACACTCACAGAGACATAACTTGTTGCAAGCCACCACTCTTGCTTATTTGGGAACCTCTCAGGCAAGCGCTCTGGTGTTGTCTGAGGACTGCAAACATTCATTCCAAGCATTTCCACGTGGTGATTCATGGGGCTGACCTGAGTTTTCCAGAAGTCAGTTTCTCTGGCTGTGGCCCAGTGCTCGGCCGACTGTCCCCCAGGGGCCATGCTGTGGGACACATGTGTTGGAGGCAGCCCTCTCTCCCTTGGGTGCAGAAGGCCCTGAGGACTGACGAGTTGCTTCGTGACTGCTGTAAGAGAGTTGAGAGACTCGGTGCTAGGAGGGTCCAGCAATGATGTGTCACTTCCTGGGGGCTCTTTCTTTAAAGCTTTAGGACCCCTGGTCGAGGCTTGCGACTTGTCAAAAGAAAGTGGCAGGGTGCAGGACATAGATAGCTCAGTGGGTAAGAGAGCTTGTGCAAGCATGAGGTCCTGAGTTCCATGCCCAGAACCCATGCAAAAAAGGTCCTATAGGGTGACCCATGCTTGTAATGCCAGTCCTGAGGGAGGCAGGGACAGGAGAATCACTGTGGCTCTCTCTAACGAGGAAATGTCAGCTCCGGGTTCAGTGAGAGACTGCATCTCAAAGAAACAACGTGGAAAAGTGATGGGGAGGACACCTGATGTTCTGCTCCGTCCTCCACCATGTCCCATGTTCACCGGGCACAATACATCTATGCATACATATTATGCATACACTACATACACACAAAGGAACGTAGCTTCTAAGTAAAACCTTTTGGGTTTTAATTGTTATTATTCTTATTGTTTCTTTAAAATCTTTTATTTATTTTAATATTTTAAAAATATTTTTATATATTTATTTGCAAGCAGAGAGAGAGAGAATGGGCCTTCCAGAGCCTCTAAGCCACTGCATACAAACTCCAGACACATGCATCACCTTGTGCATCTGGCTTATGTAGGTCCTGGGGAATCAAACTTGAGTCCTTCAGCTTTGCAGGCAAGTGCCTTAACTGCTAACCCATCTCTCCAACGCTGAATCTCTTATTTTTTCTTCATATTTATTTATTTATTGGCTTTTTGAAGTAGGGTTTTGCTCTAACCCAGGCTGACCTGGATATCACTATGTAGTCTCATGGCAACCCTCCTAACTCTGCCTCCTGGATTCTGGGATTAAAGGTGTGCACCACCACGTCCGGCTCATAAATCTTTTATATTTTGAATGTGCTTTCTTCTGTCTCCCTGCAGGGTTAGTGTAAAAATTTTGTTCGGTCCTAATTTCCAAAGCTCACACTCCTTCTCCTATCTAGATGCCTTGGGCTTACAGTAACAGCAGCAACCCAAGAGCGGTTATGAAAGAGCCTAGCATTCAGGGGGTCATACTGGGAAGTCAGCGGGGCACATGCTGGACACCAACCCACTCTTCTGGAGCCACCTTGTCAGCTTCTGAGGGCTTCAGATCTTGTCTCCTTACTTGAGCGGTCAAGCCAATGAGTGGCAACTGGGTGGCCTAAGTCCCTCACACACCAGAGGCACTACTTAGACGACCCAGCAGTAGTGATAACAGCTCCTGTGCATTGAACACTTACCGTGGACGACACACCTCATGAAGTAGACGCTGGGACAGTTGCCATCTTACAGTGCAAGAAACTGATGTCAAAAGCTTTTAAAAACTTACCCATAGCAGGCTCTAGAGTAAGGGTTTGATCCCAGCAGGATCTTGAGAAAACTTTTCCAGAAGTGCACAGCAAGACAAGTTGAGACAAGTTAAGACAAGACAAGTTGAGATGGGGACATAGATGTCAAGGTCAGGGTAGCTTTAGATTTCTTTTTTCTGCTCAAAATGATCATATTCCAGAGAGCTGTAAGGGTAAGTTTCCATTCACGTTCTCTTCAATTTTAGCAACAATCCAAAAGTGGTCTTCTTGCTAACACGCGTGTTTCACACTGGAGGGTGGGGTTGTCAGGCAGTCACTCTGCATTTCCTGTGGGAGAGTGAGCGTTCACACTTGAATTTGGTGACAGTGTGGTCACGGTCTCTGTGCATGACTTCCCTTCCTGACGTGAGGTAGCCCCGATAATTCTCAGAAAACATGAAGAAGTGGATATCCATGTGGTTGTCAGTTGGGGTCCCTGTGGACACCTGCAGCAGGAGGTTGCAGAGACCCGCTGGTTTTCCCATTGGCAGCTGAGATGCAGGCATTCCGATGACTGTGACTGAAGAGCTGTGGATGAATAGTCTGTTTTAGAAACTGGGTGCCAACTGGGATGGAAAGATGGCTCAGAGGTTAAAGGTGCATGCTTGCAATGCCTGACCTCCCAGTACTCACATAAAGCCAGATGCACAAAGTGGCACATGTATCTGGAGTTCATTTGCAGTGGCAGAAGGTCCTAGTGTGCCCATTCTCATTCTCGCTCTCTCTCCCTCCCTCTCACTTTCTCTACTTCTCCCTCTCAAATAAGTAAATATTAAGAAAGAAAGAAAGAAAGAAAGAAAGAAAGAAAGAAAAGAAAAGAAAAGAAAAGAAAAGAAAAGAAAAGAAAAGAAAAGAAAAGAAGGAAAGAAAGAAACTGGATACCAACAGATTCCTGACACTTCAGGTCCTTGATCACAAGTGTTTTATAATTTTTTAAAATTTTTATTTATTTATTTTATTTACTTAAGAGAGAGAGGGAGAGAAGATAGAGAGAGAATGGGTGCACCAGGGCCTTCAGCTGCTGCAAATGAAATCCAAAAACATGTGCTACCTTGTGCATCTTGCTTATGTGGGTCCTGGGGAATCGAACCTGGTTCCTTTGGCTTTGCAGTCAAGCACCTTAACCACTAAGCCATCCCTTCAGCCTGATTACAAGTGTTTTATAAGTGTAATTGATGAATTGAATCCATCTGACAGCCCTCCACAAGACCCTCTCTGTCCTGTCCATTTGATAGATGGGAACACTGAGGCAAGAGAAGTGAAGTAACTCACCACTAATCCCTGACCCAGTGTAGAGTGAGGTGAGGTGTGTCCCAAGGACCATGGCTCAAGGGCTCCAGAGCCGAATGTACCACTGATGGTGCTAATGTACTAGGAATCTTTCAGAGCAAATTCTGCTCATTGGAAACATAAATCAGTCCCAATATTTTAACCAAAAACATGTATCTTTAAACATTCAAGATATATCAGGCTGGGGAGATCACTTAGTGGTAAAAGAGTTAAAGGTACTTGTTTGCAAAGCCTGCTTGGTGGCCAGGTTCAATTCCCCAGCACCCATGTAAAGCCAGAGAAAAAATGTAGTCCTGCATCTGGAATTCATTTGCAGCAGCAAGACACACACACACACACAAAATTAATTAATGTTTTAAAGATATTCCTAAAACAACCTTGAGTCATGTTCAAAAAGAGAATGTTGCCAGGCTAGGTGGCGCACGCCTTTAATCCTCAGGAGGCAGAAGTAGGAGGATCGCCATGAGTTCAAGGCCACCCTGAGACAACATAGTGAATTCCAAGTCAGCCTGGGCTAGAATGAGACCCTACCTCGAAAAAAAAAAAAAAAAAGAGAGAGAGAGAGAGAGAGAAAACATGTTGAAAATTCCTGAGGAATTCCTCAGGCACTGCCCACAACCCGAACAATAAAGCAAAAAATAGGGGCTTGCTTAAGTAAGTTTTGTCACAGCCATAAAATGAAGTCTTTTTGTTGTTTATATGTTTTTGGTTTTGTTTTGCTTTTTTATTTTATTTTATTTTTTATTTATTTTTGGAGAGAGACAGACAGAGAGGGAGAGGGAGACAGAGATGGGCATGCCAGCAGTCTCTCAGCTGCTGTGAACGAAATCCAGATACGTGCGCCCCCTTGTGGTCAAGTACGGCATTGCACCCTTGCGTCACTTTGCATCTGGCTAAACGTGGGACCTGGAGATTGGAACCAGGTTCTTAGGCTTAGCAGGCAGGCACCTTAACCGCTAAGCCATCTGTCCAGCCCTATGTTTTTGTTTTGAGACAGGGTCTTACTGTGTTGCCCAGGCTGGCCTTGAACTTATGATCCTCTTAAACACTGGGATTATAGACGTGTACCACTACCCCCAGCTACCCAGAGCCCATCAGATGATGCTGGAGGAGATGGTGCACTTCCGTACACATGGAAGAACCTTCTAGGAAAACACATGCCAGAATGTCAGCAGTGTTAGTATTAGACTTTATTGGGATTTGAGCTAAATACCAAAACACACCTTGGCCCCCAACAACCAAACCCCTTTCTGCCCTGCCTGAAGCCTCAGGACCACACAATGTACTGTTCCCATCTGATAGGCAGACAATGGGAGACCCTGGCCCTTATCAAGCCAGGGTGTTATGCTCAGGCTAAAACTGGGCCATGGCTTAGCTCCTAGCACCTGAGAAGCGGCGACAAGGGGAAACACCGTATTCTGGGGATGACTCTTTCATGCAACATTTTCCTGAGCATTTACTCCATGCTTAAGAATAATAACCACGGGCTGGAGAGATGGCTTAGTGGTTAAGGCACCTGCCTCCTAAGCTTAAGAACACTGGTTCCAATCTCCACCGGTTCCAATCTCCAGGTCCCACGTTTAGCCAGGTGCAAAGTGACGCAAGGGCGCAATGCGGCACTTGACCACAAGGGGGCGCACACATCTGGATTTCGTTCGCAGCAGCTGAGACACTGCTGGCGCGCCCATCTCTGTCTTCCTCTCTCTCTTTGTCTCTCTCTCTGTGTCTATCTCCAAAAAAATAATAAAAAATAATTTTAAAAAGTTTTAAAAAAAAAAAGAATAATAACCACACGCATTTCCTGATTCTCTGTATGGGCTGTTGCCTTCCAACAGTGCTCAAGGAAGACTGGGGTCCTGACTGAGGTTAGAGACTGGGCAGAGGGGCACCTGGCCTAATGGGGAGAGGTTTAGTCTGCCTGGGAGAGGCAGAGTGTCCAACGTCATCATGGGAAGGTGGAGCTCAAGCCATCACCACACTCACTCTCTCTCTGTACTCCAGCTCTGCTGGCACTTGTCCTCCCAACACCCCACACACCGAACTGCTCCCTGCCCTTTATTCCCTTCCTATACCCCCACCTCCCTCAATAAATTCCAGGGTATGATTTTTATTTAAAGCCACCAAGCAAAAATCCTACTTTAGGTCAAAATTGGGTTAGTTCTATGTGGGGTGCTGGAAGAGGTCACGTGATGGCCTCAGGTGTTTCCAATTCCTTGAAATCAGGTGCGCTCAGACTTCTATGACTAAGGGGAGACATAAAAATAAATCATTCCCCTATAGGAAGACAATTGGACGGAAAAAGGGTGGAAAAGAAAAAGTGCCGTTTCGTTTTCATTAAAATAACACAGTGTCTACAATACGGTGAGAACCTGGTTAGTAGCTTTCCATTCAAGGGGGTAGATGGGAGGGACTGCCTTCCAAAGCGTTGCCCAGAGTCCCTGAGGACTCAGACACCCTGCGCTGGCCCAAGGACTCTGGTAGCCTGAAGGGTGAATCACTTCATTTGTATTTCTCTTTGATTCACTAAAACCATTTGAAAGTTTTTCTCCCCTCTCTCCCCCTCTTCCTCCCTCCTCTTTGTTAACATTTCCTTCATTCATTGCTTGTCTATGGAGAGGAACATAGTTAATTTCTGATTCTAGCTCCTATCAAAACAGATGCATTTGGTCCCCACCATTGAGATCCCACCACTCATGGAGAAAACACTGAGCCATGCTTTAGACAAATAGGAGCCAAAGGATAAGAGCAGACTGGCTGGAGATATGGCTTAACGGTTAAGGTGCTTGCCTGTGAAGCCTAAGGACCCAGGTTCGACTCTCCAGAACCCACGTAAGCCAGATGCACAAGGTCACACATGTACACAAGGTGGCACATGTGTCTGGAGTTTGATTGCAGTGGCTAGAGGCCCTGGCATGTTAATGCTCTCTCTCATAAAATAAACAAAATTTAAAAATAAAAAAAAATTATAAGACCCATGTGAACAGGGATTTTACAAGCGTGGTGCATCTCACTATTCAGTGTGTTAGGACCATTATCATTAAAGCTTGGTCATTTCTTGTCTGAAGGAGTCTGTTGCTGGCCATGTTGGAGACATAAGGCCCAGCACAAACTACCACCACCATCTGCTCTCCTCCTGGCCCTTTGCAGGATGGAGTCTAGTGATGTGGGTTCTCGCTCCAGTTCTGCCCCTGAGGAAGAGAGGGCCTTACTTAGGCCTCCGGTTCCTCCCTTTCCCACCTAGGAAAATGTGCAGGTGTCCAGCGGGGCACGGGGAAGGGTCAGTCACAGTGCATCAACCCTGCTAGTTTTGGACTCGTTCTGCACATGTCGTGAGCATGCCACCCTCTGTGTCCCATAGCCTTTCACCAGGAACATGTTGCTAGACAGCACAGCAGGTGGGTTATGAAATGAAACTTCAAGGGCTGGGGAGATGGTTCCAAAAGGGTTTGTCTCATACGCACGAGAACCTGAGTTCAATCCCCAGTACCCACATAAAATGCCAGGCACGTGATGCCACATGCCTACAATCCTAGCACTAGGGAGCTGGAGACAGGAGGATCCCTGGGGCTTGCTAACTAGCCAGTCAGGCCTAATTGGTGATCTCTGCACCAGTGAGAAACCCTGTCTTTTAGGAAAGAGATACGAAGGATGATACCTGGGGTATCTGGACTCCACACTGATGCATGCACCCACACACACACACATCACATGCACCCACACAGACGTGCATACATGCGCACACTCAAAAAAAGTTGAAAATTGCAACTTGAACTGAGCCACCAGTCAGATTGGGTTAAAGCTAACCTTGAAAACTCACTTTAACTTAATCCCCCTGTGGTAGTTTGAATAGATGGCCCCCGATATAGTCAGTGTTTTATTAGTTTGTAGTTTGCATCTGCATTCCACCTGGCTGGAGGCAGTGTCACTGGGCTGATCTGAAGGTGTGGTGATGGGTTTGAGATTTCAATCTAGATATGCAAAGTGTGCCTAGCTGGAGTTCCTGAGGTATACTGTGCTGTGTGGCTTTTGGCTTGTAGCTTCTCTCTGTGTGTTTAGTCATGTGAAAGCAGGCCAGCTTCTTCTGCCATGTGGAACGTCCCTGGATCTGTAATTTTCCCCCATAACTGTGCCTGGTCTAGAAGTTCATCTCAGTGAACCTGAAGCTGTCTGCTACACCCCCCATCAAAGAATTTATCTCCAAGGCTGAGAAAGTAGCTCAGCTGGTAAAGTACTTGTCTTGTCTGTGCAGCATGAGGACCTGAGTTCAGATCCCCAGAACCCCTGTATGCTGTGCTATGGTGATGTACATCTGTAATCCCAGTGCTGAGAAGACAGATACAGGAACACTCCTGGCCAGCCAGTCTAGCCTAATTGGTGAGCTCCAGACCAATGAAAGACCTGTTTCACAAAAGGAAGGTGGGGCTGGTCCAATCTCTCTCCAGATCCCACATAAGCCAGGCACACAAAGGTCATACATGCCTACTAGGTGGTACAAGTGTCTAGAGTTTGATTGCAGTAGCTGAGGCCCTGCAGTGCCTATTCTCCCCACCCCCCCCCCGCCATAAAAAAAAAAAAAAGGTAGATGGGTCTGGAGAGATGGCTTAGCAGTTAAGGCACTTGCCTGTGAAGCCTAAGGACCCAGGTTTGATGCCCCAGAACCCACGTAAGCCAGATGTACATGGTGGTGCATGCATCTTGAGTTCGTTTGCAATGGCCAGAGGCCCTGGTGCCCCCATTCCCGTTAACTCTCTGTCTCTAATAAACAAATAAATTAAATTTTTTTTTTTTTTTTTTTTTTTTTTTTTGGTTTTTCGAGGTAGGGTCTCACCTGGCCCAGGCTGACCTGGAATTAACTATGTAGTCTCTATGTAGTCTCAGGGTGGCCTCGAACTCTCGGCGATCCTCCTACCTCTGCCTCCTGAGTGCTGGGATTAAAGGCGTGCGCCACCACGCCGGGCTAAATTAATATTTTTTTTAAAAGGAGATGGTCTTTCTGAAGAATGACATTGAGTGTGCCCTCTGGCCTCCACATGTGTGTGCACATACATGTATGTGTGTTCATGCCTACACACATAGCAACACACATACACATGAGAAAAAAGACCTTATCTATAAACACAAATCCCATTCTGAGGTTTGGGAGGGGTTTAAAGCTGCAACATGGAAATTTGGAGAAACCCAATTGATCCCATCACATAATGTCTCCCTGATAAAAACACCCCCCCCATCCCCATTGTGGCTCTGCTATCCTGGGGGGAATGAGTCGGGCAGGAAGACAGAGCCCATACCTGAGTGGCCTGCCAGGATTCTACCTGGGATCATTTCTATAAAGTGAGGCAATCAGTGAATAAATAATATGCAGATGGAGTGAATGAAGTGATGGGGACAGTGGAGTGTGACCACAGCAGAAGGGATGTGAGATTCAATGAGAACTTCATAGGACTGGAGTTCTTTGAGCTCCTGGGATAAAAGGCGCAGTGGCACGGAGCCATTCCCAACGGGGAGCCCCTTGGAGTTTCCCGGCCCTATGTGCTCAGCCAGAGTGACTGAGTCCTGGGCTTTGATGTGGAAGCTAGAGTTCCTGGAGCCTGAGTCACGTCGCAGGCCTCTGAGTCTCAGGGGGAGTAGCTTCCAGTAGGCAGAGGGGGTTCCCACCAAACCCTTCACTGGGTGGGAAACAGCAGCTGAAGAAGAATCTGGAAGGCAGCGATGAGTTCAGATACTGGGAAGTGGCAGCCACAGTGGATTGAGAATTCTTTGATGCACAAGTTTCAAGTCTTACAGCACCTCTTTGAACATCAGCTTTCTCTTCTGTAAAAGTGGGCTTGGTGTTGTCTGTCCAGCTGGCTTGCCTTGGGACTCAATTGTGAAAACTGCAGCATTTAGAAAATGCTTCTTGGGCTGGAGATATGGCTTTAGCGGTTAAGGCGTTTGCCTGTAAAGCCAAAGGACCTCGGTTCAATTCCCCAGGACCCACATAAGCCAGATGCACAAGGGGGCACATGCATCTGGAGTTTGTTTGCAGTGGCTGGAGGCCTTTGCGTGCCCATTCTCCCTCTCTCTCTCTCTCTTTGTCTCTCTCCCTCCCTCCCTCCCTCTTTCTCTCTCTCTAAACAAATCAAATAAATAAATAAATGATAAAAATATTTTAAAAAATAAAATGCTTCTTGTGTCCCAGCTGTTAGGCCATGGGCCTCTCTTTAGCCACTTTTTTTTTTTTTTTTTAGAGAGACACAGAGAGAGAGAGGGAGAGGGAGACAGAGAGCTGCTAACGAAATCCAGGTGCATGCACCCTCTTGTGGTCACGTGCGGCATTGCACCCTTGCATCACTTTGCATCTGGCTAAACGTGTGACCCGGAGATTGGAACTGGCATTCTTAGGCTTAGGAGGCAGGCGCCTTAACCGCTAAGCCATCTTTCCAGCCCTCTTTAGTCACTTTTTAAAAAGATTTATTTATTTATTTATTTATTTATTTATTTATGTATTTATTTATTTAAGAGAGAATGTGTCAGGGCCTCCAGCCACTGCAAATGAATTCCAGACACATGCGCCACCATGTACATCTGGCTTATGTTGGTTCTAGAGACTCAAACCTGGGTCCTTAGGCTTCTCAGGAAAGTGCCATAACTACTAAGCCATCTCTCCAGGCCTCTTTAGCCACTTCAAAGAACCTGCATGGTGGCGTGGGGTGGGGTAGGGAGATGGCTCAGCAGTTAAAGGTACTTGCCTGCAAAGTCTGCTGGCCTCAGTTTGGTTCCCCACTATTCACATAAAGCCAGGCACAGAAAGGGGTGCATGCATCTGAAGTTCATCTGCAGTTGCAAGAGGCTCTGGCACATCCTTCAGTATCCTCCCCCACACACACACACACACACACACACACACACACACACAAAAATATTTTTTTCTAAGAAAAGAACCTACATGGTAAAGTCCAGAGCCCAAGTTTTGTGTATATTCCAAAAGGCTGCAGCCTGGGGGAGCTGGCTCAGGACTGGGATGATGTTTTTATGGTTAAAAGCACTTGCTGCACAAGCCTCAGACCAGAGTTCAGATCCTCAGAGCCAACATAAAAAAAAATGGGGGCTGGGGAGATGGCTTAGCAGTTGAGGCGCTTGCCTGCAAAGCCAAAGGACCCATGTTCAACTCCCCAGGACCTACATAAGCCAGATGCACATGGGGGCACATGCATCTGGAGTTTGTTTTTCAGTTGCTGGAGGCCCTGGTGTGCCCATTCTCTCTCTCTCTCTCTACCAGCTTATTTCTGTATCTCTCTCTCTCTCTCAAATAAATAAATAAAAATAAAATAAAAAATAAAAAACTGGACATACATTCTTTCTCTCTATCTGCCTCTTGCTCTCAAATAAATAATTGTTTTTTTAAAAAAAAAACTTGTAAATGGGCTGGAAAGATGGCTTTTGAGGTTAAGGCACTTACCTGCAAAGCCTAAGGATCCAGGTTCGAGTCCCCAGAACCCACATAAACCAGATGCACAAGGTAGCGCATGCGTCTGGAGTTTGTTTGCAGTGGCTGGAGGCCCTGGCGCACCCATGATCTCTATATATCCATCTGCCTCTTTCTCTCTCACATAAAAATAAATAAATAAATATTTTTTTAAAAACTGGACATAAGTAGCACACAAGTCTATAACTCTAACCATGACTGTGGCATTGGGGGGCGAAGCCAGGGAAATCCTGAAGCTTGTGGGTGAGCTAGTCTAGTGTTTGCAGCAGCAATCAAGAGAGACCCTGTCTCCAACAAGGTCAAAGGTGAGGACTGACACCTCAAGATTGTCTTTTGATCACCACACACGTGCCCATACACACGCACACACATACACGCACACACAAAATGAGGCAATTTGGGCCCAGATCAATACCTTTGACTATCAGGGCACACTGGCCCAGCAAAAGACAAAATGTGTGCACACACCATCTCTGTGTGTGTATTCTCATATGGAACAATTTCCGCACATCTACCCTGTGTACAGCCCCCAAACACCAAGGTGACAAAGGCCCAGTTGGCTCCTGGATCCAAAGGGGTATATATCCAGGCAGACATCATCTGACCTCAGGGATCATGCTTAGAAGCCATCGTCCTCCTCTCAGTTCCATGTGGCCTAGCTTCTATTGAATAGGACTTTTCTTTGTGACTATCGCTCTCTGTGCCAAAAAATGGGGAAAGAAATAAAAGCGTTGCTCAGAGAGGCCTCCTGCCTACCTCCTCGCAGCAGCTTCCTTTCTTGTGCGTATCTGGCCTGGCCACGTGCAGAGGTAACTTGAACATGACGTGGTTACAATGAAGTCGTGCTGCTAGGGCAGCCCTGGAGGAGCCAGCCAGATGAATGCCATTATTGGAGGCAGATTTATAGAGAGGACCTTGTGTAAATAAATGGGACACCTCCTCCCTAACGTTGGCAAGGGTACAGGGCTGAGAGAGGGAAATATGGGAAATATGTTTGTTTTGCCTTTGCTGAGCAGTGATGAAGTTGCTCTGAATATGTACACAATGCCACGCTGGCACCAGGGCACCCCATAAGGTTGTTAAAGAGCCATCTGCATGTTCCTTATCTGGGCACAGCCAGGTGATAGGGCTGGGCAAATGGGTTCTAAGCTTTCTGTTTGGCTCCCACACATTCCACCTTTTTCCTGTTTTCCCCTGCAAATACAAAATATCTGGGAAATGTTTGAAGATGCAAGAAATGGTATAATAAACACCTCTGCTTCCCAGAATTAACAAATCTAGCCTTTTGGTGTATCTGCTTTGGATCTTGTCCAGGTCTGTACTCTTGTGTATGTCTTAGGACACGCACAGTGGGGGATGCGGGCTGCTGTCTCCCTGGACTTCCCAGACCCCTTCACAGTGACGTGGTGAGATGGTTAGTTTCCTGTGGCAATGACTGAGCTAAGAGATGCCCAAATAGTTGGTGGGACACTGTTGCTGGCTGTGTCTGGGAGGGTGTGTCCAGGAGAGATCAGCATGTGCTTCAGAGCAAAAAAAGCCCAATCCTCACCCGTGTGAGCAATCACTGTGGACTTCTTTCCGGGACCCATGTGGCACAGGTGTATGGAGGAAGGGCAGATCATTTCCTCTCCCCAGGCTGACCTGGAATTCGCTGTGTAGTCTCAGGGTGGCCTCGAACTCACAGCGATCCTCCTACGTCTGCCTCCCGAGTGCTGGGATTGAAGGCGTGAGCCCTGCTCTTTCTTTTCTTGAGTTGGGGTGTCCATCTTCCCTGCTTTAGAATCAGAGCTTCTGCTTCTCAGGCCTTTGCATCCAGACTAAGCTCCACCTCCAGCTTGCCAAGGACATACCATGGCACTGCGCAACTCTCTTCATCTCATGAGCCAGTTCCTATAGTAATCTTAGCTATGTCTACCTATCTATAGATCTATGTGACCTATTTGTTCTGTTCTAGGGATTCCAATTAGTACATGTTTTTTTATTTTTTGTATTTATTACCTACTTGGATAACCTCAGAATGCTAGAAAGATCTTTTCAGCTTGTTGGGGGAGAAAAGTCACCAATAGTGTTAACCAGCAGTGGACCCTGTTTGATTAGAACCACCCAGTCTTGAGAGAATTCACCAGGTCTCCTAAGAACCGTATTACCCTCTTCTAAGGGTGATGGCCGTGACCCAATAACCTTACACTATTACTTCCTCCTGTTTAAGGTTCCAACCTGCTGAGGGCCAACCTTCAGAACACGAATCTCTTGGGGGATACGTTTAGACCATACTAGCCCAGGGGCTGTTTTTTCACCTGGACAAGGGACCCCGCACCCTTGCTGGTCTCCTGGCTTCAGTGTCCCCAGGTCTAATACATTCATTCAATGTTCGCAGCTACTAATGAGGCTTTTCTTTCAGCCATCATTGTCTGAAGCCTGCTCTGTGCTCCCCTGTGACTCAAGTCACGTCCTCTCATCCTGTAGCGCTCAGTCCATACACTGTAGCCTGGCCTTCCAGACACTGCATCACCCCAACTGCAACCCAATTTCTCCAGCCTTGTCCACCATCTCCGTCTTTTCCACCTTGTACATCCAGACTCCTGTGTGAACAGCTCTGCAAATACTTGGTGATAACTGTCTTACTCCGTCTGCCAGTGACGCCTGTCTCTACTTATGAAACGCCACTGTCGCCTGAGGCGCAGCTCAGTTCTCCCGTGTGACACCTTCCCCAAGCTCCAGGCACAGCATTTTTTCCCTCGTGCTTCATAGAGCTCTCTGTATGACTCCCCAACCTGTCGCTGTTGCATAGATTCTTCCACAGTTCTCACTCACCTTTACTTTCAGGGCTACTGGGGCCATGTCTGGCATACAGAAGGTGTTTAATTAGAGCTCTTTGGTAATTTTTTTTTCCTACACCTTCCTGGTATGTGTTAGAATCTTTCTGCTGAGCAAATTAGTATTGGAGACACGATCGAAGGTTTGTTTAATCTTAAGAAAATAAATTGGCTTTGCAAGAGTTGAGCATGGTGTGTGCAGATGAATATTCCTTATTTTTAATCAGGAAGTCTTATCTAGTCTCCAAAGTCTTACCTGTCTACTTGGAAACTCTTCGGAGTTTACTCTTAAACCCTGAAAGTAATTCAACTGAACGTGATCAAATACTATCTTTCCTTTAGACTTTAGACTTTGCTAATTAAGACCAAGCTTTTCCTAATCAATATGAATTAGAAGAGTGGCTTTGAGCTGGAGAAATGACTTAGTGGTTAAGGCACTTGCCTGCAAAGCCTAAGGACCCACATTCAACTCTCCAGATCTCACGTAAGCCAGACACACAAAGGTGAGGCAAGTGCAAGGCTGCACATGCCCACTAGGTGATGCAAGTGTCTGGAGTTTGATTTCAGTGGCTGAAGCCCTGGTGCATCACTTCTCTCTCTTTCCTTCTCTCCCTCTCTCTCTCTTCTGTGTGTGTGTGTGTGTGTCTGTCTGTCTGTCTTTGTAAAATGAAAATAAAATAAAAAAATTTTTAAAAGAGTGGACTCACTGGCCAACCACTAATCTCTCTTATGTACAGTGAATGACTGGGCCACATTTTCTCAGCTCACTTCTTCAGAACTGACAGACTGCTTCAGAATCCTTTGGAATGCTGGGCAGAATGCAAATTCCCAGGCCTCCCCCAGAGCCATTGAGAGGGATCTGGGAGAGGCCTGGGAATCCATATTTTGAACAAGCTGTCCATGTGAGTCTAATACATAATGAAGTGGAGAACTTCCCTCTGGATCTGTGCTGTCCAGTATGGCTGCCAGGTCATGTGGAGTTGTCAAACTCTTGAAATGCAACCAGTCAAGGTGGAGGTGTGCCCTCAGCATGAAACACCGATTCCAAAGATATAGTGCCAAAAAGGTAAAAATGTCTCATTCATTAATATCTGCTAAATACTGATTATATAATGATGAAAGAATATTTAGGATCTGTTGAGTCAATAAAAGATCAAAATTAATTCTATATATTTTTTTTTACTACTTTTGAACAATTTTGACTGTGTGACATATGTTGTATATGTCCCTGTGGAATATGGCTGGTCTTGGCTGTTAAGTCTCTGCAGACACCTGGCTTGAGGAGAATTCCAGGAAGTAGGGGAACACATGACTCCCACTTAGCATGTAGGACAGTCCCAGCTTTGGATTTTGACAAATCTTTTTACATTGTTAAGCCTCAGTTTCCCCTCTGTGATATAAGCAGAATAAGTGGAACCATTTATCCATTTCCAGTCGGGACCGGGGGAGTGGGGCAAAGGGGCCTAGTCTCCCTCTGGAAATGACAGTGACAGCAGAAGGCTCACTCAGCAGGGTCAGGAATGATGCTGTCCCCAGCTTGGGAGTGGTGACATCAGGCGCCCCCTGGGAGCCCTCTGGAATTTGACATTCAGCTCTGTTCTCCTCGTGGGCTCTCTGCTCCAGGCACAGTACTCTTCACCTCCGCAGGCTGTGGCTTTCCAGCTTGCTCACAGCTGTCCCCACAGAACCACGCCGCTTTCATTCCATTGCCTGTAAGTCCTGACTCAACTCTAGAAAGACCAGATTAAACAGTTTCTGCATGTAAAATGCTGACTTTATTCAGATACTACCCATTTGCTTAAAAAAAAAAAAAGATCAGAAGTAAATGTTTCATTCTTCCAACTGAATTCCAACTGAATTCTAATACTATAAAGGGCAATAAAATGCTAAGATGCTGAAAAATGAAGTACAAACATTTGTTTAACAATCATGATAGAATAAAAGCCAGGCAGGCATGGGGGCCCACACCTTTAACCCCATATGGGAGATTGAGGCAGGAGGATCACCTTGAGTTCAAGGTTGGCCTGGGCTACACAGTGAGTTCCAGGTCAGCGTAGACCCATTTTGAAACTCCAAGAAGTCCTGGAATCCAGAAATGCTTATCTCTTGTGTTTGTTTCCAGGAAGTTCTATAGGCCATTAGTTTAATTTGCTATGAAAATAACCTATTTATGAGGCAAAATGGTGGTCAATAATGCAAATACCAAAGTCAGATCATCTGACTTAAATCCCACCCCTACATCTGACTAGTTATGTAACCACCTCAGTTTCCTCACTTGTAAGATGAGAGTAATAAAAGTTGAGTATTCTTGGGTTGGAGGGATGGCTTAGCAGTTAAGGCATTTGCCTGCAAAGCCAAAGGACCCAGGTTCCGATTCTCTAGGACCCACGTTAGCCAGATGCACAAGGTGGCACATGTGTCTGGAGTTCATTTGCAGTGGCTGGGGGCCCTGGTATGCCCATTCTCTCTCTCTTTCTCTCTAATAAATAAATAAATACAAAAATAAATTTTTAAAAAGTTGAGTATTCTTAATCTGAAAATAAGTCCAAAATGTTCCAAAATCTACAAGTGGAAAATTCCACTGTTGTTACAGGGTGCTTAGGGTCCAAGAAAGTCCTTGAACCCCAAACTCTAGGTTCATTTCTAATTTTAATCAAAGAATTGAATTTTTAAAAAACTGAGGAGGATAATCATTAAATAATTATATTTATTGAGAGAAGTACAGAGCTGAGGAAAGACACCTACGTGGCTAGAGATCCCCAGTGGAGGGCCTAGAAAAACCGTGGAAAGAAAAGAGAGAAAAGAAAGTTCAAGGAGCTCCTGCCATGTGGGGAGCTGGAGGGGATAAAGAACCCATGTGGAGAGTGAGGACTAGGGGGCCCTCCCAGCTGAGCTTGGGCACCTATGCTGAGCCCGCCCAGGCCCAGCCGAGGGAAAAACTCACCCACAGCTGGAAGTTCCCAAGTGATCAGAGAGCCTGCCCTCCCCTTGCAAAGGTCTTTATAACATTATAGTGATGGGCTGTCTTCCTGCTCAGGTGAGGGCTAGGGGCTGACTGAGGAAGAGGTTCGCCCTGATACTAAGTTCTGGGGGCTGAACTTGATCAACCACAATGTTTAAATCCTAGGAAGGACCTCCCTCCCAAGAGGTTGTTTGTGGAAAAACAGGTCTAGGGAACTAGGCAAGAAATAAGAAGTCAGATCATCTTTGATTTCTAGTAAGTGCAGACTTCCCTCCCCCCATCTTTTTTTCTTACTTCCAGGGGTCCAGTCACCCTAACTGTACCCCCTCTCACTATGAAACTTTGTCCACAGCATTATTAACAATATTGTCTACATTGGCCTTCAGCCCACGTGCTTAAAGTATACATACAAAGAAATGAATTCCACATTGGGGTCTCAACCCCAAGATATCTCATTACATGTTTGCAAATATTATAATCTTGGAAAAACTCTGAAGTCTGCAACACTTCCAGGCCATTTGGACTTGGGATACTTGGTGGGTACTGGTAATTAACTCAGGTGTACTGCGGGGAGATTATATAAGATAACCTAAGCGAAGCAAATCGCTCACTACCTGCACTTTGTGATACGTGAACAGAATTGTGATACGTAAGCATGATATTAATGTCCTTCCCAGAAGCTCTGTTAGGTATTACTGAAAGATCATTACCCTGTGTTCCTTTGTCTCTTACAGCAACTTTTAAGGAAAGTAACACAGAGAGAGGATTAAGATAGAATAAGCAGCTAAGAGATTCTAGAAGGAAACGTTGTAGGATGCTTTTCCTCGTTGATTCCATTGTACATGACACATGTGGTCTCATTTCCTCTTCCTGAGCTCTCTGTTTTATACCGATGGTGAACCCAAAGTGCAAAGAGTTGAAGTCATTGGTCCAAGGTTAACCTAGACCCAATTGGGCTGGGTGGCACAGCTCACAAGATCATGCGAGATGCTCCAAACCCCTGACCATGTGATTGCCAAGGTTATCATGGGTTCTAGGAGCCCATCTTTTAATCATTTGACCAGCCAAGAAAACTATAGGATCCTAACATCAGGGACTTATGGTGAATGAGCTGGGGAGATGGCTTACTGGGTAAGAGTGCTTGCTGTGAACTCTTCAAGTTCCCAACATCCACGTAAAAAGCCGGGCATGGTTATGCCTACCCTTAACCCCAGCACTGAGGGGGGACAGAGGCAGAATGGTCCCTAGGGCTCTGTGGTCAGCCTGTCTAATTGAAAACCAGGGGACTTCAGGTTCATTAAAGACCCTGTCTTGGGGAAATTAGGCAGAAGAGTGATAGAAGACACCTGACATCCCCCTCCAGCCTCGGCTACACATCAAAACAGAGAGAGGGGTCAGTGAGTCCTATGGAGGGAGCGTCTCTACCATGGGTAACGCATGACAGTGTTTAATTCGCCCTCCATTTTGCAAAATTTTTTGTCATTCTCACCAATGACCCTCCCTAGGCAGCTTCCTTTCTTCCTTCCTTCCTTCCTTCTTTCCTTCCTTCCTTCCTTCCTTCCTTCCTTCCTTCTTTCTTTCTTTTTCTTTCTTTCTGGGAAAGAAAGAGGGGCTGGAGAGATGGCTTAGTGGTTAAGGTACTTGCCTACAGCCTAAGAACATACATTCAACTCCTCAGATCCCACGTAAGCCAGACACACAAAGTGATACATGTCACATATGCGCACAAGGTGGCGCAAGCGTATGGAGTCCAATGGCATTAGATGAGGCCTTGGCACACCAATTCTCTCTCTTTCTTTCGCTCTCATAAACAAAAAGGCCAGTCTGTTGGGCTTGCCTCAAAAGAGAGAGAGAGGAAGATACAGAGAGAATGAACATGCCAGAGCCTCCAGCCACTATAACGAATTCCAGACACATGTGCCACCTTGTGCATCTGGCCTTACATGGGTACTGAGGAATCAAACCTGGGTCCTTTGGCTTTGCAGGCAAGCGCCTTAACCACCAAGCCATGTCTGCAGCCTGGGCAGCACATTCTAGATGCTCAGGAAGTAATCACAGTAGTTAATAATGTGTTAGCTCTTACTCTGAGCCAGCCATTGTTTGAAGACAAGGTGTGTGCTGTTTCATTTAAGCCTCTTAACAATTCTGGGAGATTCCTTAGCAGCTTTAATCTGTGGGTGTAAAAGTTGGGTTATGGAGAGGTTTGCCCCAGGCCTGAAGTACAGCAGGAAGTTGAGACCTTTGGGACACTGACTGCCTGGGCCCAGGTGATTCCTCTGTCACTTAGGGAGCTGATTGCCCTTTGTCCCAGTGGTTGAAGGGCTCCCAGCCACTGGGACAGATGTCTCTCCTCTGTTCCCTGGGCTCCTTGCCCAGTTCTACCCTGCCCCCAGCAATGTCTTAAAGCACATTGGAAACATTAACTGGTCCTCAGCTATTCATCTTAGCCAGTGTTGGCTTTGACAGTACAATTTCAACTCTCCTCCAATTGCAAACAGGGGGTCACAGGAGTTGATAATGGATCCCAGGCAGTTGGAGAATGTTCAGATCTGATGAGAGCCTTCAGCCTCCTTGGACTGAGTCCCAGGCCTCCTCCTGCACCAGCAATGACCAGTGCTGCCTTCTGGGAATGGCTCAGAGAGGACAGCAATGGTGATAGTCACCCTGACCTCCTGGCCCACCTCACTTCCTATGTGTAGTGTATTGTTTAGGAACTTACGGAAAGTGTGTGTGTGTGTGTGTGTGTGTGTTTTCAAGGCAGATGCAATTTTTTTCTACATACTTTTTAAATTTTTTTATTATATTTTTGGAGAGAGAAACAAAGAGAGACAGAGAGAGAAGGGGAGAGGAAGACAGAGATGGGCGCGCCAGCAGTGTCTCAGCTGCTGCAAACAAAATCCAGCTGCATGCGCCCCCTTGTGGTCAAGTGCGGCATTGCGCCCTTGTGTCACTTTGCATCTGGCTAAACGTGGGACCTGGAGATTGGAACCAGTGTTCTTGGGCTTAGGAGGCAGGTGCCTTAACCCCTAACCCATCTCTCCAGTCCCTAAATACTTTTTTTATTTGAGAGAGAAAGAGAGAGAGAATGGGTGCTCCAGCGGCCTCTCAACCCCTGTGAACGAACTCCAGATGCATGCACCCCCTTGTGGGCAAGTGCAGCATTGCGCCCTTGCGTCACTTTTGCGTCTGTCTAAACATGGGATCTGGAGATTAGAACCAGCGTTCTTAGACTTGGCAGGCAGGTGCCTTAACCGCCAAGCCATCTCTCCAGCCCTCTTCTAAATATTTTTGACTAATGGTCAGTAAGTGTGGAATCTGTGCCCACCCAGGCCCACTGCATGTGCCACATGCATGCATGCTAGCTCCTGTGTGAGCAATGATGCCATCTTATCTCCCTCTTGCCTCCTGGAACTGCACATCTGACTCGCCTCTACCTGAGGGAAGGTCTCCCCATCTCCTACCCCACAAATGCACCCCGTCTCTCCCCTGCTCCAGAACAGCCCCACAGAGCCCTCTTTAACCAACCCTCTCTTACCAGGCCATATGTTCAGCTATGCCCAGAGCCTCCCAGCCTGACCTTGAACATGAACCTGAATCCTGTTGCTTTTCCCATCTCTACTGCAGTGTCTCCATTGTCCAGTCTCATCTAGATCTACCTGACTGTACCCCTTTCTCACAAAAGTATCTTCCACACCACAGCCGGAGATGTTCATATTGGTCAATCATCTCTCCTGCATGCAACCTCTTAGGAGTCTTAGCTTAGATCAAGGCCCTGGGCCTCCCCAAGGTCCTCACCCCCTGTCACATACTGATTCACCACCTTGTTCTTGCCAGTCCCTCTGCCTGGTGCTCCCACCTCCTTCAGGCCTCTGATCAAAATCCACTCCCCTTCTTATCAAAGCCTGGCTTTGTGGATTTATGAAGTAGCATGTGGAAAGTGTTCGCTGCTGTGTGCTTACAGTGGTCCCTTAGGGCCTCATGCTGAGCAGATCCTGTTTGCTGAATGTGATACTATGACCTGATGCCTGGCTCTAGGTGGGAACTCAGATGTGTGTGGAACTGAAGATGTGGAGGCAAAGCCAGGAGACAGTGTGCACTGGCTTAGGATGGGCCAAAAGAACTCTGCAGCCTGGGAAAAGATGGGAGCTGGGGTGGGCTGGGATAGGGACAGAGATGACTTCGTGCTGGGTCGGCCCTGTTGCCATCACCTGGGCACTCAGGGTCTTCTGGCCTTGCTCCCTCCCTGTCTCTCCTCTGGAAGCTTGAGTCAGAAGTCTTTGCGGATGAAGGCTGTGACCACATCTGGTCTCTCTCAAGAGCCGAAACCCTTGTAAATGTGCTGTCTTGAGTAATTCATAATTCAAAACAGTTGCTGTCCTCAAACAAAATCCCTCTGTTGGGTTCCCAGAACCCCAGCCTGCAAAGATCTGAGATGTAGGTTGGTCTGACCCCAGCCATTTGTCCCAGAGATAGGAGGGGAATGGAAGGTGTCAATGCCCCATCACTGGGCCACCTTGGCCCTGGGTCCTTTTCCCAAAGCACCAAGCATTAGCCTCAGAGAACTTCATCAAATGGGTTCAGTGACACACATTTCTTCCTGTTTGTGTTCCACGTGCCTCAGGGTGTTGAGAAAGAGCAAACTTGGACATTATGAGTTATAGCTCAGAGTGCATCTTTACTGCCCAGCGGGCTGGTGAGCCAGCTATCTGCAGATCAGCAACACCCCTTAGCCTTTCTTTGGGCAAAAAAAAAAAAAAAAAAAAGTTGCACTCTGCTCTGACTCATGGGACAGCCTGCTGTGGGCCATCGGACTTGTACAGCATCTCTGTTTCATGAGGAGACGTTTCATGACCAAGCAGATTTGGAGTTTGCAACTCTCAGGCTCCAGCCCTGACTCCATCCTTAACTCATCCCTCCAAGCTTCTGGTTTCCCATCCCTTAAGGTGGGCATAATAGCCACCTTGAGGGTTGTTCTTTTTTTTTTTTTTTTTTTTTTTTTTTTTGGTTTTTGCGAGGTAGGGTCTCACTCTGGTCCAGGCTGACCTGGAATTAACTATGTAGTCTCAGGGTGGCCTCGAACTCTCAGCGATCCTCCTACCTCTGCCTCCCGAGTGCTGGGATTAAAGGTATGCGCCACCATGCCCGGCTGAGGGTTGTTCTTACGGAGAACTTAGGGCACAGTGTGACTGAAAGGGAGAAGGCTTTGAGGAGGGCGATCACTACTGGGGGCTACATGGAGGTGGTCCACTTCCAGCCTTCAGTGGTTGAGAAAGGAGACTATGTCAGGCCAGTCCTCGTCCTCCCCACCATGGCCTCGCTCTGACTGCTCCATCATCCCGGTCCCAGTGCAAATGTCACCTCCTTAGAGACGTCCTCCCTGAAGAGCCCACCAAATTTCCTTCCTGGACCTTGTCACCCCTCAGATTACCCAGAGTGCATCGGTTCTCCTTTAGAATGAAAGTGCCAAGAAGGCTGGGAACCTGTGTCCTATGAACCGGGACAAGCAGATGGCACAAAGGCCAGTCCTTCAGTTGCACTTCTGGGAGTTGGAGTTGCCCACTCTCAGCCGTGGTGCCAAAGCGCCAGGTGGAAATTTGCACAACTACTTCAGAAGCTTTACGCTGCACACTGTTCGGAGAGGTGTGATGAAGTCTTTCACCCTCCCCGTCCATCTTCCCTGAGATGTCCCTTTGTGCAGCGTCTCCGTGATGTACACACCACTTACCATGCGGGTTCTCGGCCTCCGCCTCGTGGTGCTCGTTTCCAGTAACCTGTATTTTAATGTCAGCCCCAAAGCACAAGACACGGGGACGCTGGGGATTTGGTATGACAGCAGAAAGTATTTTCTTTAAGTGAGGCGGTGAATAGAAATCTCTACTTAATGAGGAGAGGGAAAACCATATGCTGAGGCGGCTGAGGTTTACAATGGGAGTGACTGTCCCTCTGTGGGATGGTGAAGGAAGAAGAGGTTTGTGCTGGTTTAGTTGTCACATTCAGTCACATTCACTGCAAAAGTCATGGCCATGGTGTCTGAGGGCTGGGTTAGGATGGAAAGGTGTTCTGGGACACAGCTCAGAACTAGCTGCAGTATCAGGGGAACCTTACCCCCACCCATACACACACAGACACATCCTTAGAGAGGGGCTGGCTGTAGCTGCTTACTGTGTGGTTTTCAGCTGAATGGGGGAGATCCCTGCATGGAGCCAGGACAAGGCTTGTTCACCCGAGCTACCACTTTCCAACTGTGACATTAGATTAATGACTTGTCACCAGCATGGCAAAAGAATAAAATAGAAGAGGATTTTAAGAAATCAGAGTGGAGACATAGCTCTGTGATCGAGCACTCGCGTAGCCTGTGTGCGGCCCTGAGTTCAGTCTACTACAGAAAAAATACCCTCAGGGCACATTGCGTGTGGTGGGAAGAAGCTTTGCTTTAGGAAGTTTCTATGGGGGTGTTATGCTCGACTTCTCACTGTGGAGTAATCAAAAACTTTGAAACTCAACAGTGAAGTTTTCTCAGCCCCGATCCTCAAAAGAAACAATCTTGCCTTGGAGACCATAAAGCCAGTACCATGAAGTTTACATTCTGGGGCCCAGAAGCAGAATTGAAGAAAAGATTCCTTTGTGTTCAGAAAAAAAAAAATGAACAACTCTGAACTCTCGAGGGGACCCACTTTCCTGTATCTCACTGATTTGCAAGGGACGCTTACATTGCGCACACACACGTGTATATACTTGTATACTCGCCAGTACCCAAGCATACCTGGGCATACACACACACACACGCACACACACATAATAATACACTCACAAATGCATGCCTGTGCATACAAACATGTGTGCATATAGGTAGGTGTGTACACAGACAAGCACACATGGACATACACACACAAACATATACATACATAGATATATGAAATATGCATGTGGGCCACAGCACACGTTCATAAGAACATCCTCATCCCATTTCATGCATGGTCATCTCCTTGCCCCCCAGGGAGACTCCTAGGCCATTTTTAGACCTGCACACTGGCAAGGGGACCACCAGGCACAACCAGATGATCAGGGTGTCAAGTCCACAGGCTTCACTGGGAGGCCAAACTAGGACTCAGATTTCCACCAAGCAATGTCAGTAGGTCCACCCAGTCACCTGAGGACAGGGAATTTTGCCTGACAGAAGCCATGACTGCCTCCCAGGGGCAGGGGCTGGTATACATGGGGATGCGCCAACAGTGTGGGCTGTTGACAGGACCCACTTGTGCCCCCCATAGCTAGGTAGCACTGGACTAACACTGTGGCCCCAGATAACGTTTTGGTGAAAGGGAAAGCCAGTCTCTGACAATATTCCATGAGAGGGAAGCAGGGCCCTTTATAATGTGTGCCAGAACATGGCTGGCAAGGCTTTGAAGGTGCTTGGTGGGTCTCGCTGTGCCATCTTCCAAGACTGCACCTTCTGCCTACCCCACACTAGCCTCGCCATCTATGGGGCCATAATGTAACCAGCCCTCCAGAGAAGGCTCTCCCTAGAAACCATCTCTGCTTTTTTTTTGAGATGCTCCTTTGAGGCGTCATCTACTCCTTGAAGGGTCCCTTGCTTCTGCTTTATCCAGAAGCCCCTGGGGACTCCCAGGAGTGAGCCAGTGGGCATCAGTTGAGGGACTGTCATTTCACCCTAGTAGTTTCCTTAGGAAGAGGTAATGGCCAAATGGTGACTGTGGGGAAAGAGACAGGTTACAGGGTGTGAGTGAGGGTCAGTGGTCCAGGATCCAATAGCAGGGCACATTCAGATAGGGCCCAGATGCAGAGGAGCCCCAAACGCACTTGCTGCTGTACATTTTATTTATTTATTTATTTATTTATTTAAGGCAGAGGGAGAGAGAGCAAGACAGGGAGGGAGGGGGAATTGTGCGCCAGGGCCTCTAGCCACTGCAAAATGAACTCTAGACACATGCACCACCTTGTGCATCTGGCTTATGTGGGACCTGGAGAATCGAACCTGGGTCCTTAGGCTTCACAGGCAAGCGGCTTAACCACTAAGCCATCTCTACAGCCCCTGCTGCTGTACATTTTTTAAAATATATTTTTATGTTTATTTATTTATTTATTTGAGAGAAAGGCAGAGAGAGAGAGGGAGAGAGAGAATGGGTATGTCAGGGCCTCTAGCCATTGCAAACGAACTCCAGATGCATGTGCCACCATGGGCAACTGGCCTATGTGGGTACTGGAGAATCAAACCTGGGTCCTTAGGCTTCACAGGCAAGTACCTTAATGGCTAAGCCATCTCTCCAGTCCATGCTTTACATTTTGACAATGCAACACAGCAGATGTCAGAAAAGAAACTGAAAAACAATGAAACTAACCAGAAAACAGCAGAGTTGCCTGACAGGTGGGAACAGATGCCACCCTGCCCATACTCCCCATGCCTTCTGAAGACTCAGGGCGCCCTCTGTCCCCACTCCCTCCATCTTCAGCCAGCAAGGACATAGTGGAGGCTCAGGCAGGTACCAGCCATGTGCCAGGTGGCTTTAGGGACAGGAACGTGAACCAGGCAGATGCTGAGGCTCTCCTCGACAAGAGGGACAGATGTCAACTGAATAATGACAGCCACCACAGCTAGGTAAGGCTTGCTGGAGGCCTGTCCCCTGCCAACTCTGAGCAGCTCCAGGGAGCATGAGTTGAGCTCAATTAGTTCAAATAAAGCAGCCGACAGAACGTCCCCACAGCATCCCTTAGAGGAAGGATTGCTGTGACCTGCCCAGGGACCCCAGAGGAGGAAGTCGCAGAGTCCAGTAGAGACTTACATGTCTCTCCATGGGATGCCAGCAGTGGGGTTCCGCACACTCCACCCTCCCTCCTCAGAGATCCCACATCTGAGAATTCAAACAACCACAGATCCAGAATATTCAAGATAATTACGTCTGCGCTGAACACGTACAGATGGTTTTTGTCATTATTCCCTAAACAATGCGACGAAACAATAATTTACATAGCATTTACACCCTATTAGATACTGTAAGTGATCTAGAGATGATTTAAAGCACTGACGAGTGTGTAGGTGGCATGCAGATCCAGCGCCCTCTCAGGCAAGGTGCTGGGGCATTGGAAGAATCTGATATGCACACGGGCTCCTGGGCCCATTTTCCCGCGGATACCAGCAGACCTCTGTACTGTATGAATCCATTTCTGTGAAATGTTCAGAGTGACTATGTCCAGAGTCCGAAGTGAGTAGTTGCTTAAGACGACTGGTGCCTCTTTGAAGCAGTTAGCGTTGAAAACCATTGATTTATCATGGGGTGGAAGTGCGGGAGGGTTGTATCTTAGTAAAGCCACCTTTGACTGTTTCCGTGTAAAGTCCAGCCTTCCTGCCCCTCACTGCCCACATCGAGACCAGTTTCCTCTCCCCCCATCCCCACTTTCTCTGCCTCTCCAGCCACTCCCACACCACTGTACTCCCCCCAGTGGACTTTTGGGCTCCTCCGCATTGCACAGTGTGGAGAGGAATAGATGCACAAAAAGCCTTGCTTCCTATGTGCTCTTGAGTCACTACTGGCTTTCTCAGACCTGTCACTGTCTGTCTCTGGGACGCTTCCTTTGCAGACTTTTCATCTCTTTGGAGACTCTTCTGTCCCTTAGGAAACCTCCCTTCCATTTCCTTAAGGAAACTCCTCTGTTCCTGCTGTGGCTCTCGCCTCATCCCTTCAGGCAGTCTCCTCTTGCGCGGGCCTAAGGCTACCCCTGCCAGAACTCCAGGTCCCACCTGGTCCACGAGAAGCCCCATTACCCTTCACCTGATGACGACACCCCAGAGCAGGGCTGATCTCCAACCCAGCGAGCTTCCTGGCCTTCCCTGGTTAGGACATAGGTTTGATCCCAGGGGTAGAAAGTATTAAAGAGAAGGTGGAAATCTCCCAGCCTTCTCCTTTGAGAGGGTGGACAGCTTTCTCCAGTAGACGTCTCTAGAACATCTTTCCCCATCTCCTAACATCAGCTCTTCAGCGCCTGCCACGGGGAGGCTGAGTGGGATTGCAGGTAAGGTGAAGGTGACCCAGCCTCCAACCCCTCTTTTAATTTTTTTTTTTTAATTTAAGAGAGAGAGAGAATGGGTGTTCCAGGGCCTCCTGTGACTGCAAACAAACTCCAGATGCATACTCCACTTTGAGCATCTGGCTTCATGTAGGTACTGGGGAATTGAACCCTGGCCATCAGGCTTTGCAAGCAAGCACCTTTAACCCCTAAGCTGTCTCTCCATCCCTCCAAGTCCTCTTTTGTGAAGTCCGAGTCTAGTCCACCCCTCCTTGAGATGGCACCACTAGCAGCTCAGGCCACAGTGGAAGCTTCCAGTTGAACGCCCTATTACAGTCATCAGGGGTTTGGACTTGGTCAAGAGGTGTGTCCCACACCTTCCCCGCAGCAGCCTGCTATGTCATGTCCAGTAAAACCCTAGTCATGCCAGCTGGGCCTGTCCGTGACACATCTCCTGAGATGCCCACATGTGCTCTTTAAAATGTCCCCTGTGAAGCAGTGCCCTGAGCTCCCAGGGCTTGGATTCTATTAGCTAATGGATGTGTCTCTTCTCCTAAGGTTCCCCACAACTTATTGCTCTGTACTGACACCCTTTGAATGGGTTATATAGTGACATAAATCACAAATGCTTTTAAAAATAGAAAGAAGGGCTGGAGAGATGGCTTAGCTGTTAAGGCACTTGCCTGTGAGGCCTAAGAATACAGGTTTGAATACTCCATATCCCTCATAAGCCAGACTCACAGTGACACAAGCGTGCAATGTTGCACATGTACACAAGGGGGGGCACACATTTGGAGATCATTTGTAGCAGCTGAAGGCCCTGGTACACCCATTCTCTTCCTCTCTCTCTCTCTCTCTCTCTCTCTCTCTCTCTAATAAATAATAAAAAAAAAGAAAGAAAGAAAGAAAGTGAGCTGGCATTGCCAAACCCCTTTGGGGTTTAGATCTGTTCTCTAGCACATTTACATCAAAGGCTGGAGTGGGTTTGTCACATGGCAAGGGTAGGGAACAGCATTTGAAATGACACCACCCCCTTCTACTGTGAATAAACAACCAGGCTCATTTTTTAAATGCCCTTAATATAGATTTCCTAATTAATCTTGGGAAGGACCCAAGGACAATGTCAGCCAATTTATAATGGAGTCCAAATGGAAGGGTGGCAGGAGTGGGGAACAGGAGCTTCACGCTCTTCTCTGCCATGTGCAATGACATTTTTTATGCAGAGAGTGCCTGAGTGAATGAGAAAGGACTTTTGAGGGTGAAGCAGAGATGACCACTAGGCTTACTGAAGAGGAGAATGCTATTTTAGAAATATTGTGTGATGGGCTGGAGAAATGGCTTAGCAGTTAAGGAGCTTGCCTACAAAGCCAAAGGACCCAGGACCCACATAAGCCAAGTTGCACAAGGTGGCACATGCATCTGGGGTTTGTTTGCAGTGGCTGGAGGCCCTGGCACACCCATTCTCTCTATCTGCCCCCCCCCATACACACACAAATAAATAAAGTTTAAAATTTTTTTAAAAAGAAATGTGTGCGTGTGTGTGTATTAGAACACAAGGCTGGGTGAGTCTTGAATCACTTGTTTCTAGGTCCACTTTGGCCTCGATATTTGATATTGTCAAGTTCCAACATGGAGAGGCCACCATAGGTTTCTTGAGGTCACTGCTTGGTCCACCCACTGCCTTCTGTAGCCACAAATAACTGGTTAGGCCAAGCCTGCTGGTGCATCCATGTAGTCTCAGCTATTGAGGCAGGAGGATCAGGGACTCGAGGTCACCTTTAGGTACATAGTAAGTCTGAAGCCAGCCTGGGCTACCTGTGACCCAGTCTCAAAGGAAAAAAAAAAAAAAAAATTGGCTGTATCAGGAGCAACAAGGGACAAGATCATGGGCACAAAAAGGAAGGAAATCTTCTCAGGCAAGCTGAGTCTCTGGATAAGAACAAATTAGTGGGCTGGAGGGGTGGCTTAGAGGTTAAGGCACTTGCCTGCAAAGGACCCAGATTAGATTCCCCAGGAAGCCAGATAGGCACAAGGTAGTGAATGCGTCTGGAGTCTATTTGCAGTGGCTAGAGGGCCTGGCACGCCCATTCTCTCTCTCTCTCTCTCTCTCTCTCCTCCCTCTCTTTCTCTCTCTATCTCAAATTAAAAATAAAAGTTTAAGAAAAAAAAAGCATTAACACTCTTAATACACACAAGCATAGTTACATATAAGCTTTACTTTAAAAAAGAAAAAAAAAGAACAAGTTAGTGTTGGGCCCGAGTAAAGTCAGGAATGAGCTGTCAGGCTGTGAAAGCCAGGCTGGGAGCTTACTTTGACCCAGTGTCCACTGTTACAAGGCACGGTGTGAGCTTTTGGCATAAACGGTGTCTTGTGAGTTTTGTAGTTGGGTACTGCCCTGATGATTTCTAGTGGCATCTGAGGAAACGGAAGCTCAGAGAAGCCCTGCCCTTTCCCCACGGCCCACAGCCAGGAGAGTCAAACCAGGCTTTGGCGTCTGGCTCCAGGATCCCACTTTGAGTTCTTATCTTTCTTGCTGAGGTAAGAGGCAAAAGGGAGAGATCGTTCATTCAGATGGCACATTTACTATGTGCCAGACATCAGTCTCCACTCCACACGTGGGGACATTACAAACCAGAGACATTAGGATACATGCCCAAGGTCACACGGCTAGAAAGGGCATAGAGCCAGGTCTGTATTCAGGTCTGTGTGTTTCTGGAGCCTGAGAAGCTGCCACCTCCTGGCCCCAAGCCCTCGAGGATTTGGAAAGAGTGCCCTAGAAAGAGACTGAGGTACAGAAGCTGGGTGCTTCGGTTCAGGCCAGTCGCAGAACCAGCCAGGTTGAAAGCATTATATCCTGGCCAGCCAGAGCCTCCTGTCCACAGATCCTCTCATGCTGCACAGAAGTCATCATTCTGTGTGTGTGTGTGTGTGTGTGTGTGTGTGTGTGTGTGTGTGTTTTATTTTTATTTATTTATTTGAGAGAGGGAAGCAAAGAAAGAGAGATACAGAGAGAGAATGGGCACGCTAGGGCCTCTAGGCAGTGCAAATGAATTCCAGATGCATGTGCCACCTTGTACATCTGGCTTACATGGGTCCTGGGGAATAGAACCTAGATTCTTTGGCTTTGCAGGCAAGCGCCTTAACCACTAAGCCATCTCCCCAGCCCAGAAGTCATCATTCTTTAAACCTCTGGATTAATTACTTGTCTCATTGCTGTGACAAAATGCCTAACAAAAGCAACTTAAAGTAGGAGGGTTTGGGGGCTGGAGAGATGGCTTAGCAGTTAAGGCACTTGCCTGGGAAGACTAAGGACCCAGGTTCAATTCCCCAGAACCAACATACGCCAGATGCACAAGGTGACACGTGTATGCACACAAAATGGCACACACATCTGGAGTTCAATTGTAGTGGCTAAGGCTCTGGCATGCCAATCCCCCCCCATAAAATAAAATAATAAAAAGGAGGGTTTTATCTGGGCTTATAGTTTGAGGAGGCAGTCTCTTAAGTCGGAAAGGCATGGCTGCGGGAGCCTGAGGTAGCTGGCTCAAGTCAACGTGACCATTGCATCTGCTGTCAGGAAGCAGAGAGAGCTGAATGCTGCTACTCAGCTCACTTCCTCCTCCTCATCCAGTTCTAGAACCAGCCCTTGGGATGGTGCTGCCCACACTCAGGGCAGGTCTTCCCTCCTCAGTTAAACCTTCTTAGAAACACCCTCATAAATGTGCACAGAAATGTGTTTCCATGGAGATTCTACATCCCATCAAGTTAACAATGAAAACGACCCTCACAGCCTCTCTCTCTCTCTCTCTCCAGCCAAGTGCTTCTCATAGACATGATAATATCAGCTTGACAAAGCCAGCTCTCAAAGCCTCCAAGCCGGCACCACTTAAAGTCTCCCTTTATTTGGGAAGGAGGCCAGTATGCTAAAGGGACATCTTCCATTGTTCTGTGTAAGCAAACCCCATCTCCTCCCCCATCCACACCCACTGCTCCCACATAAATAAGAAGCATGTCTGTGGCCCTTCATACATGGGGCTCACTGCAGACCTGGGGAAGGAGTAGCAGGCAGTGAAGAATCTGCTGGTGACCAGGGTGTAGAGGTGTGGGGATGAGCCGCAGGGGACATTGTAAACTGTCCTGGGCTCTGCAGGCTGTGGTTGTCTTGACCCCAAGCCTCTGCTAGGGGATTTGACATGGAGTGTCAGCAGGCTGTGTATATGTCTGAGATAAAACCCTTCTGGACAGAAAACAGCCAAAGTGGACAGTGTTCAGTGAACTGCGCTGGAGTTCTTGCAACCTAGGGCATGCCTGCAAACCGCAGGAGGAACCGAGTCCCTCAGATGCGTGTTGGGCCCCTTTTCTGTCTGTCCCATGAGTCTGCTTCCCACGGTCCGATCCTCCCTGGGATGTTTGGGTCCTAATTGAGGCTTTGATGCTGACGGGTCCAAGATGCTGCTGCTCCAGCCCTGACTGTAGGAGGTGCAAGCCGATCCCAGTCCTCATCATAGCCACATGCATCCAAGGACTGGGACAGGCTGCCGAGAGCCTAGGAGGAACCACAGACTGGGCTGATGAGTGGGGATGGGCTGGTGGCATTTTTGCCAGCCACCCTTAGCAGACCTTTTTTTTTTTTTTTTTTTTTTTTCGAGGTAGGGTCTCACTCTGGTCCAGGCTGACCTGGAATTCACTATGTAGTCTCAGGGTAGCCTCAAACTCACGGCAATCCTCCTATCTCTACCTCCCAGGTGCTGGGATTAAAGGCGTGCGCCACCACGCCCAGCCTTAGCAGACCTTTTGTGTCACTTCTGGAAGGTCCTTGGGGTCAGGTCACTCTCATCTCAACAAAATGGGTGTGTCTGCAATGCGGGCTGTGTGGTGCCAGATCACTGTGCAGAGACCCTGCCTGCCACCAGCTTACTTTGTGAGGAACCTGCGGATGCAGGCCTGTCATCTAGTGGGCCAGAGAGAAAGGGCCACGTTTGTGCTCTCCAGGACCATCCCCGAGCTCTGTCACTTCAGCTACAGTAAGCATGGTTCACCCCCACATAGCCATGTGACCTTGGGTACATTGCTCCAACACTCTGTGCCTCAGTTTCCTCATCTGTAAAATGAGGGAGTTCATGGTCTCTCCCTGGTACGTGCTCATGAGGAGCACACGACTTAGCATAAGTGACCTTAGAAATGATGTGGTCACCTCCTAACATCTGTTAATATCCATGTCATGGGGGATTATCTGGGAAGAAGGGCTTTAGTGGAAGGGGGATAAGAGAAGGTAATGGAGGGGTGAATATGAGATATATGAAATTGTCAAGAATGTAAAAGAAATCTGTGTCACTGTTGACTCTGAGCCCCATGCTGGCAGGGGGCTTTCTGTCCTCATGGCAATGTCACAAGTGCCTAGTGCTAGGACTACCATGAGGAACATTCTAGAAAGCATTGCCTTAGATGGGTATGTGAATAAATACATACATAGTGTTCTAACCATCATGGGACAGGGGAGGGTGTATGAAGCCAAGCCCTGGCAGCTCAGAAGTTATGATAGAAGGCAAAGGAAACAATAGGACTGTTTTGCTTTCCTGTCATTGCTGTGACACATCACCACGAATACAGAAGCTTGTCACAGCACAAAGGCATATCATGGTTCTGGAGGTCAGAAAGTCTGACATGGGTCCCACATGGCTGATATCCATGGTCATCGTGGTGGCCTTCCGTTCTCAGTGGCCAGTGGAGCCTCTCCCCAGCTCATCCCTGGCTGACTTCTTCCATAATAAAGAACCTCTGTGGTGACGTGACATCTCCCAGATAAGCCAGGACCACCTCCATCCTTTAGGGTCACGTGATTAGCAATGCGCTCTCCACCCGCTCCTTCCCCATCCCTAGCCAAGGAGCGGCACTCATTCGGTTGCTAGAGCTACGAGACGTGGGCTTAACTCTGGCAGCTGTAGGGATTTCAGCTCACTGCCACAAACCCTTTTGGGGGAGAAGGGGACTCAGCTACTGTGGTCAGGCCATTCCCAGCCACTCTTCAGAGATGTGACAGGTGCAGGGCAAAGAAGCTTCAGGGAGAGAGATTAAGCGAGGTTCAGAGCCAGGACTCCTCAGGGCACCCTGAGAGCCAGAGCTGTCGTCAGCAGCATTCTTCTACCTGGAGCCCTCCTTCATGGAGCTTGCATTACATGAAGGACACTTCATGGGGCTCTTTGAAGCAGTTCACTTGTCATTCCTGTTTAACACATGAGAAAGCAGTGGCACAGAGATGTTTAGTGACTTGCCTAATCTCCTACAGCCCATCAGTGGCAGAACTGGGATTTGAGCCCAGGGACCAAGACTCCAGAACCCTGCTCTCCCTGGTCCTCTGCCTCTCTGCTCCTCAAGCCCACTGTTCCGAGTGGTGGTGCATCCCCAGGTGAGGACAGGGTTTCTTCTTAATCCCCACCGCTGAGATTAGGAGACGGATCAGGAATAGCCATGTGCTCAGCCCAGTGTTACCCAGACATGAAGTGACTTGCTGGGCTCCTTGCCTGTACAACACAGCCTGGTTGTGTCTTACTAATGGAGAATTGTGGGGAGCGAGGGGGGTGGGGTTAGTGACTATTTCCACAGCATTCCTTTCCTGTGCTGCCCTTTCAGAATGCTGGCTGGTTTTTACCACCCTTATACAGGTCAGCAGTCCCAGCTGCTTTCGACTTGAAATGGAGTGGCATCTCTTGCCTCCTCCCAGGACTGTCACAGGGCCAGCCTGCAGATTGCTAGGAACTGGCAGTTGTGATCGTTGAAAGGCAATGTGGCTGGCTCCCAGGTGCCACTTAATGAGCAGTTCCAATCCTTGGATGACAGGAGGAAGTGCGGCTCTCGTTACCACTGTATCTAAATGAAATGGAACAAGGGAGGGGTTTGGGAAAGAGAATAGAAGACTTGGACAGCAAGCTGCAGGCTGTGAGCTACTGTCAGGGAAGGCTACTGGCTATCCAGGGAGCATGGGACCCCACACATGTCTCTGTTGGGGGGATCAGCCTCCACAAGGGACAGGATATGGAATAGGGCACAGCTGTGAGCTGCCTTCGTTCCCTGCCCTCCAAGGCTAGCTTCCCCTTGGCCCTCTAGTTCTGGCTGGCCATAGTGATTCCGGAATGGAGAAGCCATGCGCTGCACATTCTCCCAGGCCCTTGGCTCCTGCCTCCCAATCTGGAATGCCCATTAGTGGCTGGGGAGACATCAGAGTCCCTACATCCTTTGACAGGATGACCATCTCTTTATGGTTAAAGGAGTCGTGTGAGGAAACACCATGTTGACTTCTGTGTTGGGAATCTCATTGTCCCACAACTGGACCGGGATGACTACCAAAGTTCCAGAAGCCCACGTGCTCTTGGCCTGCAGCTACTGCCTAACAATCTATTCACAGCTAGCATTCTGTCTCTCCTGTCTCTCTCTCTAAAAGATGCATTGCTCTAGCTAGCAGTCATGCGGCCAGTCTGCATGCCAGCACCTTCCAAGTTGTAAACACGCTGTTAATCAGGACACCTTGCTTCTAGCAAGTATTCTTTGGGATAAAGCTTTAAGGAGTGGCCCGTGGCCCGGGGTCATGGCACAGAGGATGGGCAGCTCTGGGACACCAGGAGGAGTGGCAAGGATGCACCAAGGGCTCGGGGTGCTGTACAGGCTCCATTTCCTCTGGAAGCCCCAGAACCACAGCCCAGGGCCTGGCTCTCTGCCTTGGGTCCACAGCTGGGGAAATGGAAACAGTTTACACTCCTGCCCTCTGGACTCCACACCTTGAGTCTAAGCCACTATGGTCCTGTAAATATGTCTCTTCCTGTAAACAAAGCAAGTGGGTGGTTCTGGTCCCATAAACATTGGGGGAGGGGGCATCTGGAGACACGGGAAATAGCTTTCTCCCCAAGTCCACAGAATGGCACCTGGAGTGTGCATGCCAAGCATGGTGGCGCCATGACCTGACTTCTCCCCAAGACTTGTGTGTTCGGCTTGGTCTTTTGGAGACAGACTAGCTTCAAACTTGCAATCCTCCCGCATTAGCCTCCCAAGTGCTGAGGTTCCAAGCATGAGCCACCACACCCAACTCAAAACTATTTTTAACACATTTTCATTTAATTAATTTATTTATTGGAAAGCGAGAGGCAGATGGAAAGAAAATGGACACGCCAGGGCCTCTAGCCAAACGAACTCTAGATGCTTGCACCACCTTGTACATCTGATTTATGTGGGTCCTGGGGAATCAAACTAGAGTCCTTTGGCTTTGCAGACAAGCACCTTAACCACAAAGCCATCTCTCCAGCCCCAGGCTCAAAACTATTTTAATGACATAGAGTAGTTGCATGTCTTTGTGGACAACAGTATAATAATTTGGTACCATGGCATGATCAAGTCAGGGTACTTAGCGTTGCCATCTCTGACCCCTCTCCTCATTCTTCATAAAACATGGAACGAGCAGATGTGAACTGGAGTCGTCCCTGGGCGGTGGACAGCGCATTCTCAGGTTTTATTATCCAACAATCTGTGCAACTGGGCCTATGATTGTCTCCCTGATACAGGTGAAATAAAAGCAACTAAAGTTAGGCTAGAGAGATGGTTAACGGTTAAGACACTTGCCTGCAAAGCCTAAGGACCCAGGTTCAATTCCCCAGTACCCACATAAGCCAGATGCACAAGGTAGCACATGTGTCTGGAGTTCATTTGCAGTGGCTAGATGCCCTGGTGCGCCCATTCTCTCTCCCTCTTCCTCCCTCTCTTTCTCTCTCTCTCTCTCAAATAAGTAAATAAATAAAATATTTTGTTTATACACAGCCTTACAGATCAGTACTCATAACCTGACAGATATATGATCCAGGTTTGGAGGGAAAACATGGCACAATGCTGCTGCCCTACTTCGGGGAAGTGTCTTTGCATTTGGTTCCATGTTGCAGTGTTTGCTGAGGTTCTAAGCGCCCCTTCCACAGCCAGCTGTAGGCTCTTCCTTAGGCACACCTCACCCACTACCCACCACGGAGGACAGGGTGCATGTATCGTCTGGCTGGGCAGGTCCTCCAGGCACCACCCCCCAGCACCCTGACCTTTTCCACCCAGCCAAGTGGTCACAGCGCCTGATCTCTATCTATGAGCACCCAACCATCAAGCGCTAGTGACATCTATAGACATGTGGCTCAGCAGGAGAAGAGCCCCCAGCTTCCCTGAGCGTTCCTCCTGATTTGTTCTTCAAGAGGACAAAGAGAAAATAATTGGAGAGGAGTCATAAGTACAAATTGCATTTTGAAAAGAACAGCACAAGTTCACGTATATGGAAAGTGGGACACCATTAACTTTTCTGGCTTTTTTTCCAATTTATTTACTTTTTGAACATGTGTGTTCAAATAAGTCCTCTTGTTGCTACCAACAAATGCCAGATGCTTGTGCCACCCTTTGTACCCAGCTTATGTGTCTGTAGGTACTTGCGGTACTATGACTGTGCTGGGGAGCTTGCAGAGTGCCCCCACAGGCATGCCTGATCCCCACAGTGCTCTGAGGAATCCTTAAAAACTATTTCATAAACAGGAAGACAAGAAGTTAAGGTGCTGCCTGAAGTCATGATGGTCTACAAGTGACAGCCTAAACTCACATCCGGGTCTCCACTCTACATCCCACCTGTGTGTTGTCACTCTCATTAGAGGTGACACACTCATACCACATTGTAGTGCCCTTGATTCTTTGGTCACTGGGAAGTCCAAGTCAAGTGTGATGCCCAAACTTGTCACTCCCCTAACCATGGCTGTTGGTATATTTCCTGTACGCGAAGAAGTACAGTATTAGCTGCTAGGAGGTGGGTTTATAAAACCTAGCCAATGGCTGGAAAGATGACTTAGTGGTTAAGGCATTTGCCTGCAAAGCCAAAGGACCCAGGTTCGATGCCCCAGAACCCACGTAAACCAGATGCACAAAGTGCCGCATGCATCTGAAGTTCATTTGCAGTGGGTGAAGGTCCTTGTGTATCCATTCTCATTCTTTCTCTATCTACCTCTTTCTACCTCCCTCCTCCCTCTAATAAATAAAGTAAATAAATAAAAACTTTTTAAAAACACAGACAAAATGTATGTGGATAAATGGGGTCCTCCTGACTCCTTCAACAGTGACAGGGAGAACTTCTGCAGCACCATCATTTCTGGTTGTGTGAGAATGGGACTCTTGTTCTGAAAGCACTCTGGGACCTCAGCCCTCCTGTAAACTGGGATCTCTTTTTCTGCTGTGCTGTGTGAGGTCTTGGCTAAAAAAAAAGACCCCTCTGTCCCTGTGGTCACCTTTCTATGTCCTTGTGGTGTCCAGGGACCTCACCCAAGGTCTGGCTGTGGATAGATGGTGTCTAACGTTGTAAGGGAAGACTCAGACTTTCTTGGCCTCTGTCCCTCAGTTTCCAGAGGGGTAACAGTGAGGTACCCCGTCAGACAGTCTTATCCTTCAGCCTGAGCATCACCTCTGGCCCTCTGCCATTCTCTGAGCCTCAGTTTCCCCATCTGTAACATGAGGGTTGTGTTATCTCCCCTAGGGTGAGGGTGGAGTAGCTATGGACAGTGATGAGGGGGAGAGCTGGTATGCCCAGAGAACTCTACGTACATCTCGCTCTGCTGGAGGTCTCCCCTGTACTGCAATGAGCCCTTCACTTGTTTTGGCTCATTAATGTCCCACAAAGCCGGTAAGGAAACAGAGGCGTTATTGACTTGCCTGGGGTCACACAGCAGGCTGTGGAGAGTCAGAACAAAGATAAGTGGATGGGATTTGCTCAGACGATAGCAGACAGGGGGTGTGGTGGTTTGATTCAGGTGTCCCCCATAAACTCAGGTGTTCTGAATGCTGGGTTCCCAGCTGATGGAGATTTGGGAATTAACGCCTCCTGGAGGCAGTGTATTGTGGGGGGCGGACTTATGGGTGTTATAGCCAGCTTTCCCTTGCCAGTGTTTGGCACACTCTCCTGTTGCTATGGTCCACCTTATGTTGGCCAGGGGATGATGTCCAATCTCTGCTCATAACATCGTTTCCCCTGTCATGATGGAGCGTCCCTCGAGTCTGTAAGCCAAAATTAACCCTTTGTTCCCAAAAGCTGCTCTTGGTCAGTGATTTCTACCAGCAATGCGAACCTGACTACAACAAGGGGTTCCCAAGCAGTGTAGCGCTCTGTGCTCCCACAGAACCCAGGGCCACTAGTCCACCTTGCAAAGGATAGCCATAGCAAGTGGGTGTCAGCACCCACCCACGTTTCCCTCTCTTCAACCCCCTCCCACCTTCCAGTCTTAATAGATTTCTTCTGTAAAATCCAGGCACATCATGCCACCCCCGCTGAACCTCATGCCACCTCAGCTAGTGGCCTCCACACTGGTCATATAAAGGAGCTTTGCTTCCCAAGGAAGCTCCATAGACTGAGAGATGGCGTAGCGGTTAAGGTGCTTGTCTGAGAAGTCCAAGGACACAGGTTCGAGTCCCCAGAACCCACTCAAGCCAGATGTACATGGTGGTGCATGTGTCTGGAGTTCGTTTGCAATGGCTGGAGGCCCTGGCACCCATTTGTATTCTCTCTCTCTCTCTCTCTCTCATGTTTTGTTGGCATAGGGGCAAAGGCTCAGTGACTAAAGGAATTTGTTTGCAAAGCCCACTAGCCTGAGTTCAATTCTCTATCCACCCACATAGAACCAGACATTCTTTAGCAAAGGCAAGAGACCCTGGCATATGCCCATACACATATGTGCAAATAAATAAGTGAATTTTTAAAATGAGGCTGTAAAGATGGCTCAGCAGTTAAAAATTAGTGGTTAAAACTGGCAAAAAGTAGCACAGGCATGTAGCATTCATTTGCAATGGCGGGACCATACACACACACACACACACACACACACACGTGTGCATAAATAAAAATAATTTTGAAAGAATTTTTTAAAACACATTTGCTAGCCGGGCGTGGTGGCACACGCCTTTAATCCCAGCACTCAGGAGGCAGAGGTAGGAGAATCGCCGAGAGTTCGAGGCCACCCTGAGACTACATAGTTAATTCCAGGTCAGCCTGGACCAAAGTGAGACCCTACCTTGCAAAACCAAAAAAAAAAAAAAAAAAAAACACACATTTGCTTAAAAAATACCAAATTGGGGCTGGAGTGATGGCTTAGCAGTTAAGCGCTTACCTGTGAAGCCTAAGGACCCCAGTTCTAGGCTCAATTCCCCAGGACCCACATAAGCCAGATGCACAAGGTGGCACATGTATCTGGAGTTCATTTGCAGTGGCTAGAAGCCCTGGTGCACTCATTCTCTCTTTCTCTCTCTGTCTCGCTGCCTTTTCTCTGTCTGTCTGTCTGTTGCTAACATATATATATATTTAAAAAATACCAATCATGGGCTGGAGAGATAGCTTAGCAGTTAAGGCATTTGCCTGCAAAGCCTTAGGACCCAGGTTTAATTCCCCAGTATCCATGTAAGCCAGATGCCCAAGGGAGTACATGCATTTGGAGTTTGTTTGCAGTGCCTAGTTGCCCTGGCATGCTCATTCTGTCTGTCTCTCTATCTGCCTCTTTCTCTTTCTCACTCTCAAATAAAAAATAAAATATTAAAAATATATATTTTAAAAAGACACCAACTCACTGGTAAATGAAATGTATGCCTCCAGCTCAGCACTGATGTGGGCTGTCCTCCTTCTGCAACTGCACACTCTCTTTTTCTTTTTCTTTTCTCTTTTCCTTTTTTTCTTTTTCTTTTTTGCAGTGCTGGGCTCTAACCCAGGACTCACACTTGCTAGGTAAGTGTTTTGCCAGTGAGATACTCCCCGTAGTCCAGTCTTCTTTTTAATCTAGATACATTCTGTCTCCCAAATCCCACCCACAAATATCCAAGCATGCCCACCGAATTGTGCTTTTTCTTCTGAGCACCTGCATGGCCCCATGGCTGTCTCTCTTGAGCACCTGCTCTATGCTCAATGTTCATATGTGACAGCATTCTCCCTCCCTGTATGGGCCCATTATCTCCATGGGGAGGGGGGTTTTGCATTTTCTACCCTCTTTGCTAACGTTTCCACCCATCTGTGCCTGCACCAAAGGGAAAATTTAGTCTTCTCTTTCCCAGCCAATCCCACCCCAATAAATCACTCTCTGTTTAGCTTTATTTTTACAACAACAAAAATAAAAATAGAAGCTTCTTGGAGTGCCCCATATCTGCTTCTGCTTACTTATGAAGCTTTGGCCTAGAGAGATGGGTCCCCAGGATGCAGTGAGAGTCAGGTCAGCCTCAGGGGGTCCTAACCTAGACTCTAGCGTGGAGGGCTGTCCTGTTACTGAGGGACCCTTGTTCCTGTGACTCTAGACAACCCTCCCTGGAAAGGGCTCCATCCCATTTTTCCACTAGAGCCCAGGAGATTGAATATCTATGATAAAGGTTTCTGGACCTGAGAGAAAAATAAAATAAAATAACCCTACAGCCTTAAATAGTGAAATTCTGACACATGATACAAAGCAGTTGGATCTTGAGGAAGGGTAAACATTGTTTGATTCTGTTGATGGGAAGTGCCTGGAGTCATCCACTTCAAAAACAGAGTAAAGGGCTGGAGAGATGGCTTAGGGGTTAAGGCACCTGCCTCCTAACCCTAAAACACTGGTTCCAATCTCCAGGGTTCCAATCTCCAGGTCCCATGTTTAGCCAGATGCAAAGTGACGCAAGGGTGCAATGCTGCACTTGACCACAAGGGGGCACACACATCTGGATTTCGTTCGCAGCAGCTGAGACACTGCTCTCGCGCCTATCTCTGCCTTCCCATTTCCCTCTCTCTGTCTCTCTGTCTCTGTCTCTCTCTCTCTCTCTCTCTCTCTCTCTCTCTGTGTGTGTGTGTGTGTGTGTGTGTGTGTGTGTGTGTGTGTGTGTCTCCAAAAAATAATAAAAAATAAAAAGTTTAAAAAAAAAAAAAGAGTAAAATGGGGTTGCCAGGCCAGAAGGCCAGGTGGGGAGTTGTGTGATGGGTAGAGTTTTGGGGAGTGAGCAATTGTTTAGTGTTACTCCAGTCTGGAAAGATGAATATATTTCAGAAGTAAGGTGGTGATGGCATTTGGGATACACTCATTAAAGTCAGCTGAGAGCTGGGGTCATGGCTCAGTGAATGAAGCATGAATTCCTGAGGTCACATGAAAGTCAGACACTGGGACACTTAGCATCTGTAGTCCCAGCATAGCTAGGGCAAAACGGGAGGCGGGGACAGGAGAATTGCCAAGAAGCTCACAGTCCAGTCAGCCTGGAGAACACGGTGCCATGAATAACAAGAGACCGTGCCTCAAAACAGCAGAGTGGAAGGCGAGGACTGAGATCCAAGGTCATCCTCCAACATCCACACCAGGGTCCATCATACCCATAGGCACGTGCATGAACACACACACACAAGAAGAAAATAAATAAAATCATCTGAAATTCCAATTTTTACTCTTTTTATTTTATTTGCTAAAATGTAGAGGTCTAATTCTCCAGTGTCTTCGTGAGTTGGGGACAGAGGTTGGTGGGAGAATGTGAGTCCTAGAAGCCCGGATTTTGGTGTTGATGTGAATCCACTCCCTCCCTTTGTAGTATGTAAACATGGACTAGTTCCTCAGCTTTCTGACTCCTTTTAAAAAAAAATATTTATTTATTTATTTGCAAGGAGGGAAAGTGAGGGTATGAATGGGTACACGGGGGGGGGGGTCTCTACTCACTGCAAATGAACTCCAGATGTATGTACCACTTTGTGCGTCTGGCTTCTACGGGCTCTGGGGAAGCGAACCTGGGTCATGAAACTTTGTAGGCAAGCGCCTTAACTGCTGAGCCATCTCTCCAGCCCAGCTTTCTGAATCTTGATCCTCCACTCCAATCTCCATGGATAGATATCCACAGGCAGGTTCACCTCACCAGACTCAAGCAAACTCTGTGGCTCCAGAGGTCAATGGAGACAGCATGGTAGTGTCTGCCTTTAGTCGCAGCCCTCATGAGGCTGAGACAGGGAGTTCAAGACCAGCCTGTGCAATATAGTGAGTCCCTATCTAAAAAAAAAAAAAAAAAAAAAGATGGGTCAGGAAAGACCATGGCTTAGTGGAGAAGGTGTTTGCCTGCGAATCCTAAGGACTTGTGTTCTACTCTCCAGGTCCCACGTAAGCCAGATGCACAGAGACACAAGCGCATAAGGCTGCACATGCACACAAGGGGGCACTTGTGGCTGGAGTTCAACTGTACTGGCTGGAGGCCCTGGCGTGCCAGTTCTCTCTCTCACACACTCACTCCATATAAAAAAATGTGATCAGGGCTGGAGAGATGGCTTAGCGGTTAAACGCTTGCCTATGAAGCCTAAGGACCCCAGTTTGAGGCTCAATTCCCCAGGACCCACGTAAGCCAGATGCACAAGGGGGCCGCACACATCTGGAGTTCGTTTGCAGTGGCTGGAGGCCCTGGCATGCCCATTCTCTCTCTCTCTATCTGCCTCTTTCTCTCTCGGTCTGTCTGTCACTCTCAAATAAATAAATTTTTTAAAATGTGATCTGTTGGGCTTGCCTCAAAAGAAAGAGAGAGGGAGGAAGGAAGGAAGGAAGGAAGGAGGGAGGGAGGGAGGGAGGGAGGGAGGGAGGGAGGGGGAGGAAAGTTGAAAGTTAAGTGGCCAAATGCCGTGGGAATCGTGTGTGGCATCTCTGCTGCTTTGCCTCTGCCATCTTGATGTCCAGAATGATTAAGCTATAACCGGACAACCATGAGTTCTCGTATCTTTAAGATGTGGGTTCCTGTCTGGCCCTGAAGCCAGGACTGATAGGGGTGTGGCTCCAGAGGGCAGGACAGAAAAACTGTGCTCTCTTCCTCTGCAACAGAGAGACATGGTTGCATACTTCCTTAGGACTTCTGAGTCCAACAAAACAGGTCGTCAAAGACTCTTCAACCCCTGGCTCTGGGTCTAGCTTCAAAGTTCAAAGGGAAGTTTTGTCCTTCTCATTTGCTGACATATGGCTTAGAAGTTGGGTTTGAGATGGGACCAGATCACACCCCGCCCCAGGTGCAGAAGCCAGCTTGAAGCAGACACCAGCTGTGCTCCCCACTCGGCATGTTCAGAGAAGCCAAGGCAGCTGGACAAAATGGAAAACTGAGAGGCTTATAATTAAAAGGCTGTGGTGTACACCAGCTGCCTGGAATTGGTACCTGCTACTCAGACTAAAAATAGACCCTGTCCACAGAACAGACAGAAGGATCCCGTAGAGGTGGCCACTGGAATTTGGGGGCGGGGAGGGGGGTTGGAATGATGGCATATGTGTGCTGGGATGGAGGGACATCAGAGACTGGTGTGATCTGAGAATCATGACCAGAACTAGAGCCCCAGTCCTCCAGGATCTCATTGATGCCCGCTTTGTCACTGGGCTTGGATGCAATATATGTGATTAAAACACATCCCCTGGTGAACCCATCAGAAGCCGTAATCAGTCTGAATGGCTTCTCTGTCTGTCTAGTGGGATTCAGAGCACCCCAAGGCCAAGATATGGCCACATAAGTTTTGGCAGATGGAATAATGGAGATGTTAGAAACAACTCCAGGCATGTCACATGGTCACTGTAATTGGGAAGGGCAATTCTGCCCGCTGGGCAGTTTTGTCTGGTGTACCCAGCTTCCTTAGGTCCCTAGTGTGATTGTGAGGTTGGACACTAGAATCTAGAAGGAACTAGGAATTCATTTGGCCACAGTCTCCCCATGACAGTATAGTCATGAAAATGACAGATGACATTAGAACCTTCTAGAAGGGATAGGGCCTATCCTTTTGCCAATCCCTGGGCATGCAAGAGGTCTTGATCATTCGAATTTTGTATCGTACCCCTCAGAGGTCTACATTTGACCATTAGATGTGTTGGCCTAGTCAAGAGCACACAAGTGGACTAGGGAAGTTTTCCGTCTGCCCAGGTGACTGAAGTTAGACCAGTCCAAGCAGAAATTCCCCCTTTGAGTCTTATACTGCGTGGAGCTAGCAAACAGAGGCCCTTGGGAACGACTGCCCCAGGTGAGTAAGACGCAAAGCAAGCAAGGCCACCTCACCTGCCAGTGGCATCTTAGTGGTAGAGTGGAGGAGACAAGAGTGGAACAGCCAGTCCACCACCCAACACACTAGGCGCCTCTCAGTGCTCCTTGAAGAAATGAGTTAAATCGAGTGCTTTCGTAATTGAGTTTAGCCAGGCATCCACACTCAGAACCAAGAAGGGAATTCATTCTCTGTCCTCGCAGCCATTCTACAGGTGTTCATTCAGCAGCTACTATGCCCCTGGTCTACAGCAAAAACAAGGAACATGGGGGCTGGAGAGATGGCTTAGTAGTTAAGGCACTTGCCCAAGAAGCCTAAGGATCCAGGTTCAATTCTCCAGGACCCACGTAAGCCAGATGCACAAGGTGGCACATGCATCTGGAGTTCGTTTGCAGTGGCTGGAGGCCCTGGCATGCCCATTCTCTCTCTGTCTCTCTCTACCTCTCTCTCAAATAAATAAATAAAATTAAAAAAAAAAAAAAAAAAACAAGGAAGGGCTGGAGAGATGGCTTAGCAGTTAAAGTGCCTGCCTGCCAAGCCTAAGAACACCCATTCGATTCTCCAGGTCCCATGTTTAGCCAGACACAAAAAGTGAAGCTAGGGTACAATGCCACACTTGCTCACAAGGGGGTGCACGCATCTGGAATTATTTCACAGGGGCTGAAATGGCCCTGGCAGGCCCAGTCTTTCTTTCTGTGTCTCTCTCTCTGCTGCCTTTTCCTCTCTCTCAAAAAAAAAAAAAAAAAAAGAAAGAAAGAAAGAAAGAAAAGAAAAGAAAAGAAAAGAAAAGAAAAGAAAAGAAAAAGAAAAACAAACAAGGAACATGTACTCTTTGAGCTCACAGAGCTTGTGCGCTTGAGGAAGGACAGCCAGGCGACACAGCCCATGAGAAGTGGCGTGACAGACTCTGGTGTCCTAATCTGACCAGCAGCCTCCTAGGAAGGGGTTTTATAGCCAAGGCCTGACTGACTTGCTAAGAAGGAGTTAGCCGGGCACAAGGGAGGGAAGAGTGGATCCAGGCAGACATCGTGCCTTCTGGAATGTCAGGGTAAAATCCAGTATTGGAAGAGTTGATGGCTTTTAGATATGGCATGATTTAAAGAACTCAATAGGGGCTGGCTCAGCATTTAAGTGCTTCCTGTACAATCAAGTATGAGGACCTGAAGGGGCCTAAGACTGCCAAGTTCAAATCTTCAGATACGACATAAAACAGCAGGGTCTAGCCACACACAGCTGTAACCCTAGTCCCATAGTGGAGCAGAGACTGGAGAATTCTGGAGTCTCTCAAGCTCCGGTAATAGGAGATTATGGCTCCAAACAAGACCAGGAGGGAGAACAATGAGGTGGGGCATCACAAGTACAAATATGTGCATATACCCTACACGCCAAATTGCTACATACGTACACACACATGAGCGTGCGTGCACGCGTACATGCAAAAAAAAAAAAAAAAAACTAAATATGGCTGGGAAGAAATAGCTCAGTTTGATGCCTTTCAAGCATGAGAACCTGAGCTGGATCCCAGAACCCACATCATAAAGCTAGGTGTGGGGCTGGAGAGATGGCTTAGCGGTTCAGTTTCTTGCCTACGAAGCCTAAGAACCCACGTTTGACTCTATAGAACTCACATAAGCCAGATGTACAAGGTGATGCATGTGCACAAGGTGGCACACGGATCTGGAGTCCAATTGCAGTGGCTAAAGGCCCCAGCATGCCAATTCTCATTCTCTCTCTCTCTTTTCTCGCTCTCTCTCATAAAAAAAGAAAAATAATCAGCCGGGTGTGGTGACGCATGCCTTTAATCCCAGCACTCAGCAGGCAGAGGTAGGAGGATCATTGTTGAGTTTGAGGCCACCCTGAGACTACATAGTGAATTCCAGGTCAACCTGGGCTAGAGTGAGACCCTACCTTGGAAAACCACAAAATAAAATAAAATAAATATTTAAAAAAAAAAAAAAAGCTAGGTGTGGTGACACACATCTGTATTCCCATGCTGGGGAGGTGGAAACATAAGGCTCATTGGGGCTCACTGGCCCTGGTAAGTTCCAGGCCAGCGAGAGATCCTGTCTCAAAAAAGGTGAATGGTAGTGGTGAAGAATGACACCCAAGGTTGTCCTCTGGTCTCCACATGCATGCCACACGTGCACATGCCTCCCCAACACACACAAACTTACACCCAAATATGCTCTCTCTCCCTCTCTCTCTCTCTCACACACACACACACACACACCAGCCATGATAGCTGTGATTCCTCCTTGCTCTCCATCATGAGAATCTTTTTTTTTTTTTTTTTTTTTGAGAATCTCATCCCTCCCCTGGGCTGTGCTCTAATTGGGTAAGTGGACCCTTCATCAGCAATTAATGTAATTAATGGTTATGCCGAGGCTTCCGCAGGAACTGATTTGCAAGTCTCTCTAGGACTAGTCTGAAAACTTCCCCCAAAGCTGTGACCATCCGCAAAGCCGTCCCCTGAGCTACCAGGACGGGTTTCAAACAAACAGGAAGGAGCACATGAGGCATGCCGTGGTTGTTCTCCATGCAGAAGCATCTGGAATGTCCAGACCACCTTCAACTCCAACCCCTGCTTTTGAGAAAGTCGAGGGTCATTCTGCATCTTCTGAAGCTCGCTTGGGTCTGGAGATAGGCTGGGAAACTCAACCCATCCACCCAAGCTTTGCTCCAGAGCTTTCTGTATGAGAAAGTGGGTGCCCGTGACTCTGTGCATTCTGCATCTTGTGAAGCCACTGCTCTCCACGCAGGCTCTAACCTGCTCTCAGGTTGACTCAACTCAAGGGAGATTAAGGACACGGTATCTTGATGGTCCCGAGGCCTCACCTGTGCCTGGGAAGGCTCATTCCCACCCTGGCCTCTGGTGCTGGAGGCAGGAGAGAGAAGCAGGCCAGTGTGGAGATGGGCAGTGGAGGCGGACAACCAGTGTCTTCCTCCAGTGTTGGGGTACACCTAGCATTGCTCTCCTTGTCCCCTGGTCACGGTTGGATAGAAAAAAAAGTGTGACAGTACACCACCAACACAAGCATAAAAAAAGCAGGGAAAACACATAAGAACATGAATGATTAATAAGAGTTGACAAGATTTATAATATTTTACTTATTTAGTTAGTTAAGTGGGGGCTGGCTGGAGAGATGTCTTAGTGGCTAAGGCGTTTGCCTACAAAGCCAAAGGACCTCGGTTCGATTCCTCAGGACCCACGTAAGCCAGATGCACAAGGTGGTGCATGTGTCTGGAGTTCGTTTACAGTAGCTGGAGGACCTAGCGTGCCCATTCTCTCTCTCTCTCTCTCTCTCCCTGTGTCTTTCTCTCAAATAAATAAATAAATAAATAATAATTTAAAAATAATTTTTAAAAAGAGAGGGGGGGGGCACAACGAGAGAGAGTGAGAGAGAAGGATGCACCAGGACCTCTAAACCACTGTAAACAAACTCCAGACACATGCCTCACCTTGTGCATCTGGTTTACATGGGTACTGGGGAATCAAACCAGGGTCCCTAGGCTTTGCAGTTAAGTGCCTTAACCACTTAAGCCATCTCTCCAGCCCGAGTTCAGAAGACTTTAATTCACCTACAATGATCACCTCAGTGTTTAGAATGGTTTTCAGAGTTAGGAAGCAAACAAGAAAAAGGACAGAAATAAAGAGGCTGAGATAAGGTTGAGGGAGAGGCCCCCTGTCAGAGTGGCATTAGGATAGAGTCTCCCTCACCTCGCATGATGTGCCGTCACCATGAACTGTCATCTGTGGGTATACAGTGATGCCCCTAGGGTCGACCGGCGCCTGGCCATAGAGGGTCGCTGTTGGGGAACCAGGTGCTGAGAACTTGGGCCACGTTTCTTCGATGGTCATTCATGCAGAGTTTGTGTTTGGAATGCAGATCCCCAGGTTGGATACTGGAGATGGGGCCCCGGGAATCTGCACATGATCCAGCAATGAAAGCAAACAGCAGCATGATGGGAACATGTATGGTTGATGGGGATGGTCTCAGGGGCAACCCAAAGCAGCCTCGGGTCTAGTTGATTGTCTCGTGCAACCTAAATGTTGCTGAAGAAACGAATCGTGAAATACCGTGTGCTTAGAGGTGGACCATAAGAAAAACCTGTGCAGACCTACGGTCAATGGAACTTGGATGGGGGGTGTGCCTGGGCAGCAAGGGCCGCTTAGATGGAGGCCAGAAGCCCCTTGGGGCTCATCTGACTGTGTGATCTGAGACCATTTACTTAACCTTTCTATCCACGTGCCTTCTTGGTCCAATGGAGGAGAATGGTTCCTACCACAGGGGAGGGTCATAAGGGTGGTAACTCAGATAAGCCTGACAAACCCTTCCTGTAGGGCTTGGTCCAAAGCAGGGGACAATGACTGTTGGCTGTGCAGTTAGCTGTTCACCCAACAGGCATTTGTGGCCCACCTACAGTGCTGTGTACTTGTCAGGGGATGGAGGTACAAGGTCCCAGACAGGTGTAAGAGAGCCCCTATGTCCCTGTGAGTCACTGGCCTTTTTCCCAGCATCCTCCCCTCAAAATAGTCCTCCCCCTCTCCCTCCCTCCCTCCTTCCCTTCCTTCCTGATGCACCACTCTTGTTTCATTCTTATGGTAACTGAACTTCCTGTACTTTCTTTATGGAATGTTCTTTCCCCATACCTTACAGGGTGCAAGGAGGACCATTTTATGGGGAGTACTGGAAGACAGGATTCAAAGAGAGGGCAAGGAACACAGAATTCCCTCCTCCTTGGTCATCCTGCCTGGAACATCCCACAGGGATCTCAGACTCGATTTGTCTAAAAGCAAGGTGTCCCTGGTACTTCCTGTGTCCCACGTCAGGGGATGACACTGCTGTCTGCCTAGGTTGCTCTTCTGGATGGCAGGGATGCTCCTTCCAGGGCCCAGCACCTTCTCCTCGTCCTGACAACCTGAGTGGCCTGGGTCTCCTCCGGACCAGACGGTCTCTCCAACAACCGTACTGACGCAGCCTCCTATGTTTTCTCTCTGTCTTCTCACTTCCTTCCACAGGAATTTGGGACTTTTGGGCCTGGGTAACCAGACCTGCATGCCTATGCCCTTTGCATCCTGTCCACTCCTTCTTGCCCTCCAGAGAAGGTTCTGGTGTACTCTATGGCTGGGCAAACTGGAAGAGACAGCCAGGCAGCTGTGTCAAAGCCCATGGACACACAGGAAGGGGTGGGTAGCAAAGACTCGAGTAGAGAAGACAGCTTGTGGTGAACAGCACCCATCCTCACCCAGTATCAGTACTGGGACAGTACTGGGACAGCTGCAAGAGACTTCTGAGTGAGCTGACGATGCCCACGCGAGCACCCCGCAGGGTGGGACTGCTCCAGCCACTGTGACTCAGGGTTAGATAGGTCTCGTGGGTGACTGTGGTGCCTTGTTGGCCCCAGGTTGGCCTTAGATTGGACCAACCAGCTTCCGTAGAGCTGCGGGGGCTGAGGGTCAAAAGTACCTCCCCCTCCTTTTCCTCTCCTTGGCAAAGGATGGAATGAGGTGCTACACCTGGACTTGGGACATCAGACAGCTGCTTCCCTCCACCTGGAACGTCCTCCTCTGCCCTCCTCCTGCCCTCAGCTTGAGCACATCCTCCCCAGACCTGCGACCTAGACACTCTACTGTGACAGGCTAAGCTCTAGATACGCCCTGAGGCATCCCGCTTAGTTCTATGGATTTCCAGATGTTTCTGGTTAGAAGTGCCTATAAAACTCAGAGACCATGGCTTGCTCTTATGCTGGCCCAGTTTGAAGAGCAGCCCAGGCTGACTGGGCTGTAACCTAGTTCCAGAGTTGGGGGGTGGAACGCACACTGAGGGCACCTTGGGAGCCTGCAAGGCCATTCTGAACCCCACCCAGGCATGCTAGGATTTGTGTGTGAACCACCCTACTGATCTGGCCCTGTGGACACCTAGAGGGAATGCGCCCTTCTACTGTGTGCAGATCTGAGAACGTACCCTGTGGCTAGCATGTTGGAGAAGAACACTCAGCTCCCTATGACACCATTAAACATTACCAATGCCCACAGGTAAATGTGTAGTTTTCTGATGCCTGGCCATCTTGGGGTCATAGACTTTTTCATGAATGACCATTTGAGCTAGAATATTCTAGGTCATTTCATCTCTCTCCCAAACCTCCCGCTGGCCGTAGCCCAGAAGACATGGAGCAGAGGTATTTCTGCTTCTTCCTGGCAGAATGTAGATTTTGTTTTTTAAAAGGAAACAGGGGCTGCGGAAATGGCCTAGCTGTTAAGGCATTTGCCTACGAAGCCTAAGGACCCTGATTCGATTCCCCAGGACCCATGTAAGCCAGATGCACAAAGGGACACATGCATGTGGAGTTCATTTGCAGTGGCTGGAGGCCCTGGCGCACCCATTCTCTCTTTCTCTGTATCTGCCTCTTCCCCCTCCCCCCTCTCTCTCAAATAAATAAATAAATAATTTTAAAGGGAAACAGAAAGGGGGCTGGAGAGATGGCTTAGTGTGGTTAAGGCACTTGTCTGTGAAGCCTAAGGACTCAGGTTCGACTCCACAGAACCCACATAAGCTAGATGCACAAGGTGGTGCATGCGTCTGGAGTTTGTTTGCAGTGGCTAGCGGCCCTGGTGTACCCATTCTCTTTCTCTCTCTCTCTCTCTCTCTCTCTCCCCTAAATTAAAAAAAAAAAGTTTTTAAAAAAGAAAAAGAAAACATAAAAGGTATCCCACCAGGTGGTTCTGCACTGACTACAGGGGAAGTAAAAGCTGAGCCCCTCCCCTGGGAAGGGAGTAAACAGACTGTCCTGTGGTCAGCAGGTGCTGAGGGCTCTCCCTTAAAGCTAAGTTTACACCAGTAGATTCATCCATCACTCATGTCCTTTCAGGACCTACCCCCAGACCCTGTCCCCATTTGCTTTTCTAAGCCTCTCTGTTGATTGCTTTTGCTCAGAAGGTGCCACTCATCACACAAGAAAGGACTCCTAGCACCCCTCCCTGGCTGACCAGTGTAATTGTCTGTGAAGCCTTCTGCTGCCCCACCTTCAGTGGCAGCCTGGGCCTGCCACTGTGGAGATGCTCAGTCATGCAGGTCCACCATCACATTCTACGAGGCTTACTTGTTCTAGTCTACACCCCTGCCTCCCAGCCTGTCCCTTCCTTTTTTTAAAAATATATTTTATTTAATTTATTTGAGAGAGAGAGAAAGAGGCAGAGAGAGAGAGAGAGCATGGGCATGCAGGGCCTCCAGCCACTGCAAACGAACACCAGATGCATGCACCCCCTGTGCATCTGGCTTACTTGGGTCCTGGAGAATCGAACCAGGATCCTTTGGCTTTGCAGGCAAATGCCTTAACTGCTAAGCCATCTCTGCAGCCCAGCCTGTCCCTTCTTGATGATCTTTGCTTAGACCAGTTCATTCCAGGTGGCTTTGCTGGAACATTCCTGTTGGGTAAACCAGTGGCTTTCCTCCCAAGCCAGGCCAGCACTGCATGCCCCAGAGCTCAGTATGAGCTTCACTAAGCACTCAGGCCACCTCTCTCCACCGTCACACCCCGAGATGTCCATACCAGGAGCACTGACACTCAGAATGTAGAGAGCTCCCTCCTGTCCTCTGACCCTCACAGTCTCCTTTGCTGTGTGGTACTGTTTGGCCCATTTTACACATGAGCACACTGAGGCTTGAGGAGGAAGCCTGGCCTAACAGCCAGAAGGGGCTAGGGCTAAGAGTCTCGCCCAGCCTTCTCAGCACCTCAGAACACCCCTAACCCTGGGGCTGTGAGGTTGTCTGTACCCAGACTTTCATCAGCTTGTCCACTCTACAAGGGACACCGCCTCCCAGAAATCTGTCTTGCCTAGAACTGAGCTTCTCCAGCCCCTTAGCTAATGGCCTGGCTGTTTAACTGGGTGACAGGTCCCTGCTGGGAAGGAGATGAGGTCCTGGACCAGGATAGATAGCCTGCTGGGCAGTTGACCAGAGGCTGGTGTGGGCATTCAGGCCTGAGCTGCTCTCTCCCTCCACCCTGAACTCTCCAACCCACCTTCTCCAGGAGGGAGGCAGGGGAAGGGAAGGAACAGGAGGGAGGTGAACGTGTGGGGGATCTGTATTTCTCAAAGCTCCAGTGACTCTGAGCCACGCACCCTGGCATCCCCGGTGCACTATAAAGCTATAGTCAGTAGCACATCTAACTATAAGGGCCCAGGATTGTGATGACCCCATTCAACAGAGGAGAATACTGAGGCTCAGGTTGCTAAGTAACTTGCCCAAGGCCCACAGCCAGGAAGAGGTGGAGCCAGATCTGAACTCCAGGCTGCCTGGCTCCAGAATCTGTCTTTAACCACTCTGCTTCCTCCCCCTTCCTGATGACAGCCTCAAAGAAAAAACCTTTATTGATTTCAGGAGAACTCTGACCTGTGAATATTGCCTTGTGTGTCCCTTAAGAGCAGCCATGGGCCAGCAGCTCGGCCAAGTTCTTTGCAGAATTATCCTTTTGAGCCCCTCAAGTGTGTGCTATTGTCCAACCCCATTTTACAGGCGAGGAAACTGAGGCTGGAAGAGTGGAAATGACTGATCCAAGTTATGTGGCTATAACCTGTGTCTGCCTGACCCCAGAGTGTGACCTTGACCTACATTGAGTCAATCCTTCAAAGCCTTAAACATCCTAGACAGGACCATCCTTCATCCCTTCAAAGCAAATCCTTTCAAAGGTTATTCAGCATTTATTTCATGGCATCCGGGAAGACACTGGTTTTCTATAATAATCATATCCTGAAATTGATTCATTTAGCTTCTTTTGTTAGCCCAAGCAGGGTCACTATCCTTTAAAACAAAAACTGCCAGTTTCAAGTTTTTTTTGCTTCACTTTCCTTAATGAGTTTCCAAATCAAGCCAGCCCGGGAGGGCCTAGCCCACGTTCTCTGTTCTGGATTTTTAGAAAATAGGTCACTGGCTCCTGTTAGGTTTCCGAATGTGCAGTGGTTGTGACTTCATGGATCACAGCAAGCTCCCCTCGGTTGGCAGAAGGCAGTGAGGATGTTCTCCTCAGCACGCAGAGACGTCTCTGCACCACAGAGATGGCAAGGAGGCCTCCAGCTGGCCTGGCCTGCGCTTTGGCCTAGCACCCGTCCCCACACTTGCAGCCAGGCTGCTGGGGTGGATGCTGATGTTTCCTGGGGGCGGGCAGCTGAGTGCCCAGCTCTGGACCTCAGTTCTGCCCGTTGAGAAAATGGGTTGGGAATCAGTGGTCGCAAAGGAATTTTCTGTAGACATGAAATCGCTTGAAAGCTCTACGAGCCACAGGATGTTTACACTTCTGAAGTCCCCAACTTGCAGGTGTTTTTCTCGTTTCTGGCTTGACATCCATAGCATGTGTGGCTTTATGTCCTCCATTGTGGCCTCAGAAGCAACTTAGGCCTTATTTTTCTCAGTGAGCCACTGGTGAATTTAAATATGCTGCCCCTGTGGCTCCATGATGGCGTCCCCGGTACAATGTCATGAGAACCACACAGACACCATCCGTTCTTGAACTTGACAAGGACAAACTAAAACAATCTTAGCTTTAGAAAGACATTAGTGTGCTGGCAAGGCTCCAGTGTCCTCTTGTGAATCCAAATTGGGACACAGAATCCCTGAGATACAGACACTTGGTCCCATCCCAGCAGCCCTAGAGGCAGGAAGTGGACTGAGCTCAACTCTTGAAGATGGAGCCCCTGAAGATCATGGGGTCTGCTAGTGAAAGTGACTCCTCAGGGCCCACGTCTGTAGGTGACTATTGCATGGGGAGAGAAGAAGGTGTCCCCTGGCCTGGGAGGGAAGAGGACTTTGAGGACCCATCAGCAGGGCCAGCCTCACCCCAGCACCCCCACCAACACCTCTCCATGAAGCAATGAAAGCCCCAGAGGGTAACATATGAATAGATTGTAAACAATGGGCAGATAGAGTGTTGTTGAAGCTTGCTGTTCCATTAAGAAATCAACCTTCAAGCCGGGCGTGGTGGCACACGCCTTTAATCCCAGCACTCAGGAGGCAGAGGTAGGAGGATCACCATGAGTTCGAGGCCACCCTGAGACTACAGAGTGAATTCCAGGTCAGCTAGAGTGAGACCCTACCTCAAAACAACAACAACAACAAAATCAACCTTCTGGGCTGGAGAGATGACTCAGTGGTTAAGGCTCTTGCCTGCAAGGCCTAACAACCCAGGTTCGGTTCCCCAATACCCACGTAAAGCCAGATGCACAAAGTGGCACATGCATCTGGAGTTCACTTGCAGTGGTTAGAGGCCCTGGCACACCCATTCTCTCTCTCTCTACTTTCAAATAAATAGATATTTTTTTAAAAAAAAAAAAAAAGGAAAATATCAACCTTTCAAGTCTCCTTCCAGTCATAGTTCCAATGTTCTGAAAACCCTCACAGAATCAATATCTAATCTTTATATAGCCAGACAGTTGCTTGTGAGACCTGCATTGTGCTTCACAGCAGCCAATCCAGGGTGCTGCCAACGACACCCATCAGTCTTCTGTCAGAGAGATACTGAAGTGCCATGAGTCAGTCATTCTGTACAGATGACAAATATGTCTGGCCCACTTCTATAAAAATAACACTCAGGCTGGAGAGGTGGCTTAGCAGTTAAGGCACTTGCCTGAGAAGCCTAAGAACCCATATTCAATCTCCAGATCACATGTTAGCCAGACACACATGCCCACTAGATGGCACAAGTGTCTGGAGTTCGATTATAGTGGCTGAGGCCCTGGCACGCCAATTCTCTCTCTCTCTTTCTCAAATAAAAATAAAAATGATACTCAATCAGCAATTCTCCAAGTGGAACAAAGACCACCAGAACTGGCCGGATGGAATCACCACTAGGCAGTGATTAAGAGCAAGTGCCGAGGCCACCCGGACCCACTTGAGAGCAGCCTGTCTCAGGATGGAGTCCAGAGTCCATATTTACCAGCTCCCCCTGCAGATGCTCACCTACCCTGCCCATTAAAAACTCCTGTTAACATGAGTTAAGCCACTTGGTTTGCTGGCTCCCTGGTCTTCTGCAGTCATTATAACCACCAAAAAAAAAAAAAAAAAAATCGTACTTCGCTGTGTGCTAGGCCCTGTGCTACATGCCTTCTGCTGGGCCCTTAATCCTCCAAACCACCCTGAGAAATGCACACTGTTATTGTCGCCGTATGAGGGGAGCTGAGGCCCGGGGAGTGAAGCCACTTGGGCAGAATATTAAGTAGAATATGCTGCTGAGTCTGGGGAGTGTCAGAAAGGGAACCTGCAGAGTCTAGTGAAGCATTGCTGGGAGGCCCAGGGCCATGGGCCGGGAAGGGGGGGTTGCTGCCAGCCTGTTGACTGGGAGAATACGCTTTCTCCCTCCTTCCTGCAAGCCAGCACGTCCGAGAACCCCGAAGCACTGGCCAGCAGGTGCAGAGCCCGCCTGCCCTTCATGACTTCTGATTGCCCAGGAAGCCAGCCTCCAAAGCACTGTGAGAGCCCTGTCTATCCCTTCCTCACCATTGTCCCAGTTCCGGGCCACCATTCATGGGAAGCCGATCCAGTTTGGCAGGCGGCTCCATTCCTACCCTGCTCCCCTCCCACACCCGGTTTAGACTTCCGGAAGCCCAAACAGCAGGTCTGGGGATCTAAATAAGGCCCTTCTAGCTGCACCTGGCCTGTCTGGAAGGGAGCCCTAGCACACAGAGCCTCTATGAAGCTCCTCCCTGGGCAGCCCTAGGCACCCTCACCCTCCTGCATGACTTGCCCCCGCCCTTCCTGTTTCCTGGCCTCACCCAATGGGTAGAAAGTGCCAGGGTCTTCCTTTCTTCTAAGGCTCCCTTGTCAAAGGCTATTGCAGCCACCCAGAGTCCGCTTCTCATGGGGCCAATGTTGAGCTCTGGTGCAGCTACAGGCTCTGGACCAAAACCTCTGTGCAGCCGAGCATGGTGGCGCACACCTTTAATCCCGTCACTCAGGAGGCAGAGGTAAGAGGAGACTACATAGGGTTAGCCTGCGCTGCCTAGAGAAACAAACAAACAAATATTTATGGAGTCAGGTGTGGTGGTGCACACCTTTAATCCCAGCACTAGGGAGGCAGAGGTAAGAGGATCACCGTGAGTTCGAGGCCACCCTGAGACTACATAGTGAATTCCAGGTTAGCCTGCGCTAGAGCAAGACCCTATCTCAACAAACAAACAAACAAACAAACAAGCAAACAAATATTTATGGAGTCAGGTGTGGTGGTGCACACCTTTAATCCCAGCACTCAGGAGGCAGAGGTAAGAGGATCACCGTGAGTTCGAGGCCACCCTGAGACTACATAGTGAATTCCAGGTCAACCTGGGCCAGAGTGAGACCCTACCTCAGAAAACCAAAAAAAGAAGAAAAAAAAAAAAAACCTCTGTGGGAACAAGAGGCAGGGCCAGCAGAGATAGGCACCAGGGAGTTTTGCAGCCACCAAGGACCTATCCGATCCCTGAACCCCACTCCATTCATTCCCGTGTGCGTGTGTTCATGCATTCATGTAGGTGTTCACTTGCTCATGCATACACTCATGTATTTATGCATTCATTCACGCATGCTTGGGTTCTTGCATGCATTCATATGTGCGTGCATGCATGGGTGCATGGGTACACTCATTCGTGAACGTAGTCATTCAACAAAACTTTGAGTGTCTACTACATGCAAGGCACTGGGAATACAACAGTGGAGGAAAAGGTGGAAAAAGCCTGACCCTTCAGAACCAGAGACAGAGAAAAAGTGAGTTGAGATAGCATGTTAGCTGATGAGTGCTACATGCAGGGTTGGGGACAGTGAAAGCTGGGCTCTCAAAGCTTTCTCTTAAAAAAAAAAAAAAAAAGAGGGCCGGACATGGTGATGCATGCCTTTAATCCCAGCACTTGGGAGGCAGAGGTAGGAGGATCGCTGTGAGTTCGAGGCCACTCTGAGATTACAAAGTTAATTCCAGGGCCAGAGTGGTGAGACCCTACCTCGAAAAACCAAAAAAAAAAAAAAAAAGAGGGCTGGAGAGATGGCTTGGTGGTTAAGCACTTGCCTGTGATGCCTAAGGACCCTGGTTCGAGGCTCGATTTCCCCAGGACCCATGTAAGCCAGATGCACAAGATGGCACATGCATCTGGAGTTCATTTGCAGTGGCTGGAGAGCCTGGTGCGTCCATCTCTCTCTGTCTCTCTGCATCTTTCTCTGTCTGTCACTCTCAAATAAATAAATGAAAATAAACAAAAAATTTAACAAAAAGGTAGAGAGCCAGTCATCTGAGATGCTGGGTGATGTCACACTTCTTTTTAAAAAAAGATTTTTCTAAAATATATTTTCCTTATCTATTTGAGAGAAAGAGAGGCAGATAGAGAGAAAATGGGCAAACCAGGGTCTCCAGCCACAACAAACTGCAGATACATGTGCCACCTTATGCATCTGGTTTACGTGGGTTTAGGGGAATTGAACATGGGTCCTTAGGCATTATAGGCAAGCACCTTAACCGCTAAACCATCTGTCTATCCCTCAGAGCTAATAGCCACAGCAATTACAAGCTTTTCTGATTGCACTTGGGATGCCTACAACCTGGCTGGTTTGCATCTTCTCTGTGTGGTGGTCCACAGAGTCCTTAACTGAGGGTCTGGGTCACATATTTATGGGCTACAAGAAGACACCACCTTAGCAGCCACACTGTCCAAATGCCAGAGGAGGGCCCCAGCTGATGACTTACAGGCAACCTGAGCCAACAGTTCCAACAAGACTTGCCTGGAACCGCACACCCTAGTCCCTGATCTGTCCAGGCCTCTCTGCTGTTGCATACAGCTGCTGGCATGGGACTCTGAAAACTGTGGTTTCTATCCTGGAGCCTTGGGGGTCTAGGAGGGCTAGCAACCACCAGAGTAATTACATCGGCTCTCTGGGGATGGGCCCTGGTTTTGGGGGTGTCAGCTCTCCCTATAATATCTATGAATTGCCAAGGTTGGACCCCTGGCTCAGTGGGTACCCTGGAGGTGGTAACTCTCAGGTGGGTCTGAAGACACTATAAGGCCACACCATTAGTGTCTGGGAGCATTGTCCATCAAGATGGGAGCCCCTGGGTCCAGCTCCTTCCTCCCTGACCTTGAGCAAGTTACTTATTCCTCCATGCCTCAGTTTCTTTATCCGTAAGTTAGGAATAGTAATGATACCCCCTCGTCCAGTGTGAAGGCTAACAGTGGCCGGGACTAGTGGTAAGAGCTCAGGGAACACAGTTCTTGCACAAGTGTGCCTCTGTTTTGCTGGGCCTGTAGTTTCTTAGTGACTCCTCAAGACGAGCCCTTTATTGCGAGCTTAGGAATCGCCACAGTGGACAGAAATGTGACAGGCTCAGCAAACCCATTCATCGAGTGCTCTTTCCCTCCCCCATCCTAAATGGCACGACAACAGAAATGCAGGAAGGGATCAAACTTGGACTTTTCCATCGGAAAAGTGAGGCTGGGCCCAAGCTAACAGTTGTTAAAGGCAGATTCAAGTGGTGAGTCCAGTGGAAGCTTCCAGATTTACCTCTAGGTTCCCACTTTCCTGCATCTACGACTACAGTGAAATGGGTGCTGCTGTCCATGTGGGTCTTGCACCTGAGGAAGAAGCAGGGGCGTGGGAGAGCTGGGACAATCCTGCCCCAGAGAGCCGATGTCACTACTCTGCTCGATGCCCGCTCTCCCAGGCTCACAGATGTCATCATTGAAGCCATCCATGTCTTCTCCCTTTTAAGATGAAATGTCGTAAAAATGTAAAAACTTCAAACAATCCCTCTATTTGGTCCTTACACTAATTATGCCTTTTCCAAATGTTCAAATTAAAGATAGACATCAAATCAAATGGAGATTGCAGGACACAGCCCCGAGCCGGGAGCTGTGTTCAGAACTCCCTAGGATCTGCCCTCCTCTGGCCTACTCTGCACTTTGGAGAAATCACGAGAAGATGAAAGGAGTTGGAGGCTAGGCGAGCGTAGAGCTGCAGCAGATGGCAAACCTGGGTTCCGGGTTCTGTCATTGAGAATGGCTGGGAATTGGCGGAAGGTGGTAGATTACAGTTATTTCTACACAGCACAGAGCTGCAGCCTCAAAGTGTGGTCCCAAGACCAAGTGGCACTCGGTGTTGTGGGCTAAATTTATGTTCGATCCTCAACCCCTGAGAACCTTAGGATGTGACTGTAATTGGAGATCAGGTCTTTAAATGGACAGTAATGGGAAAATAAGGATGTTTAGATATGGGCATGGTCCAAGGGTTCCCGCCCAGGGGGAGGAACACCATGTCAAGAGGCAGTAAGAGAAAAAAAACACTATCTACGGATCATGGAGGGAAACCACCCTGAAGAATCTTGATCTTGAACTTCAGGCTCCATTACTGTGAGAGAATTCAATGCTGTGGTTTAAACTGCCCCCCTCCCAGATCTTGCTATAGCAGTCTTAGCAAAGGACCACATGGGAACTTGCTAGAAATGCAGATTCTCAGGCTCCATCCTCTTCCCAGCTGTGGGCGGAACCCAGCAAGCTGTTGTCACAAGCCCTCCAGGTGACCTCCTCACATGCCCAAGTTCGAGAACCACTGGCACAGTCAGGGGATGGGGGGAGTGCCAGCCCAGGAGAAAGTGGCAGGCTGTGAGCTAAAGACCGGGCTGCCAGTGCAAATGCTCTTTTCCTGGGCGCTGTGGTCTCTGGACGAGTCTGGAGGTTCCTTCTTGGAGAGGAACATGGGAAGGGCTGCGCCCATGCATTCTGCAAACAGCTGAAGAGCGCGCCCATCATGAGCAAAGTCAATCCAAGAGCCTCCCTCCAAGAACGAATGATCTGACTCCCTTAACCCCTTGTACCTGTTCTGCCCGAACAGCTGGGCATCCTCTCCTGTCTGATAAGTAGAGCAAGAAAACTTGATTGTTTTTCACTTGTGTCCCTTTTGCTAGGAAGTCCATGGACAAATTAATATCCTTCATCCCAACCCCCATTTTATATTGCACATGTGTCCTTTCTTTTATGTGTGTGTGTGTGTGTGTGTGTGTGTGTGTGTGTGTGTGTATTTGAGAGAGAGAGAGAATGGGTGTGCCAGGGTCTCCAGCCATGGCAAACGAACTCCAGATGCATGTGCCCCCTCGTACATCTGGCTTATGTGGTCCTTGAGAGTCAAACTGGGATCCTTTGGCTTTGCAGGCAAGCACCTTAACTGCTAAGCCATCTCTCCAGCCGGGTGTGGTGGTGCATGGCTTTAATCCCAGCACTTGGGAGGCAGAGGTAGGAGGATCGCCATGAGTTTGAGGCCACCCTGAGAATACAGAATGAATTCCAGGTCAGCCTGGGCTAATGTGAGACGCTGTCTTGAAAAACCAGGAAAGAGACAGAGAGAGGAAGGAAGGAAGGAAGGAAGGAAGGAAGGAAGGAAGGAAGGAAGGAAGGAAGGAAGGAAGGAAGAAAGAAAGAAAGAAAGAAAGAAAGAAAGAAAGAAAGAAAGAAAGAAAGAAAGAAGAAAGGAAGGAGGGAGGGAAGGAAGGAAGGAAGGAGAGAGAGAGAAAGAGAGAAAGAGGGAGGGAGGAAAGAAAGAAATAAAGAGGCAAAGGAAATGGGGAGGAAGGGGGAGTGAGAGGAGAAAACTTCATGTCAGCACAGATCACTTAGATCCACAAAGCCCTTCTTTGAAACTTGATCAGACTTGATTGGGTCTGAGCAGCATTCTCTTAGTGATACAGGAGAATGCACTACTTGCCATCAACGTGTCTTCTGTACCCCCATGTCTTCCAGTGTCCTCAGATCTGTCCCTTAGATATGCAAAGTTATTTGTTAAAGCTCCTTTGAGCCATGTTTGGGGGCAAGAATGTCATTCTACAGGTCAGGGAACATGGCAGTGAGATGACCAGGTTTGAGTGTTTGAAGCTAGAAATCCTTGTCCTAATTAGCAGTTTCTCACATACTATTAGCCTATAAGTGAATATGGAAGTTTCTGGATATTTCAAGTTTGAATCTCTCTTGCCCCATCTTGACATTAGAGCAAAAAAAAAAAAAAAAATCCTCTCTTCATCCAACTTATTCAGGCCTCCACTAAGTCGAGGTTTCTTAAACCAGACCTCAAAGAGTCCACAGATGGAAGCCCTGGGAGTCTAGAGTCCTGTGTGTTTTTATTTTGGTGGTATTTTTGGAAAAGCATTAGGCACCCTCGATAACCTAGTCCTGCTGTGTTCATTGGTGGCCTCAGTGACACTGAGAGACTCCATTTTTATTATCCTGGCATAATTAGAAATGAGCAGAGAAAGTAAATATCTAAATGGTGAACTTGTACCGCAGAAAGGTCAAATGAGGACCATGGAAAGGCCAAGTGAGGTTGCCAGTGGGCAGTAATTAGTAATAAGAAATGGGTGGGGAAACTGAGGCCTTTCGTAGCACACAAGTAGGGGGTTCTGTGCTCTGGGGAGCCTGTGCCAGTAGCCAGTAAGCACACACGCCGGTGTCAAGTGGGCTTCAGTGACTAAAGAGCATCGCTCATCATTGTGACCTTGCTTGCCTGAATACACTTGTTTGTCTCGTGGTTGGACACCAAGTTTCCTATTAAGGATTTACATTAAGGGCTAGGTATGTAGCTCAATAGTAGAGCTCTTATCTGGCATGTTCAAAGCCTTGGGGGCCATCCTTAGCACTGCAAATAAACAAAGATTATCTGTGCTGGTTTTGTTCTTTTCTTTTCTTTGCTTGAGTCAGGCTCTCAATATGTAGCCCAGGCTGGCCTTGATCTCACAATCCCCTGCTTTAGCTTCCAGAGTGGAGGCATTATAAGTGTGCCCCATTTGTTTCTGTAATTCCATGTCAGATGGCTCCTTCCTTTCTTCTTTGTAGCTGTCGAGTGTCACTGCCAACACTAGTATTCCTTGGCTGGTAGACATACCATTCAGTCTCTGCCTCTTTCCTCACATGGCTGTCTGTCTCTCTGTTTCTGCCTCTCTCTGCTAGCCTTTAACAACTGTGCCATCTCTCCAGCCCCCTCTGCTTTCTGTTCTGGGGACAGAATTCATTGAATTAGGGCCCATCCTAATCCAATAAGACCCCCTTTGAACCTATCTATAAAATTGCTCTTTCCCAGCAAGTGGTAGCATATGCCTTTAGTCCCAGCACTTGGGAGGCTGAAGAAGGAGGATCACTGTGAGTTCAAGGCCAGCCTGGAAGTACAGAGTGAATTTCTGGGCAAAGTGAGACTCTGCCTCAGGGGAAACAAAATTTTGTGAGTGGACTCAAATATAAATTTGAAATTCATTAAGAGGTTCTAGGTGGACGTGAATGTTGGGGGGACACTCTTCTTCCCAGTATGGCCCCTAGTTAAGAGCTCCTGATGTCTTTGAACAAGGGGAAAGTGCCTTTAGCTACCTCAAGCGGGACTTTGCTATTTACTGCTCTCTTGCTTGAAGAGATTATCTACTAATGCATTCTTTGGCTCAACAAGTGTTTGTTGAGCCTCTGCCCCGTGGCTGGCATCTTTGTGAGACCTGGAGACATGGCTACGAAGGTAACTCCCAGGGAGCACTTTGTGCCTGTGTGGCACGAGCAGTTCGAGACCTGGAGTCACTGGCCTGGCTGGCTTAGTCCCACTTCTTTTTATTATTATTATTATTTTATTGACAACTGTTATACTTACATACAAAAAAAACCCATCTGATATTTCCCTCCCCTCCCCCCATTCCACTTTAGAACTCCAATCTCCATCATATCCCCTCCCTCTCTCCATTAGTCTCTCTTTTAATTTGATGTCATCATCTTTTTCTTTTATTTTGAGGGTCTTGCGGAGTATTGCTAGGCACTGCAAGGTCATGGATATCGAGGCCAATTTCTGTCTGGGCAGTTGCATTGTAAGAAGTCATACCCTTCCTTTGGCTCTTCCATTCTATTCGCCCCCTCTTCCGCAATGGTCCCTGAGCCTTGGAGGGTGTGACAGAGGTGTTTCAGTGCTGGGCACTCCTCCCTCCCTTCTTCTCAGCACTATGTTGCCTTTTGGGTCATCCCAGTGGTCATCGCCATCTGAAAAGAGAAGCTTCTCTAACCAGAAGTGAGAGTAGCATTAATATGTGAATATGAGCATTAAGTGTAGTATTTTCAGGGCAGCTTGGTGGGAATAATATATACATTTAGTCAGACAAGAGCAGGCTTTATACCCCTAAGGCTCATGACCTCACCTACCATAGACTTTTGCTTAGGTTTTTCAGTACCAGGTATGTATTCCCTCCCGTAGAGAGGGCCTTTAGTCCAATTATGGAGCAGTTGGTTACCCCAAGAGTAGACATGCCACTATTGCACCTGTTCAGTCATTGGGCCTGTCTGGCCAAACTTGAATATTCAGTGTCCACTGTTTTCTCTGTTGATGGCTTCTGTCTCCCATACACTGCATGCAGTGCAGCTTTTTCCAGCTTTCAGTTGGCTGGTCTACAGGGAGAAGGTTTTCTGCTCAGCACCAGCTTGCTTTCTCAGTGACCTTGCCTCTCAGGCAAGAGATGTCTTCAGCAATAGGGTCTTACTATCTGTTTCTCAAGGGAAACCAAGGGTTTTGGCAAAAGCCTTTAATGTTTTGGAGGCTACCGGGACCTGCTTGGCCAAAAACTCACTGGAAGGTATCCCATCCCAGGTACTGAAACTTTTCTAGTAACAGTCTACAGCTTCTAGATGTGCCATTATTCAAAAAAGTAATTTTACATAAGTCTTATTCACAATATCTTGAATAGATTGACCCTCCCCCTGCCCTTCTTTTATGCATTCTCTTCCCATGGCCTCACTTAGGCCATTCCCCTCCCTGTAATCAGTTCTTCTACTTACATATGTGCATTACCATACACTTAAGTACTTCCCTTTCCTCCCTCCCTTATAGCCTTTTACCAGCTTACTGGTTTCTGGTACCTATTTTTGGTTCCAGTTCACACACAAGTCTATACATTTGTAGCTAGGATCCACATATGAGAGAGAACATTTGACATTTGGCTTTCTGAGCCTGGGTTACCTCACTTAGTATAATCCTTTCCAGATCCATCCATTTCCCTGCAAATTTCATAATTTCATTTTTCTTTACCTCTGAGTAGAACTCCATTGTGTAAATGTACCACATCTTTATTATCCATTCATCTGTGGAGGGACATCTAGGCTGGTTACATTTCCTAGCTATTGTGAATACAGCAGCAATAAACATGGTTGTGCAAGTATCTCTAAGGTAGTGAGAACCAGAGGACTCTTCCCACTTCTTCTCACAGGACAGCCCCAGGACTGTCATCCCCCATGTCTTCGTTCACTGAAAAGCTGAGACTAGCACCGCCTGTAGAGGGGTTGGGAGGAGATCGCAGGGTGAGGAACAAGCAAGGAAATGCTCTGGAAATCAGTCTCTATATTGTTATTCCTGTGTTGGTCACCTGACAGATCCTTGACACTATAACAATGCCTTGTCCTTGGCCTGCTGGTCGCATCAAATAAATTAATCAGTATAAAGCACTCAGAGCCATGCCTGGCATGACTTGAACACGCACAAGATCAATTCTGCATTGTATTAGCTCCTGTGTGTATTGAGCATGACTTTCGGCCTCGCTTGGCAAAGTTGCAGTGTCATTCACGCAAGGTGAGCTTAAAAAAGTCAGGTCTCTAGAGAGATTGAGTGGGTGGCCAGGGACACTGGCTATTAAGCCTTTGTGGCAAAATCTAATGCAAGGCCCCAAGGGCCTGAGGAGGAAACATTCTAGATAACTTTCCGTGGGTCTCAGAATATAGTAATGTAACAAATTGAGCACTGTAGAATAAATTGGACTGTAGCCAACATTGAAGGTGGCGGGTATTACCCTCTTTCGAAAAGACAAGACAGGCAGGGCCTGATGAGGGAGGAGGGGAGATATGTTCATTGTACGTCTGTTGTGTTCGGGTTTTCACACACAGGCTGTTTCCTCAGATGTTCATACTGGCTCACCCAGGCCTGGGGTGATTGTGTCCGTAGCTCAGGGAGGAAGCAGAGACCCAGGAAGAGCAGAGATGCTCTCGTGATGTCACAGCCCCCCACCAGCTTAGTATTCTACCCTTGTGGTAAGGATAAGTGGATTGACAAGTAGGATTTGGCCCATGAATAACTAAAGGTCATTCATTAATTTACCAATTATTCCCATTTTGGGAAACTTGCCCAGCCAAACAGTTTTACCAAGTGGAAACTTAAAAATAAACAAATGGGGCTGGAGAGATGGCTTAGCAGTTAAGGCACTTACCTGCGAAGCCTAAGGACCCATGTTTGACTCTCCAGATCCCACATAAGCCAGATGCACAAAGGTAAAGCAAGCACAAGGTCACTTATGCCCACTAGGTGATGCAAGAGTCTGGAGTTGGATTGCAGTGGCTGAGGACCTGGCACACCAAGTTTCTGGCTCTCTCTAAAATAAAAATAAAATAAAATAAAAAAAAAGCTTTAAAAATAAACAAATTGGAACTGTAGAGATAGCTTAGCGGTTAAGGCACTTGCCTGCAAAGCATAAGGACTCATGTTAAATTCTCCAGGTCCTACATAGGCCAAACACATAGTGATATAAGTGTGCAAGGTCGCACATGTGCACAAAGGGGCATACACATCTGGAGTTCAATTGCAGTGGCTAGAGGCCCTGGTGCACCAATTCTCTCTCACACTCACTCTCACATTTTTTTTAAAAAGGCAGCCTGTTGGGCTTGCCTCAAAAAAAGTAAACAAATTGAATAGCCCTTATATCAATGCTTGGTACCAGAAGTATTCAGAGTTTGGATATGTACATAATGAGATGTCTTGGGGAATCTAAATATAAAAGTTATTTATTTCATATGTATATCACGCACATTACCAGAGGGTACTTTCATGCCGTAGCTCATGTTAGCATGCAAAATTTTTCAGACTTTGGAGTATTTTAGAACTCTGGTTTTCAAAGTAGGAATGCTCAACCTTTCTCTAGACTCTGGGAGATGGTCTCAGTGTCACCTCCCAGCTGCCATTCCCAGCTCTTAAGTCTCAGGGACCGATTGCCAGATAGCAAATCACCCCTGAACACAATGGCTTCAAACAGCAAGCTGCACTGCATGTCCCAGACTGGTCCCAGCTAGGATCTTTCACATAGCTGTGGTCATCAGGCTGGGTCACCGGCAGGGTGCCTTGGTCCTCCCCATCTTCCAGAAGGATGGATCAGGCTTTTTCATAAGCATGGTTATCACAGGGCAGCCTTGCAAGGGAGGAAAAGGTAGGGACCATAGGGCTGTATAACAAGACTCCAGGATTTAGCTGTCATCACATCCTCCACCTGAATAGAGCCAGGCACAGCCAGCCCACATGCAAGCGCTAAAGAAGTGAACTCTTAATGTCAAGTCACAAAAGGGGGTGCACCTCCTTACAAATTCCACAGTAACTTGGAAAGCTAACACAGGATCACCCCACTGCTCACACAGGCTTTACCAAGCACTGGCTTCCTCTCTTGGGTGTGAGCAGCGGTGGTATCATGTAGTTCAGAGTAGGGCAAGTAGACAATAAATAATGCATTAAGTTGTTACCTGCATTTTCTAGCCACACTGTCTATAGTTGTCATGGTCCCCACCTCCAACGTACCATCACTGCCACCCTGGCGACCAAGCAAGGATACAGACTAACACAGGTTGCTTGGTGAAATCAGGGTTCCTGTCTTGGGTCCATCCCAGGTGTCCCGTGAACATTTGGGGGTGAATCATGCAGGCTGTGGTTCTATGTTGCAGGAGCAGGACCGGGTTTGTGAGTCTCACCCCACTGCATGCCAGGTGGTTGGGGTTTCACTGATCTTCCTGCATTCTCAGAATTCAAGCCTACCCATAGTCTAGCCCTTGGAGCCAGTGACTCTGAGGCTCGCGTCGCCTGTGGTCACAGGCATTGAGAAAGCCAAGCATCAAGTACACCGGGGCTTATGCATGAAGAAGACTGGGAGTTGCCAGTGTTCAGAGGAGAGAATTGTCCTTCCACTGTGGGACAGGAGAGTGTGTTGGGCCTTGAAGGATGGTCCAGGTTTGTAGAGCTGGAACCAGGAGAATTCAGCAGGTCCAGCTGAGGAATGCTTGGTCAAAAGGCAAGAGTGAAAGGTTGGTCTCTCAGGAGCACCCTTCAGTTCAGGCGGAGTGAGGATTAGCAACAAGGCTGGGAAGGCAGGCTGGTGCTGGACTATGGACATGAAATGACAAGTGCAGGAATGGGAACTCTGTGTTAGTACTCTACCACCTGCTACCCCAGAGCAGCCATCTCATAGCCCTGGCCCCTATTTTCTCCATACTTTAGGTCCTTTTTCAAAAACTAGTTCCTTTTTCAAAAAGGGACACTGGTTTGGAGAGATGGCTCAGCAATTAAAGGTGCTTGCTTTCAAAAAAGGACCATGTTGAACAACTCAGAGATATGATGGCAGCCTATGTACTTGTGACCATGTGGGAGTGTTCTAAATACACATTTGTGGCTATGTGTGAATGTTTTAGATACATACTTATGACCTTGTGGGAATGTTCTAGATACGCACTTGTGACCTTGTGGGAATGTTCTAGATACGCACTTGTGACCTTGTGGGAATGTTCTAGATACGCACTTGTGACCTTGTGGGAATGTTCTAGATACGCATTTGTGTCCACGTGGGAATGTTCTAGATACACACTTGTGACCATGTGGCGTGTTTTAGACACACACTGAGTTCTCCTTCCTTTTGTGTCCCCTCTACAGCTGGAGCTCTCCAACACCGCAGTCCTGCACCAGATGAGACGGGACCAAGTGACAGACACGTGCCGGGCCAACAGCGCCATGAACCGCAAGCGCAGGGTGCTGACCCCCAACGACCTGAGGCACCTGGTGGTGGACGAAGACCACGAGCTCATCTACTGCTACGTGCCCAAGGTGGCATGCACCAACTGGAAGCGTCTCATGATGGTCCTGACTGGACGGGGCAAGTACAGTGACCCCATGGAGATCCCGGCCAATGAGGCCCACGTGTCTGCCAACCTGAAGACCCTCAACCAGTACAGCATCCCCGAGATCAATCACCGCCTGAAGAGCTACATGAAGTTCCTGTTCGTGCGGGAGCCCTTCGAGAGGCTGGTGTCCGCCTACCGCAACAAGTTCACGCAGAAGTACAACACGTCCTTCCACAAGCGCTACGGCACCAAGATCATCAAGCGGCAGCGGAAGAACGCCACGCAGGAGGCCCTGCGCAAGGGGGACGATGTCAAGTTCGAGGAGTTCGTGGCCTATCTCATCGACCCGCACACCCAGCGGGAGGAACCGTTCAACGAGCACTGGCAAACCGTCTACTCCCTGTGCCACCCCTGCCACATCCATTACGACCTCGTGGGCAAATATGAGACACTGGAGGAGGACTCCAATTATGTCCTACAGCTGGCCGGGGTGGGCAGCTACCTGAAGTTCCCCACCTATGCCAAGTCTACGAGAACTACCGATGAAATGACCACGGAGTTCTTCCAGAACATCAGCTCGGAGCACCAAACGCAGCTATACGAAGTCTACAAACTTGACTTTTTAATGTTCAATTACTCAGTGCCAAACTACCTGAAATTGGAATAAAGGGCGGGTGGGGTGGGTGGGCGGTTGGGGAGAGGGAGAGAATCATGCTTTTTAATTTAAGATTTTTATTTGTCAAAAAAGAATTCTATGGATATTGGGTTATTTTGTAAATTAATATTTCTTTGGGGAAGATGCTGCCAGCGGCATGGTCAGAATTATTTAAATCCTTCATAGGGAAGGACAGCTGTCTTTGCGGGGTGGGGGGCACGATGGGTTGTCCTTGTTTTTAGAAGTGAATACTGCAACACTGTCTCAAAGGTTTCCTTGTGTTCGGGTGAATTCCATGGACTGTGCGTTCCATAAATTCTAGTGAATGTTATTTATACTTATTTAAACATGGTCTCTGTATAGATTTCTTTTTGTGGCAGCAGAAAGCTTGTGTCCTTCCAGAAGAAATCTATGGCCCGTGCTTTGCTTGCTACAGTTCATTTGGGGGCATGCCTTTCTCCCTGTAACCTGTCACGGAGTCCTATGATGGCAGCCATTGTGAAATGTGTGGATACCACCGGTCAAGAAATCCTGCTAGAAATAAATTGCTACTGCACTTAGAGACAAGGATGGGACTAGTTCCAAACCAATTTCAATCAACCCAAAAGCCCCAGTACTAAAGAAATGTGATTTTTTAAACCCAAGGAGAGAGCTGATAATAGCAAAAAAAAAAAAAAAAAAAGAAAAGAAAATCACCAGAATTAGCAGTCTGATGGGAAATGCTCTTATGGAAATGTTTAACTGGCAGTGCCAGTTTGTAGTGAAGGCCAAGTAGCTGTTGTTTCATATTCCACAGATATTTATTGAGGATCTACTGTGCTCCAGGCCCAGCTGGGGGCCCTACAGACAGCATTGAGTGAACCCAGTAGTCTTGGCCCACAAGTAGCTTTACAAGAACAGTGTCCAGATCCATGATGAACAAAAAGCTGACTGACATTCAAGGTCTTCACATGAGAAGTGGGCTATTCATGAATGGACCACAAGGTCCATGACCCCTTCACATTTACGTTTCTCTAACAGCCCAAATATGAAAGCCACTCACTTGGATCAGCCACTCACCTGGATGAGTGACCCAAGTTCCTTGCTCAACACAAGAAATGGCAGAAACATTTCTGATCATGTGCCTGCTGGAGTTTACTGGTATTCCCAGAAAGGATTCTCCAGGCACAGCATGGATGAATGCTGAGATTGATTAGTCATGTCTGCCTTGGGTGAGGGAAGGGGAACACATGTCAAGTGCCTCCTACTGTCACCTCCAGTCTACGTCGCCATGCAAAAAATGTTTTCTCCTGCTTGCCACGTAGAAGAGGGCAGTACATAATGCATTTGGAATTTTCTATGGTCTAGCATTTATATCCCCCATGAAGGTCAAAGGTAGACTCTTTGTACCCATATGCAATGCATACCCTTCCACATACCTGCAAAGGGTAAGAGACCATGGTCAGACCATGTCAGCAGGGACAGCCTTCCATGATCTTTGCTCCCTGACCTCTGGAAGGCTGGACGCTGTCCTTTCCTGTTCCTTGCTAGTTAACATCCAGACCCACTTCTCATCTCCAGCCACTGCCAAACGCTACTCAGTTAAGATTCGAGTCACATCCCTTTGAACAGCTAGTGAGTGAGTCAGCAGCAGATACTGTATATAACAATAATAATAATAGTTCTAATAATAGGGGAGGGTGGGGAGGGTGGGGGTAGGTCTTTGGTTTTGTTTTTGATGCAGTCTGTAGTGGAGGGGTGAGACTATTCCTAACAAACAAACGATGAATAATTTATTTACAGAAACTATGAAAATTGTATCGTAAAACTCACAGCAAGCTCGGGAGCCGCAGCTGCAACATCTGACCAAGGAAATGATCTTGTTTAATGCGAGGAAACTGTGAGCCTGAGGGGCTGGCTGAAGCTGCATATGAAACGTGGGTGCCTTCTTGTGATCTCTCTCCCCATGCCCTTCATGGATAGGTTTACCAAGAATGACAGACCTTGGCTGTCCCTAGAATTGAGAGTCTAGACTTATGCCCAGCAGGGAACCCCTAGCCTCAGAAATAGGGCTTCTGCTAACGAAACGTGTTGTGTGGCATTGCAAACTCAGACTCTCTGGGACGTTAATTTGGTAGGATGTAAAACAAGGATTTTGTGGCCCCCTATCCTTAGGAAATGAAAGTTAAGTCCGTTTCCTTTCCGCAGGACTTTTTGGAGCCTTGAATGGGTGCTCTGCCTGGGAATCCCCAAGGCCATCATTGAGACAGTAATTTCCTGAACTTACTCACCAGGATACTGTGTTACAGGTCATCTCTCAAGAGCTGGTAGTTCACAGGATAGAGTTTGCTTAGCGCAATTTAGGATATCTGAGGTCTCCAAGGATACAAACTGCCTCTCCAGACCCCTCCAAAGACAAATAAATAAGAAAAAATAATTAGCACCACAGCCCCATCTGGTTCTAGCAACCGAGGTACTTTATGGAATGAAATAAGTTTGTACTTACGTGCAATGGTTAAGTTTCTGGATACTGCCACAGGCGATTCTACTCCTTCGAAAACGAGGGGAAGGAAGTCTTGGGTACTGTGGATGGAGGGGGCATAAAGCCACAGAACGGTACCCTCCCCCAGCCTTCAGGGTGCTCAGTGGAGCATGGGTGATCTCTGGCAAATGCTTCTGTCATTCCATAGTTCTGGACTGTTCACCACATGCTTCTTGGAGTTTTAAATGTCTTATTTCCATGTTTCCATTTCTGTCTGTCTTCCATCCATGCTGCAGGCCTGCTCAGTGCTGTGTACGAGTGGCCGTTTCTTCCCTTTCTCTCTCTCTAACGTGAGAAAGATTGTCCTTCAGGGACAATGCCTTGATGTGCTTTGGAACTGGATTCTTTCTTCTGGTCTGTGTTCATACTTTATTTTCTAATGTCATAATTTTTTTTAAAAAATATTGATTCAACTGTTTTATTGAAAGTATTCTGTGTCCTTGGCGTAAAAAAAAAAATCCATGGAAAGCAAAAGTGTCTTTTAAAGAGAAATGTTGACAAAGCTTTCTCCTGTACGCTTGTCTGGAGAAAAAAAAAATCCGGCAGGTGTCCCAACCCAGCCACTTGTCAAGATGCTGCTGTGTTTGCAGGACCAGGTACAGCCAAGGTAGAATGACAAGGACATTCCTGCTTAGCCTACCCCTTTGGCTGGAAAAGTCTAGAATACCAGCCACAGGGTTTAATAGTTGCAGCTTCTCCAACCCCCTCATGCCCTTCCCAGCTGGTCTGGGAAGCAGGATTCCTGCTGACTGGGTCTCAGACGGGCCTTCCCTCCCAGTCCATGGGAGAACCAGGGGCACTGGAGATTTTCAAATGGGCCAGCCCTCCTCGACACAGAGGCCTGGGAGCAGAAGTCTAATCCATGGCCCAAGAAAGCTCCAGAACCGTGTGTACAAGTTCCTAGCACACTTACTGGTGGGGTCTGGACCAGGGTTGAGATAATGAAAGCCCTGTTCTAACCTGACAAAACCCAGAGGGACTCTGCTTGCTTTCCTGACACACATGAATGCATGCACGTACACACACATGCGTACACACATCCAAGTTGTCCCAGCCTCTGCAATCCTGGTGACCATTTCCCATCCCGACCCACCTCTTTCTCATCAGGACTAACCCCGCCATTCCCCCCAAGGCCCTCCCCCAACCAGCAGCCTCTAGCCTTTTCCCATTACAACCAACCAGACCCTCTAAATAGGCAACAGGACCTTTTAGAGCCAGTTGAATCCTTGGCCATGAACAGGCAAATTTCTCTTTGTCAGGTACAGAAGGAGCTGCCCATATTTCCTTATGAGCATGCTCAGTGTGGCATATGGACATAAAATGTAACATCTTTGTGGAGTGTGATTTATTTTACATATCTGTATGCAATAGAGGGCCTGCTGTAGAACACTCTCCCTGTATCTTACTACACTGTTGAAGAAAGCTGAATTCCACATTGCCAACAAAAGCGTGAAATGTTCATAAACCTTCCTCCAGGAAAAGCCATTCAAGCTTGATTATTTTTCTAAGTAACTTCAATTAAATTGAAGAGAAACCAGAAGCTGCATTTGTGTCTGATGTGTTTGTGGCTCATTAATAAAGAACCATGGGATGGGGTGGAGCACGCATGTGGGGGGTCTTGTTCACATGTATCAAGAAGAGGAGACATGAACTCCACTGGCCAACTCAAACATGGCAGAGACCTCCATGGACCAGATCCTCTTTGTATACTGGTTAAATGGAAGCTTTTCCTCGCTCTGCTTTTTTTTTCTATGACATCCTTGTTATACTGAGTGATACCAGAGAAGGCCCACTATGATGGTGGAGCTGGTAGGCATGTCTAACCTGCCTACCAGAATAGCTGTGAGTGCAGTTCAACCTGTTTGTAAATGACAACATCATTTCATAATGTCAAAAGTTTGGACACAGGCTGGAGAGATGGCTTAATGGATTAAGTGCTTGCCATGCAAGTATGAGGACCTGAGTTTAAGCCCCACCATCCATGTAAAATGCTGGGCACGGGCTGGAGAGATGGCTTAGTGGTTAAGGCTCTTACCTGCAAAGCCTGAGGATTCATGTTCGACTCTCCAGGTTCCACATAAGCCAGGCACACAAGGTGATACAAGCGCACAAGATTGCACATGCACAGAAGGCAGTGTGTGTGTCTGGAGTTCAATTACAGTAGCTAGAGGCCCTGGCATGCCAATTCTTTCTATCTATCATCTATCTATCTATCTATCTATCTATCTATCTATCTATCTAACAATCATCTATCTATCTCTTGCTCTCACTCCCTTTCATTAAAGGGGGGGGCAGTCTGTTGGGCTTGTCTCAAAAAAAAAAAATGGCAGGCATGGTAGTGTGCCTCTAATCCCAGCACTGGGGAGGTGGAGACTAAGGGTTGCCAGGGCGAGCTGGCTGGCCTATCTAGCTGAATTGGTGAGCTCTAGGTTTAGTGAGAGACCCTGTCTCAACGATGGTGGAGAGAGATTGAGGAAGACATCTGCTGTTGATCTCGGCTACCACACACACATACAAACACATCCACCACATGTGCTAAGAAATCAAATAAGGGCTGGAGAAGCGGCTCAGCAGTAAGGAACTTGCCTGCAAAACCTAATGACCTGGGTTCAATTCCACAGTACTTACATAAGCCAGCTGCACAAAGTGGCACATACATCTGAAGTTTGTTTGCAGTAGCTGTAGGCCCTGGCACGCCCATACTCTCTTTCTCTCTCTGTGTATCTCTCTACTTGCAAATAAATAAAATATTTTTTTAATATTTATTGACAACAAAACATACTTACATACAAAAGGTACATAGTTTTCCCTCCCCTCCCCCCATTCCCCTTTAGAACTCCACTTTCCATCATATCCCCTCCCTCTCTCCATTAGTCTCTTTTTTAATTTGATGTCATCATCTTTTACTTCTATTATGAGGGTCTTGCGGAGGTATTGCTAGGCGCAGCAAGGTCATGGATATTAAGGCCAATTTCTGTCTGGGCAGTTGCATTGTAAGGAGTCGTACCCTTCCTTTGGCTCTTCCATTCTATCCGCCCCCTCTTCCGCAATGATCCCTGAGCCTTGGAGGGTGTGACAGAGATGTTTCAGTGCTGGGCACTTCTCCATCCCTTCTTCTCAGCACTATGTTGCCTTTTGGATCATCCCAGTGGTCATCGCCATCTGAAAAGAGAAGCTTCTCTAACCAGAAGTGAGAGTAGCATTAATATGTGAATATGAGCATTAAGTGTAGTATTTTCCGGGCAGCTTGGTGGGAATAGCATATACATTTAGATAAGAGCATGCTTTATACCCCTAAGGCTCATGACCTTACCTACCATAGACTTTGCTTAGGTTTTTCAGTACCAGGTATGTATTCCCTCCCGTAGAGGGGGCCTTCAGTCCAATTATAGAGCAGTTGGTTACCCCACGAGTAGACATGCCACTATTGCACCCGTTCAGTCTTTGGGCCTGTCTGGCCAAATTTGAATATTCAGCGTCCACTGTTTTCACTGCTGATGACTTCTGTCTCCCATACTCTGCATGCAGTGCAGCTTTTTCCAGCTTTAAATAAAATATTTTTAAAAGAAATGAAATAATAATATTGAAAGGGTGGACACCCCTGGGACCTCACTTGTGGGTAAAAAGGCGATGGAGACTGAGGACATTAACCATCTGGTTGAAGAGCCGGTGTGTAAACTTACACCCTCAAACACCGTACTCTAGGCACTGAACAACACCTAAGTAACTGTGCATTCCTACAGCTGGGAAGCCCTGGACCTGTGCTCCAGGCTGAGCATGGTGGTCTGTTTTCCTGAGACGAGTAAGCAATAACCAAGTGTATCTGCTTCATGATTGTAGTGGTGGAGGGAGCAACAGCACTGCATGAGTGTTCTTGTGAGAGACCCTTCAGAGGCACCCCAACGTGACAAATGGAAGGGGACAGGAAGCTAGGGGCAAAGGGACTTAGAGACTAGGCCGCTCTTAACAACCTGCTCTCATTGAGCTAAACAAAATTCAACTAGAATTTTATGCGTCCCTTCCAAGGGTGATTCTTGAAGAAACTAATTCCCTTCTACGAGGCCTCACCTCGTCGGGATTCCACGACCTTGGGACCACAAGCTTTCAGCACATGAACCTTGGGGCCAGATTCCATCTAAACCACAGCATATATCGTTTAGCCTTGTTGGCTAAAAGAAAAAAAAAAAAGAAAGAAGAAAGAAAAGACATCCAAAGAAGAAATCAAAAGTTGTGCCTATGGGCTGGCGAGATGGCTTAGTGGTTAAGGTACTTGCCTGCAAAGCCAAAAGACCTAGGTTTGATTCCCAGGACTCACGTAATCCAAATGCACAAGGTGGCGCATATGGCTGGAGTTTATTTGCAGTGCCTGGAGACCCTGGCACACCCATTCTTATCCCTCTCTCTCTCTCTCTCTCTCTCTCTCTGCTTCTCTGTCAAATAAATAAATAAAAATAATTTTTAAAAAAGTTGTGCCTAAGAACCAAGCTTAGAAAAACCACACAAAACAAATATGACTTAAACAAAAGGAAGGATAGGCCAGGTGTAATGGTGCATGCTTATGATCCCAGCACTCAGGAGGCTGAGGCAGGAGGATTGCCACAAGTTAGAGGCTAGTCTGAGCTACACTGCAAGACCTTGTCTCAAAAAAATCAACTGGGGGCTGGAGAGATGGCTTAGCAGCTAAGGTGCCTGCCTGCGAAGCCTAAGAATGCTGGTTCCAATGTCCAGCGGTTCAAATCTCCAGGTTCCACGTTTAGCCAGATGCAAAGTGAGGCGAGGGCGCAATGCCGCACTTGCCCACAAGGGGGCGCATGCATCTGGATTTCGTTCACAGCAGCTGAGAGACTGCTGGTGCTCCCATTTCTGTTTCCCTCTCCCTCTCTGTCTATCTCTCTCTCCAAAAATAAATTTAAAAAAATAATAATAAAAATGTTTAAAAATCAACTGGGAGCCAGGCATGGTAGCACACTCCTTTAATCCCAGCACTCAGGAGGCAGAGGTAGGATTATCACCATGAGTTCAAGGCCAGCCTGAGACTACACAGTGAATTCCAGGTCACTCTGGGCTAGAGTGAGATCCTACCTCGGAAAAAAAAATCAACTCAGGCTGGAGAGATGGCTTAGCAGTTAAGGCACTTGCCTGCAAAGCCTAAAGACCCAGGTTCAATTCTCCAAGTCCCACGTAAAGCCAGATACATATGGGGCGCATGTGTCTGGAGTTCAGTTTACAGTGGCTAGAGGCCCTGACATGCCCATTCTCTTTCTCTCTCTCTCAAATAAATAAATAAAATATTTTTGAAGATCAACTCAAATCAAAATTCTTTCTCTGTTTCATTATAATCTAATTTATTTAACTGCCTTAGCATCTACTGTGAGAATACCACATGAGAAATCTATCCCATTTTCTCAACCATGCCATATATAAGTCCTAATACGTCCACTCCCCAGCTGTCTTTGCCACCAGTGGCCTGGCTTACACCCACTCCTGGCATCATCACCGTCCTTTCTCTGGTCCCATCCAGTTTGGGAATGCCTCGTCCACGGGGCTTACTCATCTTAAGTGAGTAGAAAACACTGTCAGTCAGTGACTGGATATAATTTTGCCATTGCCTGTCCCTTCTGAGATGTTGTGCATGCCACAGGAAGCAGCTGATGAAGACTGACTCTGTCTTCACTTGCTGCCATAAGAGTGACACTGAAATGACCTTCTTTTTGTTTGTTTGTTTGTTTGTTTGTTTGTTTTTGGTTTTGTTTTGTTTTGTCGAGGTAGAGTTTCACTCTCATCTAGGCTGGCCTGGAATTCACTATGTAGTCTCAGGGTGGCCTCGAACTCACGGTGATCCTCCTACCTCTGCCTCCCAAGTGCTGGGATTAGTGAAATGACCTCTTATCCACGGCCAGCCAATGAGTAGGCCTTCGTTCCTGGTGGCATCATAGAAGGCCTCCGCTGACACTGAGAGATCAGAGACTGAGGAGTCTGTGTCCAGGTGCTCCCCCACCCCCACGCAAACAAAATGGGAAGAGGCCTGGTCATTATGGCAAAGATCAAAGTGGCTCATCTTGAAAAGAGCTCGTATGTCAAGGCTCAGGGACCATTGCGGAAGAGGGGGCGGATAGAATGGAAGAGCCAAAGGAGGGGTATGACTTCTTACAATGCAACTGCCCAGACAGAAATTGGCCTCAATATCCATGACCTTGCAGTGCCTAGCAATACCTTCAAAGACCCTCAAAAATAGAAGAAAAAGATGATGACATCAAATTAAAAGAGAGACTAATGGAGAGAGGGAGGGGATATGATGGAGACTGGAGTTCTAAAATGGAATGGGGGGAGGGGAGGGAAATATATGTTTTTTTGTATGTAAGTATAGAAAGTGTCTATAAAAAAATAATTTTAAAAAAAAGAGCTCATGGTATGTTTCCCCCACATTTCTGGCATCACAATACTGTGTCTTTTGTGATCATAGATGTTAACCAATACCAGTCAATGGATGAGAATGTTTGCAACCTTCACATCACCCCCCAAAGTCACTTGAAACATTCTCTGACAAACATTATCATGTCCAAGAAGGCCAGAGGAGTGCACCTGAGACAGGAAGTGAGGGGGAGAGGCATCAGGGCTCCATGGAGAGTGCTCGGGCAGTCCCTCCGGAAGACCAGTTCTGAGCTCTGCCCACACTGTGCTCTGAGTGACTGAAGAACTTGAAGGCTGCTCTGGTTCACGTTTACCACGGAACGCTTGTCAGCCATCTTGGCTCTGAAATGATGGATGTCTCCAGACTGACTGACAAGCCGGGTATGGCGGCACACACTTGTAATCCAATCACTGGGGGACTGGGGCAGGAGGATCGTGAGTTCCAGGCCAGTTTGGGCTACATAGTGAGATTCTACATCAAAATAACAAGAACAGGGGCTGGAGAGATGGTTTAACGGTTAAGGCACTTGCCTGCAAAGCCCAAGGACCTTAGTTCGATTCCCCAGGACTCACGTTAGCCAGATGCACAAGGGGGCACATGCATCTGGAGTTCGTCTGTAGTGGCTGGATGCCCTGGCACACCCATTCTCTCTCTCTTTCTCTCTCTCTCTCTCTCTTTCTCTCTCCTTCTTTCATGCTATCAAATAAATAAATATTTAAAATAGCAATAACAAAAAAATTAACATGAGAGAAAACCAACCTTCTACCCATTTCACAATCCTCGCCTAGTGCTGGTCTTTACCAAATTTTGACACCGCACAGCCAGAGACATGCGCGGAAGCAGCCTGCTGGCTGAGCACTGTTCACAAACACCCCTTCATGTCCTCTTCTTGGAGATGGAGAAGAAAATAATCATTTCTGAGCGATGCCCACCACAGAGATAACCCAGAGTCTGAAACGACCAGCCCCAGGCCATCCACCATCCAAGGTGGTCACTTCCTGTATGGGTCTCTATTTTTTCATTTGTGAAAAGATTATACTGTACCTATAGGTCTCCACACTTTAAAAGGGGGGGGGGCTGGAAAAATGGCTTAGTGGTTAAGGCATTTGCCTGCAAAGCCAAAGAATCCTAGTTCGATTCTCCAGGACCCACGTAAGCCAAATGCACAAGGCCCTGGCATGCCCATTCTCTCTCTGTCTCTTTCTCTCTCAAATAAATAAATAAAATATATTTTTAAAAACCCTAAGCATCCTAAGAAAGTGTTGTGTGCTCAACATGATATGCAAAACACATGAAACAGGACTAGAGAGATGCCACTTCCTGTGTGAGTATGAGGGCTTGAGGCCTGAAATACTGCTTCTCTATGACTCCAGAACCCACATAAACATCTGGATACACACACACACACACACACACACACACACACTCACACCAGTGAGAGACTCTAGCTCCAGAAAGAACAGGCAGAAGAGCAACAGAGCCAGAAATGACATCCTGCTCCAATCACCACAGACAGTGGACCCTGCTGCAAGTGAGCACATGGGGCTGTCATATTAGCACGCGCACACACACACACACATTACTTGAACCAGATGCTGAGATTAAATCATCTGAGGTCCAACTTGAACTCTTCTCCTCAATTTCTAGCAGTTGCTGGGTCCCCAGAGTCCTAAGGAGTACAGTTTGGAAACCACTGAATCAGACGCCCTCTAGGTCCTGCCAGCTTTGACATTCTCCAGTGTCCTACCCAAGTGCTCCTCTGTGGCTCTTGTTGCTTCACTCCAAACCACACAGCAAAACTGCATCAAGAAAGCAGCAGTAGGGCTAGAGAGATGGTTTAGAGGTTAAGGCTCTTGCCTGCAAAGCTTAGGACCCATGTTTGACTCCCAGATCACACATAAGCCAGCCACACAAGGAGGCACATGTGTCTGGAGTTCGATTACAGTGGCTGGAGGTCCTGGAATGTCAATTCCCTCTTTCTTTTTCTCACTCTTGCTCTCACTTTCTCTCATAAAAAGGCCAGTCTAGGGACTGGAGGGATGGCAGAGTGGTTAAGGCATTTGCCTGCAAAGCCAAAGGATCCCAGTTCAATTCTCCAGGACCCACATTAGCCAGATGCACAGGGGGCACACACATCTGGAGTTCATTTGCAGTGGCTGGAGGCCCTGGCGTGTCCATTCTCTCTCTCTCTCTCCCTCTCCCTCTTTCTCTGTCAAATAAATTAAAATTAAAAAAAAAATGGCCAGTCTGTTTGGGCTTGTTTCAGAAAGAAAGAAGAAAGAAAGAAAGAAAGAAAGAAAGAAAGAAAGAAAGAAAGAAAGGGCCTCTAGGAAGGAAGGAAGGAAGGAAGGAAGGGGAGGGAAGGAGGAGAGGGGGAGGGAGGGAGGAAGCAACAGTAAACCAGGCACAGGGGCACACTCTTTAACCCCAGCACTCAGGGGCAGAGATAGGAGGATCACTGTGGATTCTAGGGCCAGCCTGGGACTGCAGAGTAAGTTCCAGGTTTGGCATGAGCTTTGTAGTGAGACCCAGAGAAAGAAAGAAAGAAAGAAAGAAAGAAAGAAAGAAAGAAAGAAAGAAAGAAAGAAAGAAAGAAAGAAAGAAAGAAAAAGGAGGGAGGGAGGGAGGGAGGGAGGGAGGGAGGAAGGAAGGAAGGAAGGAAGGAAGGAAGGAAGGAAGGAAGGAAGGAAGGAAGGAAGATGAAAGAAAGAAAGAGTTCTGAAATGAGACTACTATGGAAGAAAAGAAATAAGAAAAAACGGGAGGGCTGGGTAAGTAGATTAAACTTTCAAGTGATGGCTTCATGAGCACAAGGACTTTTTGGACCCTCAGCACCCATGTAACTACCAAGCATGGCAGTGAATTCTTTTTACAGCTGGGGATGTGGAAACAGGGGATCCCCGGAAACTCTAGCTGAATCAGGGGCTCTGGGTCCAATGGGACACCCTGTCTTTTGCAGACCTTTTAAACATTTTTATTTATTTCTTTGTGAGAAGAGAGATAGAGACTCTGGGCACCAGACCCTCTAGCCACTGCAACAACCTCCACACACACGTGCCACTGTCGGGCATTGCTAAACACGGCTGGGACTGTGAGGAAGCTGGCCTGGGCTGTTGGACATGGCGGGACCCTGGGCTTGGGGTTGCAGCTGGCCTTGTCGTCAGGAACCCACTCTGGCGATGGAACTGCCCTCCCTTCTCAAGGTTGTAGTGTGCCCCATCTTTGCCCAGAGTGGCAGAACTAGCAGGCCCTCCCCCTTATCCCAAAAGCACCTGAACATTCCATAGTCAGGTTTGTGCCCCCCCTCCCACATTCCTGACCTTGTGGCTAGCTACCCAAGAGACCCTTATAAAACAGTCTCCCTGCAGCTGTGGCCATCCAATATGTGGCTGAAGTCACGTAGCTTTGCCCCCCACTTCTGTTATCTCCCTTGCAGCTTCTCCTCATGACTTCTGCCTTCCAACACCAGCCAATTAGATAGCAACCCATAAACCTATGTATCCAATCGCCTTATAGTCTGTATGTGCCTTCTCCACCTTTCTCAAGTGTTTATAAACCCACTCCCCTTTTGAATAAATGAGAGCCAAAGTTCATTTCCCACCACACTCACCTGCCCCAGGACCCTGCTTCCCCAATTCCTGTGCCCAGGACATTGGTGGCCAACAATCCCTGGGAACAGTGAGGACCCACATGCCACTTTGTGCATCTGGCTTCATGTAGGTACTGGGGCATAGAACCTGGACTGGCAGGCTTTGCAAGCAAGTGCCTTTAACAGTTGAGCCAGCCCTTGACAGACCCTGTCTCAAAGAATAAAGGAGACGACGGGCCTCACGCCTTTAATCCCAGCACTCAGGAGGCAGAGGTAGTGAGTTAGAGGCCACCCTGAGAAAAACAGAGGAATTCTGGTCAGCCTGGGCTAGAGTGAAACCCTACCTTGAAAAAAAAAAAAAAAAGAATAAAGGAGACTACATAGTGAATTCCAGGTCAACCTGGGCTAGAGCAAAACCCTACCTCCAAGCTTAGAAAAACCACACAAAACAAATATGACTTAAACAAAAGGAAGGATAGGCCAGGTGTAATGGTGCATGCTTATGATCCCAGCACTCAGGAGGCTGAGGCAGGAGGATTGCCACAAGTTAGAGGCTAGTCTGAGCTACACTGCAAGACCTTGTCTCAAAAAAATCAACTGGGGGCTGGAGAGATGGCTTAGCAGCTAAGGTGCCTGCCTGCGAAGCCTAAGAATGCTGGTTCCAATGTCCAGCGGTTCAAATCTCCAGGTTCCACGTTTAGCCAGATGCAAAGTGAGGCAAGGGCGCAATGCCGCACTTGCCCACAAGGGGGCGCATGCATCTGGATTTCGTTCACAGCAGCTGAGAGACTGCTGGCGCTCCCATTTCTGTTTCCCTCTCCCTCTCTGTCTATCTCTCTCTCCAAAAATAAATTTAAAAAAATAATAATAAAAATGTTTAAAAATCAACTGGGAGCCAGGCATGGTAGCACACTCCTTTAATCCCAGCACTCAGGAGGCAGAGGTAGGATTATCACCATGAGTTCAAGGCCAGCCTGAGACTACACAGTGAATTCCAGGTCACTCTGGGCTAGAGTGAGATCCTACCTCGGAAAAAAAAATCAACTCAGGCTGGAGAGATGGCTTAGCAGTTAAGGCACTTGCCTGCAAAGCCTAAAGACCCAGGTTCAATTCTCCAAGTCCCACGTAAGCCAGATACATATGGGGGCGCATGTGTCTGGAGTTCGTTTACAGTGGCTAGAGGCCCTGACATGCCCATTCTCTTTCTCTCTCTCTCAAATAAATAAATAAAATATTTTTGAAGATCAACTCAAATCAAAATTCTTTCTCTGTTTCATTATAATCTAATTTATTTAACTGCCTTAGCATCTACTGTGAGAATACCACATGAGAAATCTATCCCATTTTCTCAACCATGCCATATATAAGTCCTAATACGTCCACTCCCCAGCTGTCTTTGCCACCAGTGGCCTGGCTTACACCCACTCCTGGCATCATCACCGTCCTTTCTCTGGTCCCATCCAGTTTGGGAATGCCTCGTCCACGGGGCTTACTCATCTTAAGTGAGTAGAAAACACTGTCGGTCGGTGACTGGACATAATTTTGCCATTGTCTGTCCCTTCTGAGATGTTGTGCATGCCACAGGAAGCAGCTGATGAAGACTGACTCTGTCTTCACTTGCTGCCATAAGAGTGACACTGAAATGACCTTCTTTTTGTTTGTTTGTTTGTTTGTTTGTTTGTTTGTTTTTGTTTTGTTTTGTCGAGGTAGAGTTTCACTCTCATCTAGGCTGGCCTGGAATTCACTATGTAGTCTCAAGGTGGCCTCGAACTCACGGTGATCCTCCTACCTCTGCCTCCCAAGTGCTGGGATTAGTGAAATGACCTCTTATCCACGGCCAGCCAATGAGTAGGCCTTCGTTCCTGGTGGCATCATAGGCCTCCGCTGACATTGAGAGATCAGAGACAGAGGAGTCTGTGTCCAGGTGCTCCCCCACCCCCACGCAAACAAAATGGGAAGAGGCCTGGTCATTATGGCAAAGATCAAAGTGGCTCATCTTGAAAAGAGCTCGTATGTCAAGGCTCAGGGACCATTGCGGAAGAGGGGGCGGATAGAATGGAAGAGCCAAAGGAGGGGTACGACTTCTTACAATGCAACTGCCTAGACAGAAATTGGCCTCAATATCCATGACCTTGCAGTGCCTAGCAATACCTTCGCAAGACCCTCAAAAATAGAAGAAAAAGATGATGACATCAAATTAAAAGAGAGACTAATGGAGAGAGGGAGGGGATATGATGGAGACTGGAGTTCTAAAATGGAATGGGGGGAGGGGAGGGAAATATATGTTTTTTTGTATGTAAGTATAGAAAGTGTCGATAAAAAAATAATTTTAAAAAAAAGAGCTCATGGTATGTTTCCCCCACATTTCTGGCATCACAATACTGTGTCTTTTGTGATCATAGATGTTAACCAATACCAGTCAATGGATGAGAATGTTTGCAATCTTCACATCACCCCCCAAAATCACTTGAAACATTCTCTGACAAACATTATCATGTCCAAGAAGGCCAGAGGAGTGCACCTGAGACAGGAAGTGAGGGGGAGAGGCATCAGGGCTCCATGGAGAGTGCTCGGGCAGTCCCTCCGGAAGACCAGTTCTGAGCTCTGCCCACACTGTGCTCTGAGTGACTGAAGAACTTGAAGGCTGCTCTGGTTCACGTTTACCACAGAATGCTTGGCAGCCATCTTGGCTCTGAAATGATGGATGTCTCCAGACTGACTGACAAGCCGGGTATGGCGGCACACACTTGTAATCCAATCACTGGGGGACTGGGGCAGGAGGATCGTGAGTTCCAGGCCAGCTTGGGCTACATAGTGAGATTCTACATCAAAATAACAAGAACAGGGGCTGGAGAGATGGTTTAACGGTTAAGGCACTTGCCTGCAAAGCCCAAGGACCTTAGTTCGATTCCCCAGGATTCACGTTAGCAAGATGCACAAGGGGGCACATGCATCTGGAGTTCGTCTGCAGTGGCTGGATGCCCTGGCACACCCATTCTCTCTCTCTTTCTCTCTCTCTCTCTCTTTCTCTCTCCTTCTTTCATGCTCTCAAATAAATAAATATTTAAAATAGCAATAACAAAAAAATTAACATGAGAGAAAACCAACCTTCTACCCATTTCACAATCCTCGCCTAGTGCTGGTCTTTACCAAATTTTGACACTGCACAGCCAGAGACATGCGCGGAAGCAGCCTGCTGGCTGAGCACTGTTCACAAACACCCCTTCATGTCCTCTTCTTGGAGATGGAGAAGAAAAAAATCATTTCTGAGCGATGCTCACCACAGAGATAACCCAGAGTCTGAAACGACCAGCCCCAGGCCATCCACCATCCAAGGTGGTCACTTCCTGTATGGGTCTCTATTTTTTCATTTGTGAAAAGATTATACTGTACCTATAGGTCTCCACACTTTAAAAGGGGGGGGGGCTGGAAAAATGGCTTAGTGGTTAAGGCATTTGCCTGCAAAGCCAAAGAATCCTAGTTCAATTCTAGAGGACCCATGTAAGCCAAATGCACAAGGCCCTGGCATGCCCATTCTCTCTCTGTCTCTTTCTCTCTCAAATAAATAAATAAAATATATTTTTTAAAAAATCCCTAAGCCTCCTAAGAAAGTGTTGTGTGCTCAACATGATATGTAAAACACATGAAACAGGACTAGAGAGATGTCACTTCCTGTGTGAGTATGAGGATCTGAGGCCTGAAATACTGCTTCTCTACGATTCCAGAACCCACATAAACATCTGGATACACACACACACACACACACACACACACACACACACTCACACCAGTGAGAGACTCTAGCTCCAGAAAGAACAGGCAGAAGAGCAACAGAGCCAGAAATGACATCCTGCTCCAATCACCACAGACAGTGGACCCTGCTGCAAGTGAGCACATGAGGCTGTCATATTAGCACGCGCACACACACACACACATTACTTGAACCAGATGCTGAGATTAAATCATCTGAGGTCCAACTTAGTCTCTTCTCCCTCAATTTCTAGCAGTTGCTATGGGTCCCCAGAGTCCTAAGGAGTACAGTTTGGAAACCACTGAATCAGACGCCCTCTAGGTCCTGCCAGCTTTGACATTCTCCAGTGTCCTACCCAAGTGCTCCTCTGTGGCTCTTGTTGCTTCACTCCAAACCACACAGCAAAACTGCATCAAGAAAGCAGCAGTAGGGCTAGAGAGATGGTTTAGAGGTTAAGGCTCTTGCCTGCAAAGCTTAAGGACCCATGTTTGACTCCCCAGATCACACATAAGCCAGCCACACAAGGAGGCACATGTGTCTGGAGTTCGATTACAGTGGCTGGAGGTCCTGGAATGTCAATTCCCTCTTTCTCGTTCTCACTCTTGCTCTCACTTTCTCTCATAAAAAAGGCCAGTCTAGGGACTGGAAGGATGGCTTAGTGGTTAAGGCATTTGCCTGCAAAGCCAAAGGATCCCAGTTCAATTCTCCAGGACCCACATTAGCCAGATGCACAAGGGAGCACACACATCTGGAGTTCATTTGCAGTGGCTGGAGGCCCTGGCGTGTCCATTCTCTCTCTCTCTCTCTCCCTCTCCCTCTTTCTCTGTCAAATAAATTAAAATTTAAAAAAAAAAGGCCAGTCTGTTTGGGCTTGTTTCAGAAAGAAGAAAGAAAGAAAGAAAGAAAGAAAGAAAGAAAGAAAGAAAGAAAGAAAGAAAGAAAGAAAGAAAAGGAAGGAAGGAAGGAAGGAAGGAAGGAAGGAAGGAAGGAAGGAAGGAAGGGGAGGGAAGGAGGAGGGGGAGGGAGGGAGGAAGCAACAGTAAACCAGGCACAGGGGCACACTCCTTTAACCCCAGCACTCAGGAGGCAGAGATAGGAGGATCACTGTGGATTCTAGGGCCAGCCTGGGACTGCAGAGTAAGTTCCAGGTTTGGCTTGAGCTATAGTGAGACCCAGAGAAAGAAAGAAAGAAAGAAAGAAAGAAAGAAAGAAAGAAAGAAAGAAAGAAAGAAAGAAAGAAAGAAAGAAAGAAAGAAAGGGAGGGAGGGAGGGAGGGAGGAAGGAGGAGGAAGGAAGGAAGGAAGGAAGGAAGGAAGGAAGGAAGGAAGGAAGGAAGGAAGATGAAAGAAAGAAAGAGTTCTGAAATGAGACTACTATGGAAGAAAAGAAATAAGAAAAAAACGGAGGGCTGGGTAAGTAGATTAAAGGGTCAAGTGCTGGCTTCATGAGCACAAGGACCTGAATTTGGACCCTCAGCACCCATGTAACTGCCAAGCATGGCAGTGAATTCTTGCATCCTCACAGCTGGGGATGTGGAAACAGGGGATCCCCGGAAACTCCAGCTGAATCAGGGGGCTCTGGGTTCAATGGGACACCCTGTCTTTTCGTATTACTTTTAAACATTTTTATTTATTTCTTTGTGAGAAGAGAGATAGAGACTCTGGGCACCTAGACCCTCTAGCCACTGCAACAACCTCCACACACACGTGCCACTGTCGGGCATTGCTAAACACGGCTGGGATGTGAAGAAGCTGGCCTGGGCTGTTGGACATGGCGGGGACCCTGGGCTTCAGGGGTTGCAGCTGGCCTTGTCGTCAGGAACCCACTCAGGCGATGGAACTGCCCTCCCTTCTCAAGGTTGTAGTGTGCCCCATCTTTGCCCAGAGTGGCAGAACTGGCAGGCTCTCCCCCTTATCCCAAAAGCACCTGAACATTCCATAGTCAGGTTTGTGCCCCACCCTCCCACATTTCCTGACCTTGTGGCTAGCTACCCAAGAGACCCTTATATGGTAGTAAACAGTCTCCCTGCAGCTGTGGCCATCCAATATGTGGCTGAAGTCACGTAGCTTTGCCCCCCACTTCTGTATCTCCCTTGCAGCTTCTCCCTCGCGACTTCTGCCTTCCAACACCAGCCAATTAGATAGCAACCCATAAACCTATGTATCCAATCGCCTTATAGTCTGTATGTGCCTTCTCCACCTTTCTCAAGTGTTTATAAACCCACTTCCCTTTTGAATAAATGAGAGCGCACTATCCATCAGATTGTCTCCCAGGTAGTTCATTGCCCACCACACTCACCTGCCCCAGGACCCTGCTTCCCCCGCCCCTCCTGTGCCCAGGACATTGGTGGCCAACAATCCCTGGGAACAGTGAGGACCCACATGCCACTTTGTGCATCTGGCTTCATGTAGGTACTGGGGCATAGAACCTGGACTGGCAGGCTTTGCAAGCAAGTGCCTTTAACAGTTGAGCCAGCCCTTGACAGACCCTGTCTCAAAGAATAAAGGAGACGTTGGGCATGGTGTCTCACGCCTTTAATCCCAGCACTCAGGAGGCAGAGGTAGTGAGTTAGAGGCCACCCTGAGAAAACAGAGTAAATTCTGGGTCAGCCTGGGCTAGAGTGAAACCCTACCTTGAAAAAAAAAAAAAGAATAAAGGAGACTACATAGTGAATTCCAGGTCAACCTAGGCTAGAGCAAAACCCTACCTTGAAAAGAGAGAGAGAGACAGAGAGAAAATAAAGTGAAGAGCAATTGTGTGCACACTTGTATGCATACATTGTGCTAATGCACACACACATCACACATACATATATATGCAAAAAAAGAAAGAAAATAGAGAAACCAGATGCAGAAAAGAAATAGCACACACCCATCGTCAAATCAGGAACCGAACTACATACCCGTCTTCTGAAATGGTCTGCCAGGAACAAACAAGGTTCCAAATGCCCACAAAACCCATTAATTCAAAGTACAAGAAACTAGAATGAAAAAAGTCTCTGTTTTAAATCTGCTTTACCATCACCTGTGGGATGATTTATTTATTTAAGGCAAAGAGAGAGATAGGTAGAAAGAGAAAGAGAGAGAATGGGCATGCCAGCACCTCCACTCACTGTAAACGAACTCCAGACATGCCTTATATGGGTCCTGGGGAATTGAACTGAGGTCCTGTAGCTTTGCAGTGCCTTACTAAGTCATCTCTCCAGCCCACACCAGTGGGATTCTTAAAAAGATGATAGCAGGCTGGAGAGATGGCTTAGTGGTTAAGGCATTTGCCTCTGAAGCCAAAGGACCTAGGTTCAATTCCCCAGGACCCACGTAAGCCAGATGTACTAGGGGCACATGCATCTGGAGTTCATTTGCAGTGGCTAGAAGCCCTGACGTGCCCATTCTCTCTTTGCCTGTCTCTCTTCTATCTCTATCTCTATCTCTCTCTCTGCTTGCAAGTAAATAAACAAATAAATAATTTTTAAAAGATGACAGCACATCTCAGACTGTGATAATAGCAAGGGCTTTGGATTTTGGATTTCTTTCACATTGGCATGAACAAGACTGGCCCAGTCTACAGCCTTTACCAGTCCAGAATGACCTGATGCCCAGAATCAAGCTGGCAACAGGATGGAGAACAAAATGCCTGGAGCAAGAAGAGCCTCTGGTTGTAGAAGCAATGCCTCTGCTGAGTTGCTCTACACGGGTCCAGAAACACTGCACAAGGCTGCGATTGTTCACGTTTTGCGTGATCTTCTCCAAAGTGTATATTTTATTTTTTATTTTTATCTGAGAGAGAGAGAATGGAAGAGGCAGAGAGAGAGAGAAAAAAATGGGTGCACCAGGGCCTCTAGCCACTGCAAAGGAACTCCAGACACATGGGCCACCTTGTGCATCTGGCTTACTGTGGGTACTGTATTGAACCTGGGTCCTTAGGCTTTGCACGCAAGCGACTTAACCACTAAGCCATCTCTCCAGCCCCAAAGTGTATATTTTCACAAAGAAAGTTGACGGTTGAAGCACGTGACTTTATGCAGCATCTTGTAGTTTGTTATAGGCCGCATCAAGTGCCGAGTGCTTTCCACAACGAGTAAGGTCAAGGCATGGGTCCATTCCTCACGAAAGGAACCAGAAGATTAGAATAGTTAACAAACCCTCGTCCTGTAAGTGACAGAGTGAGAATTTAACCCCTGCTGCAGGAGAGATGGCTTGACAGTTAAGGCACTTGCCTGTGAAGCCTAAGAACCCAGGTTCGATTCCTCAGTACCCATATAAGCCAGATGCACAAGGTGGCTCATGTGTCTGGAGTTTGATTGCAATGACAAGAGGACCTGGTGCACCAATTCTCCCCACCCACCCTGCTTTCTTTTTCTTTCTCTCATAAATAAAAGAAAATTAACCTCAGCTGCGGAGACTCCCAAGCTCATAGAAATCAGCATCACTGGTGGGCAGAGAGGAAGGTCAGAGGTCTAAATGTGCAAGATGATGGTCCGCAGAGACCTGAGCCAAGGTGGCAGAAGCTGGTCACACACAGCTGATAGACATGAACAGAGGACAAAATAGAAGAGCTGGAAGACGCAGGGGCAAAGTTCAGGTCAGAGAAAACGAAACCATCTGTCCAAACAAATTAAGTTTCTGCCTGTGTGACCTATGACAGTGCCTTCAAAAACTACAAGAGTAGTAATTGTCAGATTTGGACAAACTGTTTAGAAAGATTGGATTTCAAATAAAAGCCAGATGGCAAAGTGAAAGTCAAAAGGGGAGGGTTGGGTCCCAGAAGTGACGGGGATACTGCCGGATGGCAGGGACAAGCCGTAAGCCTCTGACTGCTCTGACGGACAACATGGGTTTCAAACCTTGGCCCCTGCCAAGCCTGCAGGATGATGGCTGGGGGCGGGGGGAGGGAGGTGCAGGGTTCATGCCACTGACCACACACTGCAGAGTGACATGCAGCTCTCTCTGTGGGATAGATTCACTTACTAGGATGAACGACCTTTCCAAGCAGGGTATAACAGCCAGACAAAACCAGGGTAAGAGAGAAAGACTAACGGGCAGGTGGGAGCATATTAGACAGAAACAACTCTGGCTGCCCATGGCCAACATGTGCAAGGCTCTCTCTGTGTGGGAGCTTCCTGCAGACAGCCCCAGGTCATGCCACACTCTATTCCTGGGACAGATCTCTGATTTCTCTCCACTTTATTATTTTTTAAAATATTTTGTTTATTTATTTAAGAGAGTGCAGTTAATGGGTTGCACCAGGGCCTCTAGCCACTGCACACAAACTCCAGACGCATTCACCACCTTGTGCATCTGGCTTATGTGGGTACTGGGGAATCGAACCTGGGTCCTTAGGCTTCGCAGGCAAGTGCCTTAACCATCTTTTAAGCCATCTCTCCAGCCCATCTCCACTTTATTTTACTGAGGCAGAATCTCTCACTTGAATCCAGAGCTGCCCGTCCCCTAGCCCGCTTTCTCAAAGGGCCCATCTGTGCCTCCCAAGCATTAGGGTTACAGTCCAACCCAGCCAGCATTTACATGGGTGCTAGGGATCCAAACTCTGATCCTCACACTAGAGGAACAAGTGTTTTATCCACTGAGTCATCTCCGCAGTCCAGAACCTGTGGCTTCTCCTAACTGAATGGAATGTAGACAAGGAGGAGGAAAACAAGAGGCAGGAGGATTGCCACAGACCCAGGTTTGAAATGGAGGCTCAGGGAAAGTTGTTCTTAACTTCCATTGACAACCTCCATATACTATGATTATATACTATTATTATAATACCCACACCCCACCTTCAGTTCTCCCCCTCCACTGCATCCCTTCTTCCTTCCAACTAGTCTCTCTTCTATTTTGATGTCATCATCTTTTCCCTCCTATTATGCAGGTCTTGTGTAGGAAGCATCAGCCACTGTGAGGTCATGAATACCCTGGCCATTTCGTGTCTGGAAGACAATAATGCAAAGAAAGCACTCCTCTCCTTCTTTTGGCTCTTACATTCTTCCTGTCACCTCTTCCACAATGGTCCCTGAGCCTTAGAGGCTGATGAAGACAAGGTTTTATTTTATTTTATGAGAGAGACAAGGAATGCTCCAGGGCCTCTAGCCACTCACTGCAATCAAACTCTTCCTACCTCTGCCTCCCAAGTGCTGGGATTAAAGGCCTGTGCCACCACACCCAGCTCCTCCTGTGTTTTAAAAAATATTTTATTTATTCATTTGAGAGAGAAAGAGAGAGTGATCATGGGCACCCCAGTGCCTCTTGTCCCTACAAATGAACTTTAGATGTATGTGCCACTTTGGCATCTGGTTTTTTGTTTGTTTGTTTGTTTTGTGAGGTAGGGTCTCACTCTGGTCCAGGCTGACCTGGAATTAACTATGTAGTCTCAGGGTGGCCTCAAACTCACAGTGATCCTCCTACCTCTGCCTCCCGAGTGCTGGGATTAAAGGCGTGCGCCACCACACCCAGCTGGCATCTGGTTTTATGTGAGTACTAGGGAATCAAACAAGAACCAGCATGGTCTGCAAACACCTTTAACCACTGAGCTATTTCCCTAATCACCACCCATGTCTCCTGTGTTTTCAGAAGTTCCTGAGGTCATTCCTAGGCACAGTCACATACGAGAAGTGCGGGCCTGAGGTAAAGCTGTAGCTTATCTCTTATTCTTCCAGAACCTGAGGTGTGCACAACACTAACCACTGAGCCTAAATGTACAGGTCGTGCATTGCACAAAGGCAGGCTGAGAATAAGGCTGACATGTGACATCTGTCTTGAAAAAAAGGAATGCCTCTTTGGTACCATGCTTGCCAAGTTATGGACCAAAGTCTTGTGGCTTAGCCATGGACCTGAATACCATAGCTCCATACTCCTTCCTTATCTGTAACTCTGAAATCCAGAAATCTTTGAAAACCAAAAGTTGTTTTTTTTCCCCCACAAATTTGCAACAAGCTCACTTGACAGTAAAACCTGACCTCAGCTAACATGAGACTAATTATAGGCTGTGTTTGTCCTACTTAGTGTGAAGATCCGTGCGTTTCCTGTGGCAATGTTCATGTTTTATGTAGGGGAACAACCTCGTTCTCTGTTGGGTTATTGGCTGTGCATGCTAATTGCATTGTAGTTGGAAAATTCTGCATACTACATCATACCTGCTCCAAAAGGTTCAGCTATCAAGTGGGAACTTGTACCACCACCACTTTTCAGATGGGGAAACTGAGGCTTGTTAAGGCAGAATCACAGCCAGGCTTATCTGTGAGGGACCCAAGGTAGAAACATGTGATCTTTCTTCACCACACCCACTTCCAACCAGCTTGTGGGAGAGATGCTGCTGGGGGAACAGCCTAGCTTCTTTCACAAGCAAGGAAAAGGGGAGGGCACGGGGGTGTAGATTCAATCACCTACCTCTGTGAGTTCTGCCATCCCAGAATGCTCCACATCTGAGCTGCATCATTGCGCACCAGGTCCCACGTGTGCCCTTAGCATCCAGCCCAAGGTCAGGCACCAGTGCTGGACTTGCCCATCACCTTCAGCCTCACATCGTGATACTGCAAGGGAATGAAAGTGAGGGGACTCTTGGAGGATCTGTGGATAAGGGTCCAGGTTGTCCTCTGGCCTCCACACATAAGCACACACATGTGAGCGCTCTCTCTCTCTCTCTCTCTCTCTCTCCTCTCTCTCTCTCACACACACACAGAGAGAGAGAGAGAGAGAGAGAGAGAGCTTGTCTTGTTTTATAATTGCATTGTGAAAATACTTTACACATTTTAGATCTTCAGGTCTTGTGTCAAAGATGTTTTGCCGATATTTGCTCCCAGTCCGTGGCTGGCCTTTTCATTTGCTTTGGTCTTTTGGTTAATAGCTGAATTACAATGTCTTTCAAAGAACAAATGTTTTTGATTTCTATGAAATTTGAATTCATTAGTTTTTGTTTCATGGTTAGGCCGTGTGTGTGTGTGTGTGTGTGTGTGTGTGTGTGTGTCCTGCTTTGAATTTTCAGAAATATCCCCCAAAAGTCCCCAGGCTATGGTGTTACTGCAAACCTTTATGAGATGGGCCTTGGACTGAAGAAATGGCTCAGTGGGTAAAGTTCTTGCCTCACAAGTGTGAGGACTGGAGTTTGGATCCCCACTACCCATGTAAAATGTTGGTTGTGGGGCTGGAGAAATGGCTTAGTGGTTAAGGTGCTTGTCTATGAAGCCTAAGGACCCATGTTCAACTCTCCAGGTCCCATGTAAGCCAGACGCACAAGGTAACACAAGCATACAAGGTTGCACATGCACACAATGTGGTACATGTGTGTGGAGTTCAAGTACAGTGGCTAGAAGACCTGGCACACCAATTCCCTCTCTCTCTCTCTCTCTCTCTCTCTCTCTGTTGGGGTTGTGTGTGTAATGTTGGTTGTGGTGGTATACACTTACAATCCCAGCACTTGGGAGGCAGAGACAGTAGTGGGGGCGGGGAATCCCTGGGGCTTGCTAGCTAACTAATCTTACCAAATCAGTGAGCTCCAGAGAGACTCTCTGAATGAACAAGGTGGAAAATAACTGAAGAACTTGGCTCATACATGAACATACACATATGTACATGTACATGAACATACACATATGAACACACACATACATATACCGTACACATCCCCACACACACAAACATGCATACCCATACCACACACATATGGACACACACACAAACACATACCACACACATAAACATACATCACACTCACACACACAAACACCATACACACACTGGAAGTGTACCCTTGAAGGGGATATAGGGACCCTGGTCACTTCCTGTTTCTTTCACTTTGCAGTCACATGAGGCCAACTGACCAGGGACTAGGACCTCCAAAACTGTGAGCCAAAATGGGCCTTTCCTCTTTTTGGTATCTAAATTCCTCTTTCAGGTATTTTGAGATAATAACAGAAAGCTAACATATGTCCCTATAAGAAATCTTTGCCCTTAGGCTGGAGAGATGGCTTAGTGGTTATAAGGCACTTGCCTGCAAAGCCCAAGGACCTAGGTTCACTTCCCTGGTACCCACATAAACCAGATGTGGCTAGAGGCTCTGGGATGCCCATTCTCCCTCTCCCTCTTCCTCCCCTCTAATAAAAATAAAATCTTAAGGAATAAAAAGAAATCTTTGCCCAACCTGAAGTCTCCAAGACTATTTTCTAATGGAAGTGTTAGAGTTGTAGTGCAGATGCTTAAGCCTATGTCCATTGAGTTCGTTCATTTCATATACACATGAGGCAAAGGCCATCATTCAAACCATATGCATCATTCCAGCTCGATTTTCTCACAGAGCTGGGTTTGTTTTAATTGTTTTTTATTTGAGAGAGATAGAGAGAGAGAGAGATAAAGAGAGAGAGAGAATGAACGCACCAGCAGCCTCTCAGCTGCTGTGAACAAACTCCAGACACGTGCGCCCCCTTGTAGGCATGTGCGGCATTACGCCCTTGTGTCACTTTTTGCATCTGGCTAAATGTGGGACCTGGAGATTGGAACCGGCGTTCTTAGGCTTGGCAGGCAGGTGCCTTAACTGCCAAGCCATCTCTCCAGCCCAGAGCTGGACTTTTTACCATGTTGATGCCTATCAAATCTCAAGCTATCACACACTGTGGGAATCTTTCTGTTGATCCCTCTGCCTTGAAGTCAGGCAGTATCGTGTCCTGGCTGCCAAGATATGTCCAACACCCTTTATAGGAATATAATAAAGTCAGCAATCAACACTGCACAACCACATACTGAAAATCAAGTTAAAAGTTTCCCGACCTACAAAAGCATCCTCCCAGCACTCGGGAGGCAGAGGGAGGAGGATGCTGAGAGTTCGAGACTTTTACTCTTCCAGGTCAGCCTGGACCAGAGTGAGACCCTGTGTTTCCCGACTGGCATAACCCCAGGCTTAATGGCAGTGGGCAGAAGGATGCTTCTCTAAAGGCTGATGCTGGGGTGGGGTTTTGTAAATGTTCATTATTCCATTGAAACAGTGAACTTGCTAAGATTTTATTAAGGATTTTTGGTTCTATTTCTATTGACTGATTTTTTTTTTTTTTTTTAGTGGATTGGATAGAGAGATGGCCCAGTCTATAAAGTGCTTTTATCAGAAGCATGTGTACAGATTCCCAGTACTCATGTCAAAAGCCAGGTACTGCACACACCTGTAATCCTAGCATTGGGGAGGCAGAGACAGGAGGATCCCTGGGGCTTGCAGGCTACCTAGTTGAGTTGAACTAGTGTTCAGTGATAGACCCTGTTTCAAACAACAACAGCAATAATAATATGATATAATATGATAATGATGATGATGGTGATGTAGAGAGCAAGTGAAGAAGACACTTCATGTCAACCTCTGGCCTCCACACAGACACACATACATGCACACATACATATATGCCAAAATACATATGAACACACATAAACACATGTACATCACACACATGCACATGCAAAAAATTTATTTAGGGGCAATAGAGATGGCTTGCCTGAAAAGCCTAAATACCCATGTTCTACTCTCCAGATCCCATGTAAGCCAGACACACAAAGATAAGGCAAGCACAAGGTCACATATGCCCACTAGGTGGTGCAAGCGTCTGGAGTTGGATTTCAGTAGCTGAGGCCCTGGCATGCCAATTCTCTCTCTCACTCACTCTCTAAAACAAAGATTAAAAAATATTTCAGGCTAGAGAGATGGCTTAGCAATTAAGGCACCTGCCTGCTAAGCCTAAGAACACCTGTTCGATTCTACAGGTCCCACGTTTAGCCAGATGCAAAGTGATGCAAGGGCACAATGCCACACTTGACCACAAGGGGGCAGACATGTCTGGAGTGTCTGGAGTGTCACAGCAGCTGAGAGGCTGCTGGCGTGCACATTCTCTATCTGCCTGACTGTCTCTCTCTTTCTGACTTTCTCCAAAAAAAAAGATTTAAAAATATTTTTAAAAAATTTATTTAGAGACTGTGGAGCTGGCTTAGGTGATAAAGCACTTGCCCTGCAAACATGAATGCCTTTCAGATCCGCAGGACCCATGTAAAATCAGATGTTGCAGTGTGAGTCTCTGTAATTCCAGTGGGCCTAAGAGAAGACAGGCAGAACAGGAGAACTGCCCAAAAGCTCAGGGCCAGATGGCCTGGTGTGTGCAGCAGTGGACATTAAGCAAGGAGAAAAGCAAGGACCAACACCTGATGCTGAGCACCATGGCACACACACGCCCATGGCACACCCATGCTCCCTGACACACAAATAATACACACACACAAAATTTTTTGGAGCTGGTAATTACTGACACACATCTCAAGCCTCTTTTGTGGTTATCTACATTGTCTTAATTTTTTGTATGTCTGGCAACTTTTTTATTTTATATTTAATTTAATTTAATTAATTAATTTGAGAGAAAGAGGCAGAGAGAGAGAGAGAATGGGCACACCAGGGCATCCCGCCACTGCAAACATACTCCAGATGTGTGCACCCCCTTGTGCATCTGGCTTATGAAGGTCCCAGAGAATCAAACCGGGGTCCTTTGGCTTTGCAGACAAATGCCTTAACCGCTAAACCATCCCTCCAGCCCTCTGGCAACTTTTAATTTAATTCTTGATGTGAGTTTCCAGTACAGATTAGGATGTGCTGGATTTCTGTAGCAGTGGGTATTAGACATTTCCTGGTACACATTACATTACCTATGGATTAGAGTGGTTATTTTTCAGTACTGGGGATTGAACCTAGGGCCCCATGCATGCTAGGCAAATGCTCTACTATTGAGCTACACCCCATCCTTTTTGAGATTTGTTATAAACTCATTCAGGATGGATCTAGAATACCCTTTATTCTAGAGCTAATTTTGCCCCAGATGGAAGGTGGGGCCTTTCTTCAGATTCAACTTTATTCCATGAATACTCAGTGAGGTCTTTTACTCTGGGTAGAGGCAGCTCAAATAATTCCTGGCATTGTGTAACCGCTGGGAATTGTTTTCCTATAGCACCCCAGAAATTGTCCTTACCTTACAAATCACTTTTGTCTGGCCTTCAGGATTTTACTCTATGCATGCACATGCGTGGTCTTCATTCAAAGGCTCCAAAGACCCTCTCTCCAAACCCCTGAAACTCTCCCTTTAGTACCTTCTCTTCACTGGCCGGTGCCTAATCCTAACAGCCCAGCCCTTTCAGAAGTCCATCTCTTTCCTCAGCTCACAGGGACTGCAGACATTCTCCTCTGCAGGGTAGTCTGGGCATTAATTCCGTCCACACGGAAAACCTTCACAATGGGGCTGAGAATGCAACTCGGTAGAGTGCTTGCCTGACGCATATGAAGCCTTGGGTTTGATCCCCAGCCAGCACCCTATAAACCAGGCACTTGGGAGGTAGAGGCAGGAAGATCAGAGGTTTAAAGTCACTCTTGGCTACACAGTAATTTTGAAGTCAGCCTATGCTATGTAAAACCCTGTGTAAAAAATAAAATTAAGCTGGGTATGGTGGCACATGCCTTTAATCTCAGCACTCGGGAGGCAGAGCTAGGAGGATCGCTATGAGTTTGAGGCCACCCTGAGACAACATAGTGAGTTCTGGTCAGCCTGGGCTAGAGTGAAACCCTACCTCGAAAAAACAAAATAAATAAATAATTATTATAATTAATTAAATTAAAAGAAAGTTTTGGCAATGTCAGACCTCATCTCCATTCCCTTTCCTTGGGGATACAACAGATCCCTGGTCCAAGGTCTAAAAATAATTGTTTACTATATTTTGCCCATTTTCCTAGTTTTAAAAAATCATCAAAATTTTAATAATTCTGGTTCTACTCATGCTCTCATAGTCAGAGGCAGAAATTTGCCTCCTGTAATAGCTACAGTGAAGCCCACATCCCATGTGGAACTAGATCATTAATCCCATAACACTGAAGATTTGGTGATACTTCTCTAATTTATTATTATTATTTTTGTTGTTGTTTTGTTTATCGAGGTAGGGTCTCATCTAGCTGACCTGGAATTCACTATGTAGTCTCAGGGTGGCCTCAAACTCATGGCGATCCTCTTAGCTCTGCCTCCTGAGTGCTGAGATTAAAAGGATACACCACCACACCCGGCTGATCCTTCTCTAATTTTAAAATTACTTTTTCTTGCACATTTGTGTGTGGTGTATGCATGTGTTTCAACCATCATAATACCGCATTCAGTCCCCTGGGATGGGGTGGAGGCCCACTTGCCCGGAGAGTCCAGAGGTCAGTTTGGGCTAGAGCAAGACCCTACCTTGAAAACAAAACAAAACAATCATAAGAGATGAATGAATGAAACATGCTAACCTCTACCTACCTCTACCCACCTTCATTTTCTGTACCAGGTTTTCCTTGTTTTGATACTTCAAGAGAAAGCAAATAGCATCAGTGAACCCAAAAGAAAAGAAATTTAACAGTCTTTTAAAATTTTATTTTATTTATTGACCATTTAATTTATTTGAGGTAGGGTCTTGCTCTAACCCAGGCTGACCTGGTATTCACTATGTAGTCTCAGGCTGGCCTTGCACTCACAGTGATCCTCCTACCTCTGCCAATAGAGTGCTGGGATTAAAGCTGTGTGCCATTGTTTTATTTTTTTTAGATATTTTATTATTTATTTATTTGTGAGAAAGAACAAAAAAGACAAAGCGAAACAGAGAATAGGCACACAAGGCCTCCAGCCAATGCAAACAAACTCCAGATGCATGCACCACCTTGTGCATCTGGCTTTATGTGGGTACTAGAGAATCGAACCTGGGTCCTTTGGCTTTGCAGACAAGTGCCTTAAGCACTAAGCCATCTCTCCAGCCCAATTTTTTTTTTTTTTTTTTTTTTTGAGGCAGGGCCTCACTCTAAACCATGTTAACCAGAAACTCACTCTGTAACTCAGGCTGGCCTGAACGTATGGTGATCTTCCTACTGGGGCCTCCTGAGTGTTTGAACTAAAGGCATGTACCTCACGCCCAGTGAGGGCCTAGGAGGGCCTGAGACGGTACAAATTTGATTCCCCAGAACCCACATAAAAAGCTGGGTGTGGCCATGCATGTCTGTATCGCCAGTCTGTGGAAGGCAGAGACCTGAGAATTGCTGGGGCTCACTGGCCAAGAAATGGTAGCTCTGAGTTGAGGGAGAGACCCCACTTGAAGGAAATACCCAGCTGAGCACCAGAGGCGGGCACCCTAAGTTCTCCTCTGGCTGCTGAACTCACACACGGTGCATGCATCTGCATATACACATGCATGCATACTCTACACACACACAAATAAGTGATTGAAGAAGACATCCAATGTTGGCCCCTGGCCTTCATACACACGTGCGCGCACACACACACATGTGCACCCACACATAAAGCAAATATAGACATACACCATATGCACATACAAAATTTAAAAAATATTTTTGGGATTTTCAAGGTAGGGTCTCACTGTAGCCCAGGCTGACTTGGAATTCACTCTGTAGTCCCAGGCTGGCCTCAAACTCATAGAGATCCTCCTACCTCTGCCTCTCATGTGTTGAGATTAAAGGTATGTGCCACCTTGCCCAGCAAAATAAAAAAGTATTTTTTTCTTAGTTTTTCGAGGTAGGGTCTTGCTCTAGTCCAGGCTGATCTAGAATTCACTATGTATTCTCAGGATGTCCTTGAACTCAAGGCAATTCTACCTCTGCATCCCAAATGTTGGGATTAAAGGTATGAGCCACCATGCCCTTTTGTTTTGTTTTGTTTTGTTTTGTTTTGTTTTGTTTTGTTTTTGTTTTTGTTTTTGTTTTGTTTTTTGTTTTGTTTTGTTTTTTTGGTTTTCCGAGGTAGGGTTTCACTCTAGCTCAGACTGACCTGAAATTCACCATGTAGTCTCAGGGTGGCCTCAAACTCACAGCGATCCTCCTACCTCTGCCTCCCGAGTGCTGGAATTAAAGGTGTGCACCACCACACCCGCATGCCCTTTTTTTGAGGTAGGGTCTTGCTCTAGCCCAGGCTGACCTGGAATTCACTATGTAGTCTCAGGATGGCCTCAAACTCACAGCAATCCTCCTACCTCTGCCTCCTGAGTGCTGGGATTAAAGGCTTGTGCCACCATGCCCAGAAAAAAAATATTATTATTATTATTTTTTTTTTTTTTGGTTTTTCGAGGTAGGGTCTCACTCTAGTCCAGGCTGACCTGGAATTCACTATGTACTCTCAGGGTGGCTTCGAACTCTTGGCGATCCTCCTACCTCTGCCTCCCAAGTGCTGGGATTAAAGGCGTGAGCCACCACGCCTGGCAAAAGAAATATTTTTAACAATAAATTTTTCTAAAGATTTTTCTAATTCCTCAGAAATTACGTAGTGCCAATATGGATATTATGACACAAAAATCCTTTCATTTCCTTTTAGAGGAGAGTCGGTTAAGATTTAGTGGGCAGAACAAAGGCTATGAACAATTCGCAGCTCTCCTGGCAGCGTTTCCATGTTGTCTCCAGAAAGCCGAGAGTCATTGCTATCGCCCGTGGGAGTAGGAGGAGATATTTCTCCAGATTGCCGGCACTGGACTTCACCACCTTAATTTACCTTCTTTCTTCAAAACCGTGAGCAGCGGTGCCTAGAAAATGGTTCCATTTATTTTTTTTCTTCTTATATTACAAGGGGAAATCGAGCATTTTCCCATCAGATAATTAAATCCCTGAACTTCCTTCTGTACAAACTGTTCATCAACCTTGATGACATATCAAGTGAAATTATACTATCCTCTGCCTCCCTGGGTGCTGGGATGACAGGCATGTGTCACCACGCCAGCTCTACATGGGTGGTAGGGATCTGGCTTAAGTCTCTACCCACTGAGCCATCTTCCCAGCCGCTTATTTGTATTTTTTTTTTTTACCACCTGCAAGTACAGTTTGTCACCATGGCTTGTGTCCTCTTGGCATAGCTGCCTGTAGGACATGTTGACAGCTGGGTCTCCCCTCCTTCTGCACATGCTCAGTATGCCTGTAATGCCGCTACCCTCTTCTTCAAGCCTAGTGCTGTGCTTGTGCTGTAGTTACCCTTGCATTGCTGGGACAAAACACCTGACCAGAAACGGTTGATGGAAGACAATGGCTTATTTCAGCTTAAGGTCTGGAGCAGAGACTCCAGCAAGTAGAAGATAGTAGCAAGAGTGAGCGGAACCCTGGCAAGGAGGAGTTGGATATGAGTCCAAATCCCGCCCCCGAGAACACACCTCCTCCAGCAAGGCTCCACCTCCACCCAAAGTGCCACCAGCTGAGGACCAAACATTGAAAACACAGGAGTTGATGGGGGACACCTGATTTAAACCAGCACAGCCTGACACACAGATTTACTCATTTAAAGCAGTTACTGAGAACCTCCTGTGAACTTTATTGGAAACCAGATGTATGGATGAACACAGTAACCCAAACACTTTAGCAATCAGGTTTGCAGCTTGTGCCACTCATATTTTAAGGTTTGATTTGTAAACATTTATGCTTGCTTGCTAAACCATGCCTCTGGGAATGTACAAGAAAGTTTCCTTTTCATTTATTTTATCTGTATTTATTTATTTAAGCTATAGTCATTTGTGTATGTGTAATACTATGTTTAGGAAAGAAAGCTGACTCCCCAGTCAGTAAGTAATGGAACTGAATCTGTATGTGCGGTGTATGCACACATAGGTGCCCATGCTGTATCCCATTGTGCTTGCCTGCACTGGACAGAGGGGAGCATTGGGTGTCCCACTCCACTGCTCTTCTGCCCATCCTTACTTGAGCCAGACTGTCTTCCTGATTGCAGAGCTTGCTGTGTTTTCTGGAAATTCTCCAGTTTCTGTTCCCCAATGGGACTGGGGTTATACACATGCCTGGCCATGCCCAGCTGTTTCCGTGGGTTCTGGGATGAACCTTGCGCATTCTCTCAGGCTTCCTCAAGCCCTCATGTTTGCACAGGAAGTGCTCCTAACTGCTGAGCCATCTCTGCAGCCCAAACATTTCCCTACAGAGGAGCTTCCATCTGATTCAAGGTAGCCCTTCCCCTACTACGGAAGTCCTTGCAGCTGTGCGGTCCTGAGTTAAATTATTCCAGTGCCTTCTTGTTCTAAAAGAATGGCTAGGGCTGGAGAGATGGCTCCACAGTTGAGGTGCTTGCCTGCAAAGCCTAGTGACCCTGGTTTGAATCCCCAGTATCCATGTAAAGCCAGATGCACAGTGAAGCATGTATCTGGAGCTTGTTTGCAGCAGCTTTGCAAACCCATTCTGTCTGTGTGTGTGTGTGTGTGTGTGTGTGTGTGTGTGTGTATGAATGAAAGGGTTTCGCTGGGCGTGGTGACACATGCCTTTTAGTCCCAGCACTCGGGAGGCAGAGGTAGGAGGATCGCCGTGAGTTTGAGGCCACCCTGAGAATACATAGTTAATTCCAGGTCAGCCTGAGCTAGAGTGAAATGCTACCTTGAAAAACAAAACAAAAGAAAAAAAAGAAAGGATTTCGAAGCTGCTGCTGCGCCACCACCACTTCTTACCGCCAGCGCTGCCTCTAGCTCCCTGAGCTCCAGGAGAAGGGGTAGGTAGGAGGTCTCTATACCATGGCTCTTACAAAGCAGACTGCCCGCAAATGCACTGGTAGTAAAGCACCCAGGAAGCAACTGGCTACAAAAGCGGTCGCAAAAATATACCCCCTACCAGAGGGGAGAAGTAACCTCGTCATTACATGCCTGGTACTGCGGCACTTCGTGACAATAGACGCTATCAGAAGTCCACTGAACTTCTGATTCCCAAACTGCCCTCCCAACATCTGGTGTGAGAAATTGCTCAGGACTTAAGACAGATCACTTTCCAAGTGCAGCTCTTGGTGCTGTGCAGGAGGCAAGTGAGGCCCATCTGGTTGGCCTTTTTGAAGATACCAACCTGGGGCTAGAGAAATGGCTTAGTGGTTAAGACGTTTGCCTGCAAAGTCAAAGGACCTGGGTGCGATTCTCCAGGACCCATGTTAGCCAGATGCACAAGCGGTTCATGAATCTGGAGTTCATTTGCAGTGCCTGGTGCAACCAATCTCTATCTGCCTCTTTCTCTCAAATAAATATTATATATATATAGAAAGAAAGAAAGAAAGAAAGAAAGAAAGAAAGAAAGAAAGAAAGAAAGAAAGAAAAAGAGAGAGGATAACAACCTGTGTGCTATGTGCTATCCATGCCAAATGTGTAACAATTACAAAGATATCCAGCTGGCACGCACATACGTGGAGAAGGTGCTTGAGTCCACTATGATGGGAAACATTTTATTCATAAAATTTTTTTTGTCTTCCTGTTATGGAATTCTGAATGTTTGATTTCCACCCCCCATGGGGTCAGAAGGTACCTAAGCATAGGACTGCAAGTGGCAAACTAGGAGTCAGGAATCAGGTATTGGCAGTTTCTCCGTTTTCACTTATGTGTGGATTTTTAATATTACAGTGGGGGTGTAAGGCATTACAAGTCAAAATATTGCAGTGAACAAGTTTCAACAGTTCAACTTTATTACAATTATAAATAAACCTGTTATTTTTTTTTTCTGGGGAAAAAAAAAAGAGAAAGGTTAACTTGGCTTGGGTTAGAGGTCAAGGTCAGCACAGCCTTCAAAGGTCAACCTGGCCAGCCATCTGGAGTACCAAGACAATCTTACGTTTCTTGATTCTGTGACCATCTTTCTCAAAGCTGTTCCGTTCTTTTCCTCTATAAATGAAACTTTTGTTCTTGCTCCCATTTCCTGTCTTCTCAGGTCCTCCCAACGTGAATCACATGTCATCTTTCTTTGACCCCTGCTCCTCTGTGGGCCTGTGTCTTTCCCTCCAGTGACTGAATTGAGATTGTCATTGGGCTGGGCATGTCGATCTTGAGTGATTTCCAATAGTCCTGTCCTTTCAAGCCCCGGAGCCCCCAACCCCGGCAGTGCTGGGTCTCCTTGTTCCAGGGAGTGAGCATCCAGCTCCTGCCAGCACTCCTGAGGCCATCTTCTTCTTGGTCTTGCGTTACAGGACCTGCTTCTGTGCCTCGGCCTCCACTCAGGCTGTGCTGCGGACAGCTCCCTGTGCTAAGGCAATGAACTTCAACTCCGAGCTCTGCCAAATGCTGCTGAAAGACAATTCTAGCCGCAGGGTGTCTGGGAAAGGAGGCCGGCCAGAGCTGCTTTGGTCTTTGGTGGTGTGGAACTGAGGAGTTCTGAGGCCTGGCTGGCCATCCACTCTGGCCCTTATCCCCCAAGACCCCAAGAGCATGCTCAATGTCCAAGGGTTGCACTCCAGCCACTCTGGTTTGGATCCACCTCCCCACCTGGTGCAATCAGGTTCGCATCGCTGGCAGAAATCACCTGACCAAGAGCAGCTTTGGAGGAAAAGGGTTTATATCGGCTTATAGACTTGAGGGGAAGCTCCATGATGACAGGGGGAAATGATGGCATGAGCAGAGGGTGGACATCATCCCCTGGCCAACATAAGGTGGACAACAGCAACAGGAGAGCGTGCTAAACACTGGCAAGGGGACACTGGCTATAACACCCATAAGCCCGCCCCCATCAATACACTGCCTCCAGGAGGCGTTAATTCCCAAATCTCCATCAGCTGGGAACCTAGCATTCAGAACACCTGCGTTTATGGGGGACACCTGAATCAAACCACCACACTATCTCAGTGCCTCCCCAGCTGGATGTGTAAGTCTGAGTTCCATCTTTGATCCATGCTTCATTTTTGTTGTTGTGGATGGTGTGTGCATAGTGTGTACATGGCACATGCAATGTATGTGCAGATGTATTTCCCATAGGGCTCCTCCACATAGTTTCCCTAAGACAGAGTCATGCTGAACCTTAAACTCCCTGCTTTTGGTTAGACTGGCTGACCAGCAAGCCGCAACCATCCTCCTATTTCCACCCCACTCAGCACTAGGGTTACAGGAGTGTGTGACCACGCTTGACCTTCTACATGGGTGCTGGGGATCAAACTTGGGTCCTAATGTTTTTTTGGGGGGAGACAGAGAGAGAGGGAGAGGAAGACAGATAGAGATGGGTGCACCAGCAGACCCTCAGCTGCTGCGAACAAAATCCAGATGCATGTGCAGCATTGTGCCCCTTTTTGCATCTGGCTAAATGTGGGACATGGAGAATGGAACCGCTGGAGATTGGAACCAGCGTTCTTAGGTTTAGGAGGCAGGCGCCTTAACCACTAAGCCATTTCTCCAGCCCGGGTCCTAATGTTTGCATAGCAGACACTCTTACCCACTGAGCCATCACCCCAAATCCCTCCACTTCCCCTTTTAACACCCATGTCTTAATCTTTTACACCAACCCATACTGTATCCTTGACGCTTCCTTACAGATCTTCGGAAATCTGGGCAGAATTGGTTAACTTCGTAAAAAAAAAAAAATCTATTTACACTTAGGGATTGTGAGGAAGCCAGAAAAAAAGTATTTTAGATTTCAAAACTACATATGGTCTTCGTTTTATTTATTAACAGCTTTTATATTTTTTCAATATTATTCCTGAAAGCAGCTGTTTCTCTGAGTTCTCTTTCACACCTGCCTGTCACTTCGGATTTCCATTTGTTAACTTACAAATCTGAGTTGGAAAGTGATAAAAGGAGAGCCCAAGGTGATACCAACTCGGAATCTGACTTATGTGTCTGGGGGTTGCTCGTAGGCTCTGTGCACACCACGTAGGGTCACGGAGGAGCACTGGCTTATTCTCCACCCCTAAATTTTTTTTTTTGAGGTAGGATCTTACTCTAGCCCAGGCTGATCTGGAACTTACTCTGTAGTCCCAGACTAGCCTAAAACCCATGGAGATCCTCCCACCTCTGCCTCCGAGTACTGTGATTAAAGGTGGGTGTGCACCACCACATCTGACACTAAATACTATTTTTGAGAAAATAATCCAAACATAGCATTTACCAAACTAATGTTGTTATGTTTGTGTGTTTTTTCCTTCACTAATTTGTAAGACTATTAATGGAACCTTTTAGAAAAATTGTATATGTATAATGTGTGTGTGTGTGTGTGTGTGTATGTATGAGCATGTGCCAAAGCATATGTGTGGATGACAAAAGACAACCTTGGGGTCAGTCCTTCACCTTGTTTGAAGCAGGATCTCTTGTTGTTTGTCACTGTGTATGCCAGGCTAGATGTCCCCTGAACTTTCTGGGGATTCTCCTGTCTCCACCTCCTGTCCCGCCATAGGAGCACTGGGATTATAGACATGTGCTACAGGAATCTGAACTCAGGTCCTCACATTTGCAACTCAAGTGCTTTACCCACTGAGCAAACTCCCCAGTCCAGGACCAATTTTTTTATTTGAGAGTGAGAGAGAGAAAATGAGTATGTGTAGCAGACAGCTTCAGGTTCATGGAGATGAACTTCCAGACCAGGCACAGTTATGGAGGAAGGGATATTATTTATTGAAGCTTACAGATCCAGGGGAAGTTCCATAATGGCAGGAGAAGCAGCCTGCTCTCACAGGACCAGGCAAGAGAGAGAAAAACCAAGCCGCCAGCTACACAGCACACAGAGCAAAACTACAGCCAAGCCACAGCACACTCAGGAACTCCTATTAGGCACACTTTGCATATCTTTACAATGGAATCTCAAACCATCACCACACCTTAAGACCGGCCCCCAGTGACATTGCCTCTAGCAAGGTAATTGCAGATGCAAACTATAACTAATAAAATACTGAATATATTGGGGGACATATATTCAAACTACCACAGTATGCCAGGGCCTTCAGCCATTGCAAATGAACTCCAGATGTGTGTGCCCCCTTGTGCGCATATATGACATTGTGCACTTACATCACTGCATCTGGCTTATGTGGGACCTGGAAATTTGAACATGAGTTATTAGGCTTTGCAGGCAAGCGCCTTAACTGCTAAGCCATCTCTCCGGCCCAGGACCTTTTTTTTTTTTTTTTTGGTTGTTCGAGGTAAGGTGTCACTCTAGCCCAGGCTTACCTGGAATTCACTCTGTATTCTCAGGGTGGCCTTGAACTCACGGCAATCCTCCTACCTCTGCTTCCCAAGTGCTGGGATTAAAGACATGCGCCACCACGCCCGGCTTCAGGACCATTTTTTAACCTACTAGTATACTTAGCATTATGCAAATAAACAATACATAATTAAATGGAAAAGCATTGTCTATTTTTACTTTCCAAACGTCTTAAGAAAGCCTGTTGACAGTTTTTATTGTGCGGGAATGTAACTCGGTTGGTAGAGTGCTGGTCTAGCCTGCACAAAGCCCTGAGCCTGATCACAGCACTGAAGAAACTGGGTGTAATGATGCACACTTATAATCCCAGTACTTGGAAGGTAGAGGCAAGAGGATTAGAAGTTCAAAGTCATCCTTGGCCACAATAGCAAGTTTGAGGCCAACTTAGGCTGAAGATCCTGATTCAAAAACTGAATAAGGGGACTGGAGAAGTGGCTTAGTGGTTAAACCATTAGTCTGCAAAGCTAAAGGACCCAGATCCAACTCTTTAGGACCCACATAAGCCAGATGCACAAGGTGGTACATGTATCTGGAGTTCATTTGTACTGACTCTCTCTTAAATAAATAACAAATGAATAAGGACTGGTGAGATGACTCAGTGGTTAAGGCACTTGCCTACAAAGCCGAACGACCTAAGTTTGATTCCCCAGTACCCATGCAAAGCCAGATGCACAAAGTGACACATGCATCTGGAGTTTGTGTGCAGTGGCAGGAGGCCCTGACGTGCCCATATATTCTCTCCCCTCCCCCCTTTCTGTGTCTCTCCTCACAAATAACTAACTAAATAAAAATGATTAAATAAAATTTTCTATTATCTTAGCATTGGGGACAATGCCACATACACTGACTTCTAGAGGGACAGTGAGAAGGACAATGTTATTTTCCTGGGTGGAAAAGGTTGTGATGTTTACTATGGATGACAAAGAGGGCCCTGTTCTACAAGACTGTGGCTCTTTAGGTTAAATTGCAAAGTGGCACACTCTTTATTGGGGAAGTTACAGGGGCAGAAAATAGCCACACCAAATAGACCTGTGTGGTGTGGGCTCACTCTTTAGTGGAAGCCATTACCATCTCCACAGTTAGTTTTACAGTGAACACAGCCCAGTGTGGGAATGGACAGTGCACAGCACAGGACTGACTTCCTGCTGGGCCCAGGGAACCTTAGGTCCAGGCAGCCTCATCTATCGGGGATCTGGCAGGACCTTGGAGACATTTTCAGGTGTGGATCAGTTTGGACGTACTGGATGAAATCTAAGTAAATACCCACTGGGCTGCGCATCCATCCATTCATTCATTCTACGGGAACACATTTTAAAAAACGTTTTCATTGGCAGTTTTCATACATGTACGTAACATACTTTGATCATAATCCCTCCAACTACCTCCTCTTACCCACCCTCCCCAAACCCCTTCCACTGAATGCCTTCTTTCCAACTACTTCCACTTTTACTTTGATGTCTTTTTCCCTCCTTCCACCATCCATGATGGAATGCTGGTGACCCCATATGTGCAGGTAACAATAGTCACTGTGATGTCATAAATGCAATGGCCACTCCATATCTTGACAACATTGTTCTAAAGCACAATTCTCCTATCCTCTGGTCCCTCTTCCATACTGTTCCCTGAGCCGAGGAGGGGGTGACATAGACGTGTCATTTAGCACTGAGCACTCCATAGTCACTTCTTCTCAGTACGCTGTCTAGTTTGGAATGCCCCCAGCAGTCAACACCAACTGCAAGAGAAGCGTCTCTGACCAAAGCTGAGAGCTGCACTAATCTATGGGCATAAGTATCAGCATTTGTTAGGCATAAAATATCCATTTATCCAGGGCTGGAGAGATGGCTTAGCGGTTAAGGCGCCTGCCTCCTAAGCCTAAAAACGCTGGTTCCAATCTCCAGCGGTTCCAATCTCCAGGTCCCACGTTTAGCCAGATGCAAAAAGGGGGTGCAATGCTGCACTTAACTACAAGGGGGCGCACTCATCTGGATTTCATTCACAGCAGCTGAGAGACTGCTGGCGCACCCATCTCTATCTGTCTTCCTCTCCCTCTCTCTCTGTTTCTCTCTCCCATATATATCCATTTATCCAACAACAGCAGTAACTTCTCTCCTGAGGCTTACGAATTTCCTAGTCTTTTTTGTTTGTTTTCTCAAGGCAGTGTTTCACTCTAGCCCAGGCAGACCTGGAATTCACTATGTAGCCTCAAGTTGGCCTTGAACTCACAGCGATCCTCCTACCTCTGCCTCCTGAGTGCTGGGATTAAAAGCATGCACCACCACACCCAGCTAGCCCCAGACTTTTGATTAGGTTTTCAGTACCAGGCATCCAGCAGACCACATATCCAATCAGAAAGCATTTGATTACTCCCATGACAGTCATGCCACTGGGCACATCCTGCCTGACGGGTCAGTTGTGAAGCTTGCAGGATCCACTTCTGGACAAGACTGTTGATGACTTTTCTCCCCCAGTAACCTGCATAGCACTTTCTAGCACTATGATAGCCAGCAGGGAGTTCCCACTTGATTTCTCAGCATCCTGCAATTGAAGCATTAGCATGGATTTTGAAGGGGCCATTCAAACAATGCCACATGGTAAGAACATAGCTTAATTTTTAAATATATTTTATTTATTTATTTATTTGCTAAAGAGAAAGAGGCAGAGAGAGAGAGAGAGAATGGGTGTGCCACTACAAATGAATTCCAGATGCATGCACCCCCTTGTGCATCTGGCTTACGTGGGTCCTGGAGAATCAAACCGGGTTCCTTTGGCTTTGCAGGCAAACACCTTAACTGCTAAGCCATCTCTCCAGCCCAAGAACATAGCTTAGTATCATGTTTAGATGCTGCTGTCTTGGTGCTTGCATAGATGATTCCATGACTCACTACTTTTCCTTGACTCCTAATGTGAGAACAAGCCTCCTATAATATACATGCCACTCGGGGGCCCAGAGAAATGACAACTGGGGGAGTGCCTAGTTGTCCTAACGATACTCCCCTTCATTAATCAACAAACTAAGCCTATGTGTAGTCTCACTCCTGATTATAAATATATAGCCAGGAATCTCCCAATATTTGGGAAAGCCATCCAAAGCAAGGGAAAGAGCAAAGAGAAAACAAAATCCAGAAGAAACAGAAATGACTAAAACAACAACACACCAGGCATGGTGGTGCACACCTTTAATCCCAGCACTTGGGAGGCAGAGGTAAGAGGATCGATGTGAGTTCAAGGCCAACCTGAGATTACATAGTGAATTTCAGGCCACTCTGGGCTACAGCAAGACCCTACCTTGAAAAAAAAAAAAAAACTTGTAAAATAACAACAAAATAAAAGCCAACAAGTAGAGCTGGTATCTTCTAAGAGGCAAGAGAGGAAATTGTTCACATAAAACAAGATATGCTCAGAACAAGGAACACACAGAGACTAAAAAAGGCTCTTGGAAATTAAAAATAGCCTAGCCAAAACAAATTCAGTTGAACAATAGGGAGATAAAGTTAAAGAAATCTCATAGAAAGAAGATTTAAGAATACAAAGACAGAAAAAAGAGATGAGAGAGGTGGTTCATCTCCCCAGGAGGTATAATATCCAACTACCAGGGATTCTGAGAACGTGAAGTAGTGAATAGGATATTAGCTAAAAATAGAGAAGTTTTCCCAGAAGTAGAGGAAAGATTCTGTGTTCAACACACTGAATACAAAACACCCACACCAAGAGGGTTTTATCATTATAAAATTTCATGACACCGGGAGCAAGCTTCTGGCAAAAGAGAATAGACTAGATAAATAAAACTACCATTTAATGGGAAGGCAAGTAATAAAAGTTATAATATAATATAACGGGGTGTCTTCTGGTTGAAGATGACATACTGAGCAATTGAGATTAAAAGCTCTGGTGCAGGAACCCCATCAAAATAGTAGCAAGGATGAATTAAAGAGGGTAAGGTCTAAACTGCAGAACTCGCTGGGATAGGACAGGAAAGCGGCCTGTATGAATAGGTTGTGATTGCTGCAAGGATGGAAAGGGGGTGACCTAGTAAGCAGGAAGGTGCCCCCTCCCAGGCCATATGGTACAGGTTCTTTCCTGTAGAAACTCCAGACTCAGCCAAGGACAGATGAAGGCCACAGAGCACAGGTTGATGGAGCTTGTAGAAAAATATCAGATGGGCTGGAGGGATGGCTTAGTGGTTAAGGCACTTGCTTGCAAAGCCAAAGGACCCAGGTTCAATTCTGCAGGACCCACATAAGGCAGATGCACAAGATGGCAAATGCATTTGGAGTTTGTTTGCAGTGGTTGGAGGCTATGATGTGCCCATGCTCTCTCTTTCTCTCCCCTGTCTTTCTCTCAAGTAAATAATTTTTTTTTTTTTTTTGGTTTTGCGAGGTAGGGTCTCACACTGGCCCAGGCTGACCTGGAATTAACTATGTAGTCTCAGGGTGGCCTCGAACTCTCAGCGATCCTCCTACCTCTGCCTCCCGAGTGCTGGGAACAAGTAAATAAATTTTTTAAAAGGAAAATGTATTTTAAAATAGAAAAGCATCAGATATCTAGGCTGGAGAGATGGCTTAGTGGTTAAGGTACTTGCCTGCAAAGCCTAAGGACATTGGTTTTATTCCCCAGTACCCACATAAAGCTGGATGCACAAGGTAGCACATGCATGTGGAGTTTGTTTGTAGTGGCTAGAAGCCACGGTGCTCTCCTTCTCTCTCTCTTTCTCTCTCTCTCTCCCTCCCTCTCTTTCTCTCTCCCTCTCTTTCTCTTTCTCTCTTTGTCTCTTTCTCTCTGTCTCTCAAATATAAATCTTTAAAACAGTCAGGTATGGTGGCATACACCTTCAATCCCAGCACTCAGGAGGCAGAGGTAGGAGGATCACTGTGAGTTAGAGGCCACCCTGAGACTATATACTGAATTGCAGGTCAGCCTGGGCTAGAGCAAGACCCTACCTTGAAAAACCAATTATATATATATGAAGAAATGCATCAGATGGCAGCCTTCCTCATTTGTCTGCAAGCTAGAACCTGAGAAATACCCTCTAAAGAATCAAACTACTGGGGCTCGGGTGGGACTCAGGTGGGAGAGCACTTGCCGAGCATGCACGAGGCCCTGGGTTCAATCTGTAGTACCTTATAAATCAGGTGTGGTGATGAGTCCCTATAATCTCAGCACTAGGAAGGGAGATAGAGACGGGAGGCTCAGGTATTCAAAGTCATATTGAGTTCGAGGCCAGCCTGGGATATATGTCTCACAAAAAGTTCAACTAGGATTGCTGATTGGACTCTCCTCTAGTGATGACTGGGTTTTTACACTGGAGAAAAGCAGCCCCATTCAGGCAGACTTTGGGATATAAACTTAGCTTCCTTGGTTGTTCCCAGCCCAGACATGCTTTAGTGAAATTATTTTCTGATGAGAGATAGAGCAGGAAGCAGGATATAGCCAACCTCTCATTCAGAGGAGAAGCCAGGAAAGACAGAAAATCCTGCCAATTATCTAAATGAATGAACCCAGCCTCTAAAGATGACAAGTCATCCGAGGAAACACTGGTGGCCAGAGGAGAATGAGCTGAGAGCAGAGAAGACAAGGGATCCTGGGCATCAGTGTGGGCCCACTCCCCATGGATTTGTGCATGTACTCAAGGAATAATGAACAATCATAATAACCATATAATAACCATAATAACAATAATGAATGAATAATGCAGCCAGGGTGTTATAGATAAGGCAATTAACAAAATAGAAAAGGCCCCATCCGCTGAGGTAGGAGGATCACCATAAGTTTGAGGTCAGCCTGAGTCTATTCGGTGAATTCCAGGTCAACCTGGGCTAGAGTGAGACCCTACCTCAAAAAAACAAAAAGCAGGGGCTGGAGAGATGGCTTAGCAGTCAAGGCATTTGCCTGAAAAGCCAAAGGATCCCAGTTCAATTCTCCAGGACCCATGTAAACCAGATGCACAAGGGGGTGCATGCATCTGGAGTTCGTTTGCAGTGGCTGGAGGCCCTGGCATGCCCATTCTCTCTCTCTTTCTCACTCTCTATCTATCTCTCCCTCCTTCTCTCTCTCTGTCTCAAATAAATAAATAAAATGTATTTAAAAAAAAAAAAAAAGCAAAGAAAGAAAAATCCCCATCCTTAAAGAAGGCATTGGGAAGAGCAGTGAGTGCAAAGGCCCAAGATGGGAGCAGGGGTTTTTAAAAACTTTATTTTAAGCCAGGCGTGGTGGCGCACGCCTTTAATCCCAGCACTCGGGAGGCAGCGAGGAGGATCACAGAGAGTTCGAGGCCACCCTGAGACTACATAGTGAATTCCAGGTCAGCCTGGACTAGAGTGAGACCCTACTCGCAAAACCAAAAAAAAAAAAAAATTATTTTATTTATGAGAAAGAGAGAGAGAGAGAGAGAGAGAGAGAATGGGTGCACCAGGACCTCCAGCCACTGACAATGAACTCCAGATGCATGCACCACCACGTGCATCTGATTCACGTGGGTTCTGGGGACTCGAACCTGGGTTCTTAGGCTTCTCAGGCAAGCATCTTAACTGCTAAGCCATCTCTCCAGCCCCCAGGAGTAGGCTTTGTATGTTGAAATATCTCAGGGTACAGTACAGTCTGGAAAGAGAACAAAGGGAAGAGGGCTGGCAGATAAGCTCAGATCTTGAAGCACCTTTGGTGTCATTATGAAGTCTGTACTATGAGGAGGTGGGCAGCCCCTGGAGACTTACAGCAAAAGAGTCACGTGATTAAACTTTAAACAGATTCCTTTGGCTCTGTGTTAGACAGACTCAAAGGGGATAAAAAGGGACACGAGATGGCTGAGGAGGCTGTCACTATCATTCCTATCTGAGAGCAGGGTGTTTTGGCCGGGGTGGGGAGGGGTGTAGGCAGTAAGACACAGACTACAGGAATAGTTTGAAATTAGACCTGATGGGCTTTGCTGATGACAGGTATGTCATGAAAAGGCAAGAGAAGCCAAGGATGACTCAAGTTCTTGTCCTCAGTGACTGGAAGAACAGAGAGTTCCTTACGGAGATGGGAAAACCTCGAGAGAAGGGGCATGTGGGAGGCAGAGCTGAAGCCCAGGAGCTTGCTTCTGGACGAGTTCCACTTGTGAGACCTGTGTCAGTGATCTGTGTTGGAGACAAAGCTCAGTGGCTGCCAAGCACTGCTTGTCCTCTATTCCCATGCGTCAGAGTCCAGGGCAGTCTAGCTGAGCACCTCCCGCTCAAAGCCTCCAGTGCAGGTGCTGGGTGTGGGGCTGGGGTCTCACATGAAAGTTTGCCTGGGAGTAAGAGATTCCTCTTTCCGGCTCACACTCATAGCTTCAGCAGGCCTTGCTAGCTTGCCACCTAAGTCTGTGGATAAGGACACCTGAGGGTATAGGAACTGGGTTTCCCCAGAACAAGTGATCCAAGAGAACTAGAGACAGAGAGTTCAAAGAAGGAAGGCTCAGTCTTTTCTTTACTTAATGTCGGAAGTGATGTCCATCTTCTCTACCATCTTCTGTCAATGAGAAGTGCATCCACATGCCCAGCCTGACGCATTCAGGGGAAAGGAACCGTACGCAGGTGAGTGTGGACTGCTGGGAGGTCCTGGGGTAAGGTCATATGATAGCTGGGAAAACAATCTGTAATTTGGAGGTAACGTCACTAGCAGGGATATATTGATTATTGGACAATTTCTGAAAGGCTGGAAGAATTAACTCTAGGCTGTGTCATTAGGAAAGTCCCCAAGAACTGGTCTGGCAAGAGACTTGCAGTGAATTCTATTGCTACTGACAAAAGAGAGCCTGTGCCTCTGCTGTCTCCACTCCAGGATAGGTCACAGCGCCACCGGTCCTATTGCTACCCCCAGAAACAAACCTTAGAATCAAAAGTCTCAAAGGGGGCTGGACAGATGGCTTAGTGGTTACGCATTTGCCTGTGAAGCCTGGTTGGAGGCTCGATTCCCCAGGACCCACGTAAGCCAGATGCACAAGGTGGCGCATGTATCTGCAGTTCATTTGCAATGGCTGGAGGCCCTGGTACACCATTCTATCTGTCTCTCTCTTTCTCTCTCTCTCTCTCTCTTTCTCTCCCTCTTTCTCTATCTCTCTCAAATAAATAAGTAAATAAAAAATCTCAAAGAAGTGCAAATTGGTTGGAAGAGTCAATATCTTCATCCTAGTTTCAGGGAACTGGGAAAATATAATGTAAAAATGTTTCTTATAACAAGATAGAAATGAATTTCATGAAGAAATATAAATATCTGGAGAGTCTTCTAAAGAGATTTTGCTATCAATCACAGTGGGGAGGGGCAACTGAGAGAAGGCAGCTGAAGCTGGAGGTCATGCAACAAATTTAATTGAGACGCTTAAGACATATGGATAGATGCGGTATCCGTTACAAATTTCAAAGTGCTAACAAGAAAGAAGCAAAGAGGGCTGGAGAGATGGCTTAATGGTTAAGGCACATGCCTGCGAAGCCTAAGGACCCCGGTTCGATTCTCCAGGTCCCACGTAAGCCAGATGCACATGGTGGCGCATGCGTCTGCAGTTTGTTTGCAGTGGCTAGAGGCCTTGGCACGCCCATTCTCATTCTCTCTCTCCCTCTCTCTGTCTCTAATAAATAAGTAAATAAAAATAAAATCTTTAAAAAAGAAAAGAAAGAAGCAAAGATGACGAAGGGGGGTACTGGAGGGATTGCTTAGCAGTTAAGGTGTTTAGCTGCAAAGCCAAAGGACCCAGGTTCGATTCCCCAGGACCCACGTTAGTCAGATGCACAAGGGGGTGCACGTGTTTGGAGTTCATTTGCAGTGGCTGGAGGCCCTGGCACGCCCATTCTCTCCCTCTCTTTCTAGCTCTCTCCCTCTTTCTCTGCAAATAAATAAATACTTTTTTAAAAGATGAAGAATAGGGATGTGTAAGAAAAGAAGTAGGCTGTGAAATTAAAGATACAAATGCAAAAAATAATAGTGAAATAAACTAGGTCGGAGAAATAGTTGAGAAAAACTCCAGAATATGAAACAAACAAACTAACTAACTAAAGGAATAGGAAATCTGAAGGGGAAAAAAAAGACAAATATATGAGGTTAATCCAAGAAAAATGAAATGTAACTATGCCATTCTAGACTAGGAAAGAGAAAGGGGGAGGCATGGAATTATTCTTAATTTTTAAATAATTTCTGGAACTAAAGGAAGTTACTTGAAAAGGTTATCTAAGTTCCAAGTTTAATGAGCATGAAATGAACCAGGAAGATACAGAAATGAAATTTCAGGACCCGCGGGATAGATGAGGAAATTGATAAAACAGTTGACCCTTTTGTAGGGCTCACTGTGCCACTAGCTGTTTTAATCGCCTGATATGTATTAGTTAATTTACACCTCACTGTATATGAATTAACTATTACTATTAACATTTTCATTCAGATGAAAACATGAGGAACGTATCCATGGATACACAGCTTGCACGAGGCAGAAATGGGATTCAAATCTAGCAGCCTATCATCCCCTTATCCACTACTTCCCTTTTTATTGACTGGGTTCTAGAATGCAGCAAAGGAAATAAATGTCTTTGAAGTTCTGAAGGAGGGTGGCTTTTCATTTATATAATTACCCCAAATAGTAATCAAGAGGCAGGGGAACATAACCCATTTTCACATGGGTAAAAGCTCAGTGCAAAAGCTGAGATATGGAGAAAAAAAAAACTATTTTCAGACATGCAGAGCCACACATATATTGGAATTAAATACCCCACAGTCATCTAAAACCATTGTGTAGTTTATAAGCACAAATAATACCAAAATTAGACACCGTTAGTAAATAACTGGGCTGGTAATAGCAGCAAGAATATCACCACACTGTTTGCATTTTCATTTCCATTTGAAATAATCAAAAAAGGATGCTTGTCACACTCCAAAAAAAAAAAAAAACTGGGAAAATTAGGGGCTGGGGAGAGGGCTCAGTGAGCGGAGTAGAGTGGGGTTTGGATCCTCAAAACCCACAATAAAGTGTCAGGCATGGTAGCCTGTGCCTATCATCCAAAGCCGGGGAGGTGGAGACAGGCAGATCCCTGGGGTTCACTGGCTAGCTTGTCTAGCCTAATTGGTGAGCTCTGGGTCAGTGAGAGATGCTATCCCAAAAAACTAAGATAAAGAGTTACTGAAGAGGGCTGGAGAGATGGCATAGCGGTTAAGGCGCCTGCATCCTAAGCCTAAGCCTGGTTCCAATCTCCAGGTCCCACGTTTAGCCAGATGCAAAGTGACGCAAGGGCGCAATGCCGCACTTGCCCACAAAGGGGCGCACCCATCTGGATTTCGTCCACAGCAGCTGAGAGACTGCTGGCGTGCCCATCTCTATCCATCTCCCTCTCCCTCTCTCTATCTCTGTCTGTCTCTTTCTGTGTCTCTCTCCAAAAATAAATAAAATTTTTTAAAAAGAGTTACTGAAGAAAACGCCCACATCAACCTCTGGCCTCTATATGCACACACGTGCCCCCACACATAGGAACATGTATGCACGCACATGCACATGCAAAACAAAGGAAGAGGGCTGGAGACATGGCTTAGCGGTTAAGGCGCCTGCCTCCTAAGCCTAAGAACGCTGGTTCCAATCTCCAGCGATTCCAATCTCCAGGTCCCATGTTTAGCCAGATGCAAAGTGACGCAAGGGCGCAATGCCGCACTTGGCCACAAGGGGGCGCACACATCTGGATTTCATTCGCAGCAGCTGAGAGGCTGCTGGTGCACCCATCTCTATCTGTCTCACTCTCCCTCTCTGTGTCTCTCTGTGTCTCTCTCTAAAAATAAAAAAATTAAAAAAAAAAATAAAAAAATAAAAAAATAAAAAAAAAAAAACAAAGGAAGAAAGGGTGAGAAACTCAATTCCCAAGACACATCTTCCAGTTTGGAGCTAATCTATATTCTTCCTCTGGACTGAGCCAGATCAGATGTTCTTTTCTTTTCTTTTGTTCTGTTGACTTGACCTCGGGCAGGGCTGCAGATGGGATCTGTTGCCAGTGCCCAGGAGACCCAGCCAGTTGCAACAGAGCTGCTGAGAAGGGACCTGCTGTGTGGGCAAGAGACGTGTCTCTTACTTGATTACTGAGCAAGCTGACGAGAATTTAACTAACTGCACAGTAGGCAAAGTACATGTCCCTCAAGCAGGAAGACCTGGGTTCAGACCCCCAGCACCCACATAAAGCTGGGTGTTGCTGCATATGACCATAATCCTACTGCCAGGGAGGTAGAGACAGAAGGGTCCCTCAACTTACTGGCTAGCTACTTTAACCAATAAGCTCCAGGTCCAATGAGAGACTTTTTTCTTAAAAAATAAAATAAGGCAGAGAGGAAGATATCCAGGATTGACCTCTGGCCTCCACATACCTGTGCAAACATACCTGCACACATATACATATGTGCTCATGTGCATATATACATGTACACACATACACAGGCAAAAATAAAAGAAAATTTAAGCAGGGTGTGGTGGTGCACACCTTTAATCCCAGTACTTGGGAGGCAGAAGTAGGAGGATCGCCATGAGTTCAAGGCCACCCTGAGACTATATTGTAAATTCCAGGTCAGCCTGGGCTAGAATGAGATCCTACCTTGAAAACCCAAAAAATAAAATAAAAATTTAAAAAGCTCTGGGCCTGGACAGATGGCTCAACAAATAAAAGTGCTTCTTATGCAAATATGATGATCCTGAGACCACCTGAATTTGATCCCTCAGCAACCATGTACACAGCAGGATGTGGCCACACACATCGGTAATCGCAGTCCTGTGGGTGCAGAGACTGGAAGACCGCTGGGAGTTTTGAAAATGGCAGCTCTAGAATCAGGGAGAGACTGCATTTCAAGGACACATGCTGAGGAGCAGTGTGGGAGACACCTGTCGTTCTTTTTAAAATATATTAATTATTTCTTTGAGGAAAAGATAGACAGAAAGTGAGTATGGATGTGCCAAGGCCTCATGCCACTGCAAATGAACTCCAGAGGCATGTGTCACTTTGTACATCTGGCTTTACGAGGGTCCGGGGGAATCCAACCCAGGCCATCACGCTTTGGCAAGCAAGCTCCTTTAGCCACTGGGCCATCCCTCCAGCCCTATCTATAGTTCTTCTCTGGTTTCCACAAGCATGTGCACAGGGCACATGCATCTGTACACACATACATGTGCATACCCCCCCCACACACACACCACCACCACATCCTATCTTCCAAACAAAAGGCCCGCGTGACCCCTCAGCACACCAGCATGAGAAGTGTGGCCTTAGGAGAGGTTCTTAACCCGCCTGCACTGGAGAGTTCCACGAGAGCTCTGAGGGTATATGGGTGCCTGGATCCCACCAGAAAGCCATGAAATCAGAGCCACAGGAAGTGGAACCAGGATGGAAGTGGTTTTTAACTCTTCCCAGCTAGAGGCTTTGCAGGCAAATGCCTTAACCACTAAGCCATCTCTCCAGGCCCCTCAGGTTTTTTTTTTTTTATTTGAGAGATACAGAGAGAGAGAGAGAGGAAGAAGCAGAGAGAGAATGAGCACACCAGGGCCTTTTCAGCTGCTGTACATGAACTCCAGACGTGTGCACCCCCTTGTGCACATGTGCGACATTTTGCGCTTGCATCACTTTTGCGTCTGGCTATACATGGGACCTGGAGATTTGAACAAGCATTCTTAGGCTTTGCAGGCAGGCATCTTAACTGCTAAGCCATCTCTCCAGGCCCCCCCCTTCAGATTTTTTTTTTTTTTGGCTTTGCATGGGACCACTGGTCCAGGCTGACCTGGAATTAACTATGTAGTCTCAGGGTGGCCTCGAACTCTTGGCGATCCTCCTACCTCTGCCTCCCGAGTGCTGGGATTAAAGGCGTGCGCCACCACGCCCGGCTCCTTCAGATATTTTTGATTAAGATTAAGCTTCCTACTTAAGTCTCCAGCATGCGGAGCCCTGCTAGAGAAGGCGTGTCACTAGAGGTGGATCTTGAGTCTGTCCCTAGTGTGCGCAGAGAGCCAGCTTGGGCTCTTGCTGTTCCTTCTGTCTCTCTGCTATAGATGTATGATGAAATGAGTCAGCCGCTTCCACCGTGGTGAAGCATCCCCTGGAATCTGTATTCACATTCCTCCTGTGAGCTGCTTCTGGTCCGGTGTTGGCCCCAGCAATGAGAGGGTAACTACAACACCTCAAGACCCGTGGATCATAGACTGTGACCCCCAAATAAACCTTCTCTCTTCATACATTGATTATCTCAGGGACTTGTTATAGGAATAGAAACTGACACACCATGCTAGCCCTCTTTACACGTAACTCCAACCACCCACCCCTTCTGTTCACCTCAGCTCACTGACTCTGGGCTTTTTCCCCGTGTTGACAGGAGTCAACCATGCAGGGGCTGGGAGATAAAACAGGTGAAGTGAAATGAGTGACAGAAAATGTGAAAAGGGTCCTGTTGGTTGGGGAGAAGAAAACACTGGATGTGGTAGGGGAAAGGGAGCCATTGAAGACTGGAGAGAATTGCAGGGGAAGAGGTGGAAATTAGGTGAACTGAATCTGTATCTGAAAATACATATTTATCTACTCAAAACCAAACACGGGAATGATGGACACTGGTCATTCTCAAAAAACCACCTAGCAAATGTTTCCCATGCAAATCTACCCTGAAGCTAATAATAAAATCCAATAAACTTTGCTAATTACATTCTCTAATGAATTGTGAGGCTGGCTAATCCACAGAGCAGAGGTTGTATAGCCAATAGCAATATTCAACAGTTTCAATTACTTACATATGGTGTCTAATTTTGGTGTTAACCGTGCCCATTAACCCACACAGAATGGTTTTAAATTCCTGCAGGATAGTTAATGTACTGATTCCTCTGAGGCCACTAACCACATTTTCTTTGTCCAAATTCATAGCTGTAGCTTTATAAAGCCTCTTAATCTGAAATTAGCCTCTGGAAAAATGATCAAAAAGTCTGAAATTCCTTCTCAGATGGAAGAACTCCATCATATCATTGAATTCGAGCTGAAAGCCAGCCCTGTCTTTTTTTTTTTTTTTTTTTTTTTTTTTGGTTTTTCAAGGTAGAGTCTCACTCTGGTTCAGGCTGACCTGGAATTCACTATGTCAGGCTGGCCTCGAACTCACAGCAATCCTTCTACCTCTGCCTTCCGAGTGGTGGGATTAAAGGTATATGCCACCATGCCTGGCTTCCTGGCACTTTTTTCTTCATCAAAAACTGGACTGAAAGAGGGTTGGGGATATAGCTCACGTGGTAGGGTGCTGGAATGTTTGAAGCTCTGGGTTTGACCCCAATGCCTCATAAACTGAGTGGGGCATTACATGTCTGTCATGCCAGCGCTCAAAAGTGGAGACAGGGGGATCCAAAAGTTCAAGGTCTGGCCAGACATGGTGGTGCACACTTTAACCCAGAACTCGGGAGGCAGAGGTAGGAGGATCACCATGAGTGCAAGGCCTGCCTGAGACTACATAGTGAATTCCAGGTCAGCCTGGGCTACAGTGAGAGACCTTACCTTGAAACACCAAAAATAAAAACTAAGAGAGAGAGATTGAGAGTTGGAGCGGGGGAAGACTGACAGTAGAGTCAGCAGGCTTCCATCCTTCAGAGCTCCGTAAGGAGTTCCAAGATCTGGTTTTCTATAAACAGCCTGAGCCCCTCCTGGAGGGAGTTCCCCTTTCCTTTCAAGTCCGACCCTGACATTGTGGTTGATTAAACTCAGCCCCAAAACTTGACCTCACGGCTGGTTAGCTCAACCCCCATTCACAATCTACAAATGACCCCAATTTGGGTCCCACGGTGGGCTTCACTCTCCTCTTGTCTCCCTCATGGTGGGAGCTCTCTGTGCCCCTCCTCCCTCCTTCTCTTAATCTAATAAAGTCTCTCAAACCTCCTCTCTGGTCTATGGGTTTCAATCCTTTAAATTCACAACACAAGAATCTGTAGTGCCCTAAATTTATTGGTGTATTGTATTGGTATATCGGTGTACTGGCAAGGAACCCCAAGATTCCCATTTCAGTTTAAGGAATGTAGGCCTCTCCCCAGCCTTCTCTGACTTAGGCAAAACTGGCCGACCTGAGAAGATCCAAAGGCTCCACTGAGTGAGTGCTTGGTTGCCTCAGTGAAGATCCAGGGGCAAGCGGGGTAGACGCGGCTCTGCTCACTGAGTGGACTTTACTGGGCAGCTCTCTGTCTATAGTGCTCTGAGGTGGCAGGAGGGGTGGTGGCCTTGGTCTGTCACCTCAGCCTTGGAGTGAAAGGCTGAGGCAGGAGGATTGTCACGAGTTTGAGGACAACCTGGGTTACATATTAAGTTCCAGGCCAGCCTGGACTACAACAGAGTGAAACCCTGTCTCAACACCCCTCCACTAAAGGAGGCTGAAATGGGGTCAAGGTGACAGTGGGGTATACAGTTAGGGTGACTGGGCCCCTGAAGGTAAAAAAAGCAGGAAAGTTTATACTTGCTAGAAATCAAAGATGATCTGCCTTCTTATCTCTTGCCTAATTCCCTAGACCTGTTTTTCCACAAACAACCAGGACCCCTCTTGGGAGGGAGGTCTTTCATAGGATTTAAACATTGTGGTTGGTCAAGTTCAGTTCCCTGAACTTGGTGCCAGGGCTAACCTCTTCCTGATACAGTCCCTATCCCTAACCAATCAGCTGTCCCTCCAGTTCACCTGAGCCAGAAAACAGCCCACCACTATAAGGTTATAAAGACCTTTGCAAGGGGAGGGCAGGCTCTCTGGCCACTTGGGAACTTCCAGCTGTGGGTGAGATTTTTCCTTTGCTGGGCCTAGGCTGGCTTGCCCAGGCCCAGGTCCAGCCAGAAAGGCCCCCTAGCCCTTGCTCTCCACATGGGCTCCTTTACACTTCTCAGCTCCCCAGATGGCATGTTCAACTCTCCAGATGCACAAAGGTGAGGCAAGTGCAAGGTCGCACATGCCCACCAGGTGGTGAAAGCATCTGGAATTGGATTGCAGTGGCTGAGACCCTGGCATGCCAATTCTCTCTCCCTCTCTCTGTCTCTCTCTAAAATAAATACATTCAATAGTTTAATAATTATCCTTCTCGGTCTTCCTTTTTATTCCATTCTTGGATTAAAATTAGAAACAAACCTAGAGTTCGGGGTTTAAGGACTTGCCTGGACCCCTAGCACCTCATTACAGAGGCGTCTCTTTAAAGTATTCGGGTGTCTCTCATAATCCATAAGAAACACCTGCCAGGCCTTTGGACCAGGAAGTGGACCTCATTCTACCCTTCATTTCTTCCCTCTGTCCCCAGCCTCTGCCCTTCTCACGCAGTTTCCCGGAATCCCACAGCCGGTGGAATCTCAGGCGTGCTTTCCTCCTGGCAGTTTCTGTTGCCTCCAGCAGGGGCAGCCATGGGCAGCTGGCATTGGCTAGGGGTGAATGGGACCAAGGATGGATGGATAAGGATGAGTTCTGTTGTTTTCCTTAAGGTCTGAAGGTATTCATTTCCTTCCCGAGGTAGCAGCTTCCTCTTCGCTTGAGTTCTGTGGCAGTTTCTTTACTCTGCAGTGGCTCCTTGGGGTCTCCTAACCTGTGGGTGAAGTATGGGGGAGGGCACTCTGTACTAAGAGCAAGGTGCGTGCATCTGTGTATGCTTCTGCTTTGTTTTTTCATTTGTATCATGGGAATTTCCTCCATGTCGTTAAATGTTTGAGGGAATATGAATATATATATTATATAACTATAATATATATAATATTATATACAATATATTACAAATTAATCATTTGTTGCCAGGCTGGAAAGATGGTTTAGTGGTTAAGTCACTAGCCTGCAAAGCCAAAGGATCCAGGTTCAATTCCTCAGGACCCATGTGAGCCAGATGCACGAGGTGGCACGTGCATCTGGAGTTTGTTTGCAGTGGCTAGAGGTCCTTGAGTGCCCATTCTTTCTCTCTCTGTCTCTCTCATAAATAAATAAAAATATTAAAAAATAATTGTTGCCCATTTGATTTTGTTACAATTTAACCTTTATCAGTAGATCCTTGACTCTCTCACTTCATTTGCTAAGAATGCTGGAAATGCCTTATTTTATGTTTGAACTCCTCTATGTCAAGAACAGGAATGGTTTCACATATGGTGTGTAATAAAAACTTGTTAATTTCATTTATGGTCTATATATCAGCTTGCATTGGAGCCCTGTAAGATCTGTCTCCTCAATATTAAGTCATATGAAATCACATAGTGTGCCAAATCCAATTAGCATCTAGCATGAGCTATTCCCTCCATTAACAGACATTTCACGTTTCATTCAAGTTTTGAAATGCTATTAGCAGAAACCATTAAGGTGATAGCGAATCAAGACACAAGCAATGATTTTAAGACACTTTGCAATGAATGTGCCACGCGGATTTACAGCCGCGACAATAGTGCCCATGTTCAGAGGGTGTCCTTTCGGGAGAAGCCGTGTGACAAGTCAAAGGTAGTCCTTAGACCCAACTACATCTGGTGCTTTCTGTCACATACACCAATATGTGCAATTCCCTTCAAGTCGGCATGGGATGTTCCCACACATGCACATATATGTAATTATACATGACACTGCAACGATCCAGTAACTGATACAAGTATCAACTGTTAATTCACTAAGAGAGGCGATGCCAGGTTAGAGGACAGCTGCACCCCAAAGCAAAAGAGACATCTTCCAGGAATTAGATCTTAAAGATTACTTTTACAGGGGCCACAAGCTGCCTGACCATAGGTGGGAGTGCCCTGAACCCAGAATTGCTGGGGGATATGGGGTAACGGCAGTGGGTCTTGCCCCCTGTACTTCCCATGGCCATGGAAAGGGCTGGGGCTCAGCCAGTCTCTGAGTTTAACTATAGACATGTCCATTTAAAAAATATGTATTGTATTTGAGCCAGGCATGGTAGTGCACGCCTTTAATCCCAGCACTTGGGAGACAGAGGAAGGAGGATCGCCATGAGTTCAAGGCTACCCTGAGACTGCATAGTGAATTCCAGGTCAGCCTGGGATAGAGCAAGACCCTATATTGAAAAAAATTAAATAATAAATTGAATAATGGCACATCCAGAAGCTATAATAAATTATATTGTATTTGTTTGAGAGGGATAGAGAGAGAAAGAGAGAATGGATATGCCAGAAACTCTAGCCACTGCAAACAAAGTCCAGATGCATGTGCTGCCACCTTGTGCATCTGGCCTACGTGGGTACTGGGAATTGAACATGGGTCCTTAGACTTCACAGGCAAGCGCCTTAATGGCTAAGCTATTTCTCCAGCCCCAAGACATGATCGTTTTGATTTGAGGGGGAAAGGAATTTGGAAGAGTATCCTGTTTCTTAAACAATCCAGAAGAGATTTACCATTTTAAGAATCACTCATTGAGGAAATAACTGTAATGTACATGTTTGCTATGCATAATTCTCTCTCTCCCTCTCTTTTCCCCTGATTGTGTGTTTATAGCTTCTTTTATACTTCTACCATATTTTTTATGTTTTATAAATTGACTTTGCAGGTTTTCCTTCTCCTGGAAGTGTCTAGATGCAGGAAAGTGTGCGCAGCGAAGGTGATTGCTGGTTTGTTCTGGGCAATTACTATCATAACCTCCCTCAGGGTTGGGGAGATGGCTCAGGGTTAAGACTGAGTGCTCACTGCTCAGGCATGCAGGCCTGAGAGGTTGATCTCCAGCACCCATGCTAAAAGGAGGGCGTGGCCATGCCCACGTGTAACCCCAGTCCTGAGGGTGGGGGAGAATGGAGACAGGAGAATTGAACAACACAGGAGAGTGACAGAAGAAGACACTTCATGTTGTCTCGTGCCCTCCACATGCATGCACATCGGGCACACACATCGTGCACATATATGTGCATACACACACATACCACACATACATACAAAAATTTGCTTTAGGACTGGAGAGATGGCCTAGTGGTTAAGGCAATTGCTTGTGAAACCTAAGGACCCAGGTTTGATTTCCCAGAACCCACGTTAAGTCAGATGCACGTGGTGGCGCACATGTTTGGAGTTCGTTTGCAGTGTCCATTCTCTGGCATGTCCATTCTCTCTGTCTCCCTCTCTCTCAAATAAATAAATAAATAAATAAATAAATAAATAAATAAATAAGTAAATAAGTAAATAAATAAATAAAATTTTAAAAAAATTTTTTTGAGGTAGAGTCTCGCTGTAGCCTAGGCTGACCTGGAATTCACAATGTAGTCTCAGGGTGGCCTTGAACTCTTGGCAATCCTCCTACCTCTACCTTCCAAGGGCTGGGATTAAAGGCGTGCGCCACCATGCCCGGCTTAAATGTTTTTTTGTTTTAAACAAATAACCTTGGGCTAGAGAAATGGCTTGAGGTAAAGGTGCTTACCTGCAAAGCCTAAGGACCAAGGTTCAATTCCCCAGTACCCACTTAAAGCCAGATGCACAAGATGGCATATGTGTCTGGAGTTTGCAATAGCTAGAGGCCCTGGCATGCCCATTTTCTCTATGTGCCTCTTTCTCCCTCAATCTCTCTCTCTCTCTCTCTCTCTCTCTCTCTCCCTCAAATAAATAAAATACACAAAAAGAGAATCTTCCTGGCCACCTTCCACTGGTATGCAGAGTGGCCTGGTGTATACTCCTCTCTCCTGACTTCTCCTTGGAGCAGAGCTGGTGCTGGAAAAGCCAATCCAGGTACCATGTGCTCCCAGTCCTTAACCCAACCATAGCTTTCTTGGTCCTGGCCTCAGGGAGCCACTTGGATTTTCTGCCATAAAAAGCTGGAAAGAACGACTCTGATCAAGTCAGCCATCAACATGGAGATCTCTCCTGTGCTCCCTGAAGCCTTGAGCCCTTTAGCCTTCTAGGTCATATCTTCTTAAACATCCAAGTAAAATGCCTTGAATTCTGTAGTGGTGGCCAATGCTTTCTGCTCAACATTTCACTTCCCTTTCCTCTTCTTGGATGGGCAGAAAAGCTACATTTCCCAGCTTACCTTGCACTTAACTTGAGCCAGGGACAGAAGTGATCGAAGCCAGTCCTATACCTAGTCGTAAAATTGCCCAAAGCCCAAGTTTTCTCTTTCTCCTGTGCAGCGAGGTTAGAGGCTGTGAATTGAAGATGGCTGTCTTGTGGGGAACTTCATGTCCCACCCACATCAAGATGAAATGTTTACTGAGTGGAGCCTCTGAGAGCCACTTAAGGATTTTACCCCATCCTATCTTGAAGAAAATAAACTCATCACTTACTGTGATGATTCTCAAGCCTTTAGAAACACTTCTGGAAAGTTCCAAGGACAAGAAGGAAGGTTTCAGTTCTAGTCCTCTTTTTTGTGGTTCCTGCCCCTGCCGAATTCTTAGTGCCTTTCTTAGCTGTTGTCATAGTTTCATATTTCCCTTATCCTTTCTGCCCCACAAACATCGGTCTCCCACCATTTTAGTTTGTGCATGTGTGTGTAGAGTATGTATGTAGTATGGCATATGTATGTGTATATGGAAGTCAGAGATTAGATGTTCTCTGATTTTTTAAACTTTAAAAAAAAAAATTTATTTCAGAGAGACAGCCAGACAAAGAGAGAGAATTGGCTCACCAGGGCCTCAGCCACTGAAGTCAAAATCCAGATGCTTGCACCACCTAGTGGGCATGTGTGACCTTGCACTTGCCTCACCTTTGTGTGTCTGGCTTACATGGGACCCAGAGAGTCAAACATGGGTCCCTAGGCTTCGCAGGCAAGTGCCTTAACCACTAAGCCATCTCTCCAGCCCCTTCTCTGATATTTTTATCTGCATATTTCCTTGAGATGGAGGACTCTCCCTCAACCCAAACATGCCATTGATCAGTAAGCTCCAGTGATTCTCCCATCTCTCCCTGTTATGGGCTGGGGTGACAGATGTATGTGGCCATGGGTTCTGGGGAGGGGAACTTGGCAGACTCCAGTCCAAGAGGCCCTCATGCCTAAGCAGCAAGCACTCTTAACCACTGAGCAATCTCCCCAGCCCTGTTAGTCTTTTCACTGAAACCTTTGACCCAGTGAAGCCAGACAACATCACTGTACATAGGAGGAAGAATTTAAAGTTCACCATTAGACAAATGAGACTCTGACCAGCCCACAGAGGTACAGGTAACAATAGATCCTGCTATCCTGGAATTGAACGATTTATTAAATGGATGGCTGATGGTGTGAGGCAGACTTCTCGTTGTTGGAGTGGAGATTACAGAAAGATAAGGGAAGACAGAAGCTGAACTGGTATAATGGTATAATCCCTGGTATAATGGTGTGGAGCTGAGGCCGTTGTAGTTACTTCCTTCCTTGTCACTGGGACAGAACACCCGACCCAAAGCAGCTGATTGGAGGAAAGGGTTTATTTCTCGCCGGCAGTATCTACGGGGAGTTTTCATCATGGCAGGGAAAGCATGGCATGAGTAGGAAGCCGTCACATTTTTGGATGGAGGCAGTCTCAGAATTGGGCATTGTGGTGGCTTGATTCAGGTGTCCCCATAAACTCAGGTGTTCTGAATGAAACTTAGGTTCCCAGCTGATAGAGATTTGGGAATTAACGCCTCCTGGAGACAGTGTATTGTTGGGGGTGGCTTATGGGTGTTATAGCCAGCTCCCCCTTGCCAGTGTTTGGCACACTCTGCTGTTGCTATTGTCCACCTGATGTTGGCCAAGGGGTGATGTCCACCCTCTGCTCATGCCATTGTTTTCCCCTGCCATCATGGAACTTCCCCTCAAGTCTGTAAGCCAAAATAAACCCCTTTTTTCCCACAAGCTGCTCTTGGTCAGGTGTCTCCTGCCAGTGATGCAAACCTGACTGCAACAGGCATGGAGCCAGGTGACCTCAAGGTTCTCTCCCCGTGACACTCCAGCAAGACTCTGCCTCCTAAACTGCCACCATCTGGGATCAGTAAAAGACTTAATCACAGGGCTGGGGCCATGGCTTGGCAATCAAAGTGCTTCCTGCCAGCCTGGAATTGATGCCCCAGTACCCACATAAAGCCAGGTGCACAAAGATAGTAATTATGCATAGAAATATTCACAGATATGCATATACACATGGGCTAGTATACATTGTATGCATGGTTTTTTGTTTGTTTGTTTTGTTTTGTTTTGTTTTGCCTTGGCTGAAAGGTCCTAGAAGTCAATACATCCCAGTAGCTGTAAGTGCATCTAGCTTCCAATTCTTGGCTTATTATATGTTTTTCAGTGGAAGAAAGCAGGGGGTCTAAGGAGACAGTTCAACTGGCAAAGTGTTTGCCTTACAAATGTGAGGTCCTAAATTGACTCCTAGTACACACACACACACACACACACACACACACACACACACAAAATCCCAGTGCTGAAAGCCGGGCGTAGTGGCACACACCTTTAATCCCAGCACTCGGGAGGCAGAGGTAGGAGGATCACTGTGAGTTCGAGGCCACCCTGGTCAGCTTGGGCTAGAGTAAGACCCTAACCTTGAAAAGCCAAAATAATAATAATAATAATTAATAATAACCAGTTCTAGAGAGTCAGAGACCAAAGGATTCCTGGGCTTGCTGGCCGGACAGTTGAGATTAATTGGTGAGTTCCAGACCAATGAAAGATCCTAGCTCAGGAAAAGGCAGACAGGGCTGGAGAGATGGCTTATCAGTTAAAGCATTTGCCTGTGAAGCCAAAGACCCAAGGTTCAATTCCCCAGGACCCACATCAGCCAGATGCACAAGGTGGCACATGCATCTGGAGTTCGAGTTCGTTTACAGCAGCTGAAGGCCCTGGAGCACCCACTCTCTCTCTCTCTCTCTCTCTGAATAAATAAATAAATAAAATTTTAAAAAAGAAAGAAAAAGGTGGACAGTGCCAGAGCAATGACATTCTGTTGTCCTCACCTCCACATACACGTAAACACATGCACAAACACACACACAACACACATTTGAAAAGAGGAAAAAACAAAGACTAGGGCAGGAGTACCTTGCCATCCAAGAAGGTAAGAAAGTGCTGTAACAAACCATACCAAGACCACACTCGTGGCGATATGGTAGAGGGATACTGGAACCGACTAGAAGATTTTTCCAGTGCTCAGATCTGGAATAACTCAAGCAATAAAGTGGTGCTGAATCCCTACATGCCCCCTGGTATGCATGGAGCAAGAGACAATAGGGGAAGCTACAGACTCACTGTGAGTCGTTCTCCTCCTCCCTGTCACCCCCACAAGGGCCTCTTAGGGGCTATCTCAGACACAGCAGCTCTTCTTCCTCTGTCCTTCACCCCAGCCCTCCCCAGCAGGTGTTTAATGATTCTCTTTGATCTGCTTCAGTTTTTTTTTTTTATTTTTGGTTGTTTTTTTAAGATTTATTTTTATTTACTTATTACAGACAGAGAGGGAGAAAAAGAGTTAGAATGTGCACACCAGGGCCTTTAGCCACTGCAAACGAACTCCAGACACATGCTCCACCATGTGCATCTGTCTTACGTGGGACCCGGAGAATCAAACCTGGGTCCTTAGGCTTCACAGGCATGTGCCTTCACCATCTCTCCAGCCCTGTTTATTTATTTATTTATTTGAGAAAGAAAGGGAGAGACAGAGAGGCAGATAGAGAGAGAGAATGAGTACACTAGGGCCTCCAGCCACTGCAAATTAACTCCAGATGCATGTGCTCCCTTGTGCATCTGGCTCATGTAGCTGCTTCTGTTTTTTTTAACATTCATTTATTTATTTATTTGATAGATACAGAAAGAGGCAGAGAGAAAGAGAGAGAGAGAGAATAGGCATGCCAGGGCCTCCAGCCACTGCAAACGAACTCCAGATGCATGCGTCACCTTGTCCATTTGGCTAATGTGGGTCCTGGGGAATCGAACCTGAGTCATTTAGCTTTGCAGGCAAACGCCTTAATCACTAAGCCATCCCTCCAGCCCTGCTTCTGTTATTTATTTATTTATTTAGAAAGAGAGACAAAGAAGCAGATAGAATGGGTTTGTCAGGGCCTCTAGCCACTGCAAACTCCAGACGCATGCCCCACTTTGTACACCTGGCTTTACATGGGTACTGGGGAACTGAACCCAGGTTGTTATGCTTTGCAGGCAAACATCTTAACCTCTAGCCATCTCTCCAGCCCCCTCCATTTGTCATAATTTTTGTCTTACTTTAAAATTTTTTTATACCAATCTATGGAGCCCAAGACAGCCTCAGACTCTCAACACAGCCCAGACTGGCTTTGAACTAGCAACCCTGCTGCCTATAGCTTCCCCAGTGCCAGGGTTTCAGGTCTGTGCCCCCAAACTCTGCTCTTTATTCACATTTATTTATTTATTTATTTATTTATTTATTTATTTATTTTTGTTTTTTTAAAAGATTTTAGTTTTTATTTATTTATTATAGACAGAGAAAGGGGGAGAATGGGCGTGCCAGGGCCTCTAGCCACTACAAATGAACTCCAGATGCATGTGCCACCATGTACATCTGGCTTATGTGGGACCTGAAGAATTGAACCAGGGTCCTTAGGCTTTGCAAGCATGCGCTTTAACCACCAAGCCATCTCTCCAGCCCCTATTTTTGGTTTTCAAGGTAGGGTCTCACTTTAGCCCAGGCTGACCTGGAATGCACTATGTGGTCTCAGGGTGGCCTTGAACTCACAGCGATCCTCCTACCTCTGCCTCCCGAGTGCTGGGATTAAAGGCATGCGCCACCACACCTGGCTCATTTTTATTTTTCATGTACCCTTGTGTTCCTACTTTGAGCTCAACTGTTGCCAAGGAATCTTCCAATTATCCCTAAGCTCCTGAGGCCCCTCCCCTCTCTCTCAGGGCAGCCTGATGGCACAGTGAGCCGACCCTGGGATATGGAGAAGTTGTTGTGGGGAGGTAGGTATAGGCAGCTGCAGATGCAGCTTTTGTTACAAGTGGCTTTATGGAAAATGTCTGTGTTTAACTAATTTCTTTGGATTTGGTGAGAAGGATGAGATTTCTGTCTCTGCCAAATTGCTGCCGTAAAACTGGCCTGGTTTGCAAAATGTGAAAACAAGAGAGCCATTCCTTTCTTTTCTTCTTAGTAGCATTTCCCCCCTTCCCATCACAGCCAAATTCATCTTGCAGAAACAGACTGGTACTTTTGTTTCCAGAGTGTAGTTCTACCTGGGCAGTGTTGTGATGTAAAAGTAATTTTATCCACAGGGCATGGAAGTGCACACCTTCAATCGCAGTACTCAGGAGGCCAGGGTAGGAGGAGTGCTGTGAGTTCGAGGCCAGCCTGAGACTATAGAGTGAATTCCAGGTCAGCCTGGGCTAGAGAAAGACCCTCAAAATAAGCTAAATAAATAAATAATTTTTCTGCTTCTTGTTCTTGATTTTCTTTCTTTTTTTTAATTTTCTAAATATGGTTCTCCATTTCCTTAACTTTGTGATTTGCTATCGGATGTGGCTGCTGAAGACCAGGCCTCCTGGCTCAAATGTTTGGTAATTATCTTCCACCCACCCTCAATCCAGGATACCATGTGCTCTGGAGTTAAAGACCATGCCTGGTGGGCATAGGGCCCTCTATCCATCAACAGGCCACTCAGATGACCCAGCTTATTTTCGGAGCCCTGCAGCAAGGACATTTTGTAATAGATTTTTTTTTTCAAGGTAGGGTCTCACTGTAGCTCAGGCTGACCTGGAATTCATTATGTAGTCTCAGGATGGCCTTGAACTCTTGATGATCCTCCTACCTCTGCCTCCTGAGTGCTGTGATTAAAGGCATGTGCCACCACACCCAGACAGATTTTTTTATTTATGAGAAAGAATGAGTGAGAGAGAGAATTGGAGTACCAGGGCCTCTAGCCCCTGCAACTGAACCTTAAACGTGTGTGCCAACTTGTTCCCATGTGCGACCTTGTGCATCTGGCTTACATGGGTTCTGGGGAGTCGAACCTGAGTCCTTAGGTTTCGCAGGCAAGCGCCTTAACTGCTAAGCCATCTCTCCAGCCCTCATTGTTCTCAAGGAAGCTTCCTATGCTGTAATTTTTGGTTCTGTGTTGCTGTTATCTGAAACTTGTATAAATCTTTTGGAGAAAGTGACATTTAGCAAGTTCCTCTCACCAGCCCACCATTTAGCTCTCCTTGATCTCATTCACTTTTCCTTGCCACCTGGTGAGGTAGGAATTGCTGAACCCATATTATTATAAGTGAGAAAGCCGTAAGTGAATCTTGGAGACTAAACAGTCCATCCAGGATTGGGCTGCTCAGTAAGAGGCAGGGCTCAAACTCAAGGGCAATGTCTTTATGGCAAACTGAAAAATGAGTGCATTTTTAACATTTACCTATAAAGTTCACGAAATCTGTAAGAACAGGGTCGTCACGATTTTAGAGAGAAGGAAATTGGCTCTCGAAGTTGATTTTCATATGCTCAACGTGCATGATATACTTGAAAGAAATTGTCTCTATTAAACCCAACACTATATACAATGAATATATGCCAATCAAAATCTAAAACATTAGCACTGGGGAGATGGCTGTGCAAGCATAAGGGCCTGAGTTCATTCCCCAACACCCATATAAAAAGCCAGGCGTGGCAGCACATGCCTGTAACCCCAGTGCTTTCCGAGGTGAAGACAGGAGAATCACTGGAGCTCACTGGTCAACCAGGGAGCCCCAGGTGACAGGTAAGGTGATAGATTGATAGCGAAGGACACTGACATCTTCCTCTGGCCTCTGAACATCTGCACATATATGTACATGCCTCACATACATACACACAACACATAGTACACACACATAGCAAATAATGGCTTAAAATAATCTAAAACATTGCCGGGCGTGGTGGTACATGCCTTTAATGCCAGCACTCAGGAGGCAGAGGTAGGAGGATCGCCATGAGTCCGAGGCCACCCAGAAACTACTCAGTGAATTCCAAGTCAGCCTGGGTTAGAGCCAGACCCTACTTCAAAAAGCCAAAAATCATCATCATCTAAAAAAAAAAAATCACAAAAATGAAGTTGCTTTCCAGTCAGCCCTACGTTCGGACAGATGGAACTGGGACTGGAGCCAGAGGCCATAGTGCTTGCTGTTGGCTCTCTGGTAATCCTTTCGGCTAATGACTGTTAACCAAGGTCCAGTTATAAACCAGGCAATGAGACTGTATCATCCATATGCATATCATGAAGTTCCTGGTCTGCTAGAAAATGCTGGAAGGTTTTTAGCACATGAGCAAGGTCCTTTTGGAATGATCCAATTCCAACTGTGGCATTCATAAGCATGCTTTTGGAAAACGTGCTTCAGGAAGACAGATCATCTTCATCCAGGGCAACTGAAATTGAAGATGCACAAGGCTCTGCGTGGCTATGGATGGGGAAGCCATCTTCATTAAGCTCTGGAGATAAGGCACACTGGCTGCTAGCCTGCACCTCCAGTGAGATGTCATAGAGGTAAATTGCAATCACGGGCTTATAGCGTAGGCATGTCAAGTAGAATGTTCTATGACAAATAGCAGCAAGGCTTTAGGAGATTTTATATATATATATGATGAGGGCCAAATCATTATATATGGATGGTGGCGATGGCTGCACAGCCAAGTGACACTTAATGCCACTAAAACATACAACTAAATATGCTTAACAAGGCACACTGGATGATGGGTAATGACTCCCCCAAGAGGCTAATTAATAATATGACGGACAGAACCTCTCTGTTGGAAATGCAATTTTGGCTTTGTACCTACTTGAATGATTAAAAGTAAGTTTCTAGAAGGGTAAAAGATCAAACCAGCTCACTGTAGTTCCAATGTTCATGAATGGTTTATGAAAATGGAGGCTGCAGTTTCAGATTTACAGTGAAACGAGAATGAATACAGAGCCCCGGCCAGGGATGGCATCTATGCCCCTGTGAGCAATACCCTAGGTTAAACATGGCATATGCTAACTTTTGGTTTGCATTAGCTGAGTGATGGGAGACTTTATGCTTATCTTCAAATGTAAATTTAAACCCACTAGACCACAAGTATGTCCTAGTCATACCAGAACAGTGCTCCCCAGTAACAATGTGACCATGTCTGCATCCACACAGCTCAGTGCTTTGTAAGCCAAAGGAAAAGAGTGGCACGATCCCTGTTGCTGAGAGTGTCACTCAGTGGGACACTACTCATGTCTGCTTCCAGACCAGGCCACGCTCATTCCTTCCTGGCGGACTTTGTAATTTGCATTCTTTCCACCTTAAGTTCTAGATCTCTGTGGATTTTCATGTTCCCCTGCTTCTCTAAAAACAGACTTTTGTGGGCTGGAGAGATGGCTTAGTGGTTAAGGCGCCTGCCTGCTAAGTCTAAGAACCCAGTTCCAATCTCCAGGTCCCACGTTTAGCCAGATGCAAAGTGACGCAAGGGCGCAATGCCGCACTTGCCCACAAGGGGGCGCACACATCTGGATTTCGTTCACAGCAGCTGAGAGACTGCTGGCGCGCCCATTCTTTATCTGTCTCCTTCTCCCTCTCTCTCTCTCTCTGTCTCTCTCTGTGTCTCTCTCCAAAAAAAAAATAATAATAAATAAATTAAATTAAATTTAAAAAAAACAGACTTTTGCTCAAAATCCTTGAGATGGCTTGTCCCCTGAACATCTCTGGTACAGGGGCCTTTTCCCTCAACTCCACTGAATTTGTCATTTGAAATTATAGATTTTCAACTTCCACTCTAGACCACAACCCCTGCAAACAGTACTATCTCAATTCTTCACCTGTGTCCCCGGCTCCCAGTGTGATGTCTAGGACAGACCAGAGGCACAAGAAGCATTTGCGGACTTAAATCAATAGGCTTTGAGGTGGCTTTGAGTATCATATTAAAAGGCTTGGATCAGTAGCTTGAGCAATGACACACAGGTGAAAAGAGACAAGTCCAGTGTGAGCCGTGTTCATTCGGCCATGTCATTATACACAGGAAACCAAGGGACATGAAAACTGTGAGATCTCAGGACATACAAGACACAGCCCAGAAGTCAAAGGAGAGGAAGCAAAAGAAAAGACCATGTGGTGTTGGATGCTAAGCCGAGAGGGAGAGGTGAGGAAGCAGAGGCGGGAGTCCTCTGACCCTCGGGAAGACAGCTGGCAGTTAAGAGAACAGAAAGGGCTGGTGAGGGCAAGTGAAGGCCACTCCCTCCAGGGAGCTTATGGGTATCATGGATGACAGTGTAAGATGCGGTCAGTCTTCCAATATCCCATGATGCCCTCATTCAACCACATTGGATAGAAACTATTTTTAATTCTAGAAAGTTCCAAAATGCAAAACAACTTGAATTTGCCATACTCCATGTGCAAGACTGAACCCACACAAGTGAAGTGATGTGCAGGCGTTGTGACAAGGGCTCTAAGTAATCTAGAGACATTTTCAAGTACACAGGAGGCCAGGCATGGTGGGACCCACCTGTAATCCCAGCTACTCTATAAATGGGTAGGAGGGTTGTAAGTTCGAGGTTAGCCTGGAAACATATGGAGGGCTCCATTTCAAAACCAAACCACAACATCGAGTGTATGGGAGGGTACTCATAGGTTCCATGCAAATACAATGCCGTTTTATGATGTGAGTATCTGAAGATTTGAGCACAGAGGAGGGCTTACCAAGAGAATACTATGTTGGCGCTGAAGAAAAAGTATGGGGAAGGGTCAAAGGGTTTGCTTTAAATAAGACAGGAATGTCCAGGCAGGGCAAGCTTATGCAAGGTCTTAGTTTTCTGCATGGAGAGTGAGGTGCAGCTGCTGAGGAGAGGGGAGAAAGAGAGGGTGGCCCTGCAGGCTGGCAGCTCTTCGCAGGTGGTACTTCTGACCCAGCTAGTGCAGGTCCAGGGGACTCAGAAACACACCGTGAGGCATTCTCTTTGAAGCAGAGGTGAGTGAATAACACTGCACATAAAGTGCCAGATAGTCAATGTCGTAGGCTTTGCAGGCTTCGTAGACGGAAACAGCTACAGATTATATGTAAATAAATAAGTAGCCATGGCTGCATTCTAATAAACCTGTTTTTTTGTTTGTTTGTTTGTTTGTTTTTAGTTTTTCAAGGTAGGGTCTCACTTTACCCCAGGCTGACCTGGAATTCCCTATGTAGTCTCAGGGTGGCCTTGAACTCACGGCTATTCTCCTACCTCTGCCTCCCAAGTGCTGGGATTAAAGGCGTGCACCACCATGCCCGGCCCTCTTTGTTTTGTTTTTGTAAATAAAGGTTTATTAGGAGCTGAGTGTGGTGGCGCACGCCTTTAATCCCAGCACTCGGAAGGCAGAGGTAGGAGGATCGCTGAGAGTTCGAGGCCACCCTGAGACTACATAGTTAATTCCAGGTCAGCCTGGACCAGTGTGAGACCCTACCTTGCAAAAAACCAAAAAAAAAAAAAAGAGAGAGAGAGAGAGAGAGAGAGAGAATTTGACCCAACTGATATAGTTTGCCCAATTTTTAAAAAATACTTATTTGCAAGGAAAAGAGAGACTGTATGTGTGTGTATGGGCCCCCCCAAACCTTTTTGCCACTGCAAGTGAACTCCAACTGCATGCATCGCTTTGTGCATCTGGCTTTCTTTACATGGGTACTGGGGAACTGAACCCAGGCCATCAGGCTTAGCAAGCAAGCACCTTTAACCACAGAGCCATCTCTCAAGACCCAGTTTGCCCGATTTTGCTATAAATCATGAGGCAGAGGAGCCAGGTCTGCTTAGTCATCTGTCCAGAGGGTGGAAAGGTGGAATTCTACAAGTTAGCACAGCTGTGGTTTTGTCAAATATGGCCAGTTTTGTCTACAGAGTGTTTATCATCCATGTTTCGTCCAATATTGAGTTTCTGCCAACCTGACAGGCAAGCAGTAGCACTATCTCAGTGTCATTTTGTATAGCACTTGTTCTTGTTTGTTATGAACCATCCCTCCTCTGGCTATTTCAGTATTAGATCATCGTTCTTCTCTTCCTGATTTACAGAGGTTTTAACGTGTACTCTGCGGTTGGACACAGCAATCTATAGATGTTGCCAGGCAAAGTGGGTGATGTCTGTTCAAATGATCATGATACTGAGGCTGGGGCTGGGCATGGTGGCACACGCCTTGAATCCCAGCACTCAGGAGGCAGAGGTAGGTGAATCACCGTGGGTTCAAGGCCACCCTGAGACTACACTGTGAATTCCAGGTCAGCCTGAGCTACAGTGAGACCTTGCCTCAAAAAAAAAAAAAAATAAAATAAAAAGACCATGGTAATGAGCAGTCATCTATGGAAGCTGGGATTGGGGAAATTAAGTAGGGACTCCAGTGAACAATGATATGTATGAGACAACCTAGGGGAAGAAGCAGATACAGGAGAGGTGACAAAAACTGAGTCCAAGAATGTCAACATTTAGAAACGGGACAAAGAGAAACAACAGCATAAGCTGAGGAGCTTCCAGTAAGCAGCAGGCAGCCTCAGAAGTGAAACTCAGAGAAGATCACCCACTACTAGAGATTGAGTAAGGCCATGTAAAATACTGCCTTTTTTTTTTTTTTTTTTTTTTTTTTTTTGGTTTGAGGTGCCCTCGAACTCAATTCTCCTACCTCTGTCTCCCAAGTGCTGGAATTAAAGATGTGTGCCACCATGCCTGGCTTTTTTTGTTTTTGTTTTCTTTTTTTGGTTTTTCGAGGTAGGGTCTCACTCCAGCTCAGGCTGACCTGGAACCCACTATGTAGTCTCAGGGTGGCCTCAAACTCACAGTGATCCTCCTACCTCTGCCTCCCAAGTGCTGGGATTAAAGGCATGCGCCACCAAGTCCGGCTTTTTTTTTTTTTATATTTTTTTACTGTGACTTTTTTTTTGGGGGGAGTCAGAGAGAGAGAGGAACAGAAAGAGAATAGGCGCTCCAGCAGCCTCTCAGCCGCTGTGAACAGACTCCAGACGTGTGCACCCCCTTGTGGGAAAGTGCAACATTGCGCCCTTGCATCACTTTTGTGTCTGGTTAAACATGGGACCTGGAGAATTGAACGGGCATTCTTACGCTTGACAGGCTTAACCTTAACCACTAAGCCATCTCTCCAGCCCTACTGTGACATTTTTTAGTGAGAACTAATTACTGGATTAGACTGTGATCCTGACACGTATATTTTCAGTGACGTGGTGGGGACACATGCTGCTCTCCCTGAACGTGAAGTGGTTAGAGAAATACAGTAGGCTGCGGGCTACTGGAGGTCATCTTCCCTTAGGTTAGAAACTGAAAGCATGACCACATTTCACTGCTCAGGGACAGGCAAGGGAGCTGCACTTAACCAGAACTAGGGCTCTGTCCAGCACAGATAGATGGACTACAGCTCCATGTGGGATGTTGAGAAGAGGGAAGGAAGAAGGATCACTAGTTAGAACACAGTAGAACTGGCCCAGGGCAATCTTGTCTACTTCATAAACACAGCATACAGAACAGAACATGCAGAGTCGCACGAGCTTGCTGTAGGTAGCTGACGCTGTGTGTAGCCCAAGAAGGAAGCATCCGACACCTGGTAAGTAGTTCTCAACTTTATTCTGATCTGAGTTTACAACAACTGAAAAGTGCGAGAAGTCCATCGTGAATGGGTGTGCTATACCTTAACCATAAGGTAAGAAAGCCCACCTACAGAAAGACTTTGGAAATGGACCTCAGTAGGTTACATCATTGTCAGTCTGTGACGAAGGATTTTTTTTTGATATCTCCACAAAACACAGTATCACCTGTTTATATTTTATCAAGTTCTAAGAAACTGTGTTTGAAATTAAAAAAAAAAACAGTGAATGGACAAAAATAAAAATTGTGAGTTTTTAAAGTTTTGTTTGTTAAAAAAAAGTTCATTTGTATATAAATAAAGTACCTGAAAAATTATTGAAAAAAATCTGAAATGTGTTTTTATGTAGTATAAAAATACTGCTAATTTATATAAGACAGTGAAATTATTTTTATGGGCAAATAAAAGAAATCATACTTATGTGAAATCTTTCAAAGACTAGTAATACTTTTACAGGAATTCATATCCCTTTCTACTTTGTATCTCATTTGTTCTAGCTTTTGTCCATTACATTTCTTTTAGACATTTCATTGCTTTAACCCAGGGTGAGTAACAGGAGAGAAAGGGACAAAATTCAAACCAGTCATCCCAGGCACTCTACCTGTGGCAGACGGCATGATCTGGGAAGGTAGTGGCAACTAGATGCTCAATGAGATAAGGCATTGCTTTCTATACCAAGTTTTCATTATAAAAATGAAAAATATTTTATAAGTAAAATATTTTCATTATTCCATCTAAGTTTTCCATGATCTCAGGACATGGACCATTCAAAGTTGGCTGCACTCACCATCAAGATACATTAGATGGCAGTGTCCCCGCATGACTTCAGAACATACAGCATACATACTCTATTTGACTTTAGGAAACCCTGTTTCACCAGCGGACTTCCTCTCAGTTCATTAGGTAGATATTCTTGGTACATGGGGACAAAGAGGGGTCGCAGATGAGTCAAAGAAAATACACTGGCCTAGAAGACCCAAGACCTAGGAGCTCACACTTTGGTCACTTTTGAGTTTCTATTTCCTGATATGAAATCCAGACAGGTATATCAACCTGGCCTGTCTCACAGGTACAGGTACTTGAACAGGACTGAAATGTGGAATGTATCAGACTAGCATTGGTGACTGCTGCTTGAAAACTGTGGCTTTCTCTGGATTTGTTTGCTGGGATTAATTTTCTTGAACCCATAATAAGTAAGCTTGAGGCAGGAGGACTGCAAAGCCAAGCCCATCCTGGGTTACATAAGACCCTGTCACAAAACAAAAAACACAATAAAAAAGAAACAGACCCCAAATGCAAATGATTCACATATTTTTTTACAATAAAATGAAAGGTATTATTTGTAAAATTAAAAAAAAAATCTTTGCAGCTAAATATTCAACAACTTAATTTTTCTTTGATAAGAATGTTTACTATGTGACATTATGAGTCTCCAAAGGAGAAATTCCATAATTAGTTCAGTTCTTTGCCTTAAAATTTTAATAATAAGGCAGAAGAATGGAATAAATTTTGAAAATATAACTCTAAAATCACAGCTCTCTTATTTGAAAGGGCTTAAAAAGAATACTTCAATATATTTATAACAACAACCTACTATTTCTATAGTTACACTGACTCACCATGACAATCAACATTTATGTATATATTATTATTCCCTTATCACTTTAACTTATTAAATATCCAGCAGTCTTGAGAGATTGCACTGCGTTTTAACAGAAATATGCTTATTGTTGAACAGCTAAGGTTTTGGTCAAGTGCCTAGAATATTGGCCAGCATTTTAGAGAATGATTTGAGAAATACAGCAGTCTACACGGTGAGGTCCCCTGTGGAAACAAGCCTATGTAAGTGATGACGTGACATGTATAGGCATGAACAGTAACTGAGGGAACCCACCAACTTCTCTTTTAGATAGACAGGTAGGACTCCTTGAAAGAGCAATGGGCCCACTTGCTCTGCTCATTCTAAGTCTTACATCTGAATTCTACAGTACTTTTTAAATAAAAACTACTCATTATAAAGTAGGCAACAAATACTACAGTCTGGTCAGGAGCAAGCTTTTGGGACTAAATAACAAGCATACCAATAAAATGTGCTTATGAATAATTCTACAGCACTATGACCTTTCCTATCAGCAGTCCAGCGTCAGTTCTCCACCAAAAGTGTGCTTGCCCTCCCTCTCTCCCTCTCTCTCACACACACACACTTCACATACCATCTTGTATCTACTGATGCAGCTTGTTATCAATACACTAATGATCAAAAATGGCCCTACATATCTCTTAAGATCATTCTATGATCCTGGGACCTAGTGGGGAGGAGGGAAGGGGTGGAGGAAGGTAAGGCAAGAGGATTGCAAGTTCAAGGCCTGCCTGGGATACATAGTGAGACTGTCTCAAAAGAAAAAACAATGATTCCAGGTCTTAAAAGGCCTGCCAGGAACTTGCAGAGTGGAAGGTAAGTCAGCATCAGCACAGGGTACTTTGACACAGATAAAAGTGAGTTCTTCTTGTGCTTGGCAGAACAAACTTAGGTCAGTTTAGGAGAAGTGATTTATAAACTTATCCTTGGCTAGTATTGGTGAGGGCATCATTAGCACTCATAGAGGCATGGCTGGGTACCTTTCATTTATAGTATGCTTTACAGGATGGCATGTGGGTAAGACAAGGGAAAGCTGAACAGGAAAGCTGTCTGTCATCTAAGCTTGCATCACAACTTACAATGAAGCCCACTTCTTCTAGGTCTGGGAAGCATTCACTGTAAACACCCTATGCTCATTCCTAACTGGTTTCAGAGCTTGGGCTTGGGTCTATGTCCAGGTTAAATTATTTATTCTACAAAAAGCAGCACAAATACCATTCATTCTGGTTTTAGCATAAATTCCTTAAAAAGGACATTAAGGCCATTTAATGGAATCAGGGCAAATCTAAGACTACCCTGGCAAAAGTAACTTGGCAGGCAGAAGAGCTCTGGGCAGGAGTGGTTGTTCTGTGTCCTCCTCTGAGCCAACTTGGGTACAGCCCTTAGGATTCACTAGTCCCCAACATCTCCATCTCGGTCTCCAATGAGCCAAAGAAAATGGAAACTTAAGGCCAACAAAGCTGTCCCGAGCAGATCACCCAATGCGGTCAGATAGGGGATGGAGAAGCTATCAGGGTCCTTTCCTTTCCTCCAGAAGTGGTGCACCATCCAGTCAGCAATCCACAGCAGGGTGAACACCTGAAAGAGAGCGAACACCAGAGATGACATGTGATGCCTGCACATGCTAACCCCATAATGCAGCCACGAACTGAAAAGGAACAGTATATGTCTACATCAAGAACCATGCTGAAGAGGCTGGAGAGACTGCTCAGTGGTTAAGACACTTGCTCGCAAAGCCTAAGAACCCAGGTTCCATTCCCCAGGACCCACATAAGCCAGATGCACAAGGTGGTGCAAGCATCTGCAGTTGGTTTGCAGTGGTTAGAGGCCCTGGTATGACCATTCTGTCTCTGTCTGCCTCTTTCTCAAATGAATAAACTTTTTTTTTTTAATAACCATCCTCTGGCTGGAGAGATGGCTTAGTGGTTAAGTGCTTTACTGTGAAGCCTAAGGACCCCAGTTCGAGGCTCGATTCCCCAGTACCCACATAAACCAGATGCACAAGATGGCACATGTATCTGGAGTTTGTTTGCAGTGGCTAGAGGCCCTGCTGCACCCATTCTCTCCCTCCCTCCCTCCCTCCTTCTCCTCTCTCTCTCTCTGTCACTCTCAATTAAATAAGAAACTTTTTAAAAATAATAAACAAAATTAAAGAAAATGTTAAAAAAAATAACCATGCTCAAGAGCCAGGCGTGGTGGCACATGCCTTTAATCCCAGCATTCAGGAAGCAGAGATAGGAGGATCACTGTGAGTTTAAGGCCGGCCTGAGAAAACAGAGTGAGTTCCAGATCAGCCTGTGCTAGAGCGAGACCCTACCTTGAAAAAAACAAACAGGGCTGAAAGGACAGCTTAGCAGTTAAGGTACTAGCCTGCAAAGCTAAAGGACCAAGGTTCAATTCCCCAGGACCCACGTAAGCCAGATACACAAGGTGGCACATGTTTCTGGAGTTCATTTGCAGTAGCTGAAGGCCCTGGCGTGCCCATTCTCTCTGTCTGGCTCTGTTCTCTCTCAAATATAAATAAAAAATATAAAAAGTAGAAAACAAACAAAAAATAAAGAATCATGTTGAAAAGAAGAAATGCGTAATTAATAGCAAAAATTTCTTTTATAAGAAAAAGTAGCAGGTTTGGTTGCAGTTCGTAGGGTTTTTCAACTTTTCACATGTATGTTTTCATTTGAATCCATATAGTATCAACCTCTGCATTGGGTTACAAATGGCCAAATCATTTTGGGCCTGACACCTTTACCAAGAAGGAGGGTGGCTGGTCAAAAGATGGAGAGAGAGGGACCAAAGACAGGTCCCAAAGGGTGAACTTCAGCTCTCCTTGGACGTGTGTCAGAGACGTGCACTTTAAGCCCTCACATCTGCTGCATGAGTCTAAGTCCTCCTTCATGTTTCAGAGGCAAAGACTGTGGCAATGAAGAAAGTTAAACTAGGACAATCTGTTTGGGGTGTGCAGGAAGCATTGGATATTAGAATCCTGAACTTAGACATTTAAGATTTGGATTTGAGCCTCTAATTCCAGCACTCAGGAGGCAGAGGAAGGAAGATTGTTGGAAGTTAAAGGCCAGCCTAGGTACAGGGTGAGATACTGTCTCAAAAAAATAAAGTAAAATGAAGGACTTGGGTTTGATTCTCGGGTCTTCTTTGGACAGATTTCTACTACTCTGAGCTTAAATTTCCTTATTGAAGAAAACAAACCCAATAGGGCTTCAAAAAATAAATGAAAAGGTCAGCAGGAAAATGCCAGCCACCCAGCTCAGAGCAGCAGACCTGCTATAGAACTCCATGGTACTTCAAGCTTGAGACTCAGTTCCAAGAGCTGCTAGTTGAAAAGTGACTCCTCCCTTCCAAAGAAGGCCCTCACTGTAGGCCTTCCCCAGCTGGGAATCAGCCATGACAGACCCTGCTCCATGCCACCCTGGCTTCAGGGCCAGCAGCCTGGGGTCAGTGTGGGCCTCACTGGGTGAGAAGAGATGCGAGCATCCTGCAGCTTCAGCTCCACAGGGTGCCATGTTTCCCATCCGAAGTCCCACCCATGCTGGCCCAGCCAAAAGGCACCAGCACCAACCACAACATCCCCATGGGACCTACAGAAGATCCCCTCTGTACTTCCAAACCTTAAGACCACAGTTACTGGTGGTAACTGGTTCTAGATCCTAGCACCACATCTGGTGGGCCCTAAGAAGGGCCTAACCCAGCCTGTGGCTGCTGGTGCCACAGACCCAGGTATCTCCCATACAAATCCTGAGTGGAAATCGTGAGGCCTGGAAACTGTGCCACACTGGTGTCACCTGTACTTGCCCTAAGGGACTTAAGGCACACAGTCCCCTCCATATCCCTCACCACCAAGACCGGAGCAGCTGCTGCCACAAGCCTCAGAGAATCAGGGTTTGATTCTGTGCAGCCTGAAGACACACGCCTTGGAGGCCTACCTCCACTGCAAGGCTATACAACGACGCTTGTGCTGCAGTCGGGAGGGCTGGGACATTCAGAGCCACTGCTCACATTGGTCAGTAGAAGAAACTGTACAGACTACGCATCTGAGATGCCCTAAAACCAACCAAAGGACCTCCCTAGCCAACTGACATCCTCTACCTTACGTAAATAAAACAATCTTTCCCTACAAAGGTACCTCATAATATTGGAAAAAGCAAATGTCAGAGAAAGTGCTCAGGAACTGATGTAAGGATACAAGAATGTGAAAGGAAGCCTGGCCTCTCCAACAGCAGTACTTCTCCACAAGCTGCTCTCAACCTGAAGGAAGTCCTTGACATGCCTGGTAAAGAATTCAAAGTGATGATCCTACCAAAGCTCAGGAATAAAACACTGGAGGGCAGGGACAGACAATGTCAAGAAAGGAGAAAACATCATAATAAGACACTGGAGGGTGGAGAAATGGCTTAGCAGTTAAGGCGTTTGCCTGCAAAGCCAAAGGATCCTGGTTCGATTCTCCAGGACCTACGTAAGCCAGGGGCACAAGGGGCACATGCATCTGGCGTTCATTTGCAGTGGCCAGAGGCCCAGGCGTCCCCATTCTCTCTCTGTCTGCCTCTCTTCTATCTCTCTCTGCTTGAAAATAAATAAATAAAATATTTTTTAAAAATATTAGCAAACTGGGGCTGGAGAGATGGCTTAGCAATTAAGGCGCCTGTCTGCTAAGCCTAAGAACACTGGCTCGATTCTCCAGGTCCCACATTTAGCCAGATATGAAGTGATGCAAGGTCGCAATGCTCACTTGCCCAAAAGGGGGTGCATAGCATCTGGAGTTTATTCACAGTGGTTGAGAGGCCGCTAGTGCACCCATTCTCTATCTATCTCTCTCTCTCTCCAAAAAAATTAAATTTAATTTAAAAAAATTTTATGCACACACACACTGAATTCAAGAGCACATGGAAAAGATTAACAATGTGATCGTGTGGGATTCATCCCCAGGATCAAAGGATAATTCAATATATGTAAATCAATAAATGTGATACACATATCAACAGACGAAAAGACACAAACTGTACAGTCATTTCAGCATATACAGAAAAGTATTCAATAAGGTATGCTATCTGAGGGCTGGTCATGGTGGCACACCCTTTAATCCCAGCACTTGAGAGCTTGAGAGGCAGAGGTAGGAGGATCATTGTGAGTTTGAGGCAACCCTGAGACTACAGAGTAAATTCTAGATCAGGTTGGGCTAGAACAAGACCCTACCTTAAACAAAAAGATACACCATCTCTTCAAGATTAAAACTCTTGACAAACTATATATTGAAGGAAAATACTTCCCAATCCTAAAGGTTACATGAAGGCTAATATCATATTAAATGGGGGGGATGGGGTCATGAAAACGTTTCCTCTAAGATCAAGAAGGAGGCCAAGAAGTTCCCTTTCACCAATCACTGAATCCAGTACTCAAAATCCTCGCTAGACCAGGCAAGGGAAGGAGATAAAGGATGTTGACATTGGAAAGAAATAACAAAAGGTCAAAAGCTAGAACTGGAAAGAAAACATTTTGGTTGACTACAAATGGAAGAAGAAAACTCTGTGTACCACAGTATATGGAGGTTCAATAAAGACATTTGCTGAGTGAGTGAGCCCTGAGTACAGGAGGAAGAAACCTTTTAAAGAAAATAAGGGTAAACTAATTTCACTGAGATTAGAAGAAATGTAAATGAATGAATTTGTTAGATCATACAAAATAACTAGTATTTTAAATGCATATTTAATTTTTTTTTTTTTTTTTTTTTGGTCTTCCGAGGTAGGGTCTCACTCTAGCCCAGGCTGACCTGGAATTCACTATGTAGTCTCAGGCTACCTCTGCCTCCCAAGTGCTGTGATTAAAGGTGTGCACCACCACGCCCCGCTTTAAATAATTTTTGAATTATATGTAACATACTTATAATTTATCAATCCCTGGTATAATGTCAAGATTAAATAAGGACTACAGAGATTGCTCAGTGGTTAAGGTGCATGCTTGCAAAGCCTGAAGCCTTGAGTTCTATTCGCCGATACCCACGCAAAGCCAGATGCTTACAAAGCATGTGTCTAGAGTTCATTTGCAGTGGCACTAGGCTCTGGCACACCCATTCTCTCTCTCTATCTCTTTTACTGTTTGCAAATAAATAAATAAATAAAATTATATACACACAAAATGCAAATTTTGTCTGGAATTTAGCCTCATATACTGTGGATCTTGACTCCAGATGAGGTTAAAAGACTGAATGCGAGGGTTGTCAAAAATTTGTCAACAGAAAAAGGTATCTGAATGCATAATGACCAAAAATTAACTCAAAACCAAACAAAATCAGGCGGTGTCTCTGGCAGTGTGCACCATGACAAAGGATGTGCCGTCACCACGTGAGGCCAGCATGCACTGCCTGAGATAACCTGACTCTGATCTGAGACTGTCATATGCTGAGAACTGCAGTTTCTACTGCAGACACAAAGCTCCTGATCTTATAGCAACATAACGGTTTAATTGTGGAAAACAAAGATTTTTAACTCAGCACACAGGCATCAAATTAATTCATTTTTCTATTGAATTGTGTTAGAGCATTTGATTTTATTATCTTTTGTGGGTGGGGAATTTCGAGGTAGAGTCTTGCTCTAGCCCAGGCTGACCTGGAATTCACTATGTAGTCTCAGGGTGGCCTTGAACTCACAGCAATCCTCTTACGTCTGCCTCCTGAGTGCTGGGATTAAAGGTGTGCGCCACCATACCCAGCTTAGAGTATTTGATTTTAAAAATTGCTATTTGACTACTATTGTGGTCTGGCTAACTGGATAACATATTATGACCACCAAACTGCCATCTAAATATTTATGTTTATGCCCATATACTAATGCTACTCTTACTTCTGGTTAGAGAAGTTTCTCTTTTCAGATGATGGTGATCACTAGAGTGACTCAAAACTCACCAAATGCTGAATAGTGACAGAGTGTTTAACACTAGGTAACACCCTTCAAGGCTCAAGAACCACTGAGGAAGAGGTGGTGGAAAGAATGTAAGAACCAAAGGAAGGGGAGGAGTTTTATGATAGTGCTTCCAGATACAAAGTGACCATAGTACTCATGACCTCAATGGCTGATGCTACCTACACAAGACCTGCAGAATGGGGGGACAATAACATCAAAATAGAAGACAGACTAGCTGGAAAGAAGGGATTCATGGGGGAGAGTTGGGAGGGAGAAGAGAAAGGAAGGAGATGAAAGGAGATTCTGATCATGTTATATTGTCTATATGGAAGCTGTCAATAAAAAGTTTAAAAATGCTCCTGAGTTGCTGACATGAGTTTCATAAAAAAGAAAATCCGAGCCGGGCGTGGTGGCGCACGCCTTTAATCCCAGCACTCGGGAGGCAGAGGTAGGAGGATCGCCGAGAGTTCGAGGCCACCCTGAGACTACATAGTTAATCCCAGCACCAGAGTGAGACCCTACAAAACCAAAAAAAAAAAAAAAAAAATCATTGGATTTCAGGATTTCCAATAGTTTCTGAAATGGCCTTAAACATAGTTCTGCTTTTGTGTATTACACACTTATGCAACACAGCATACTCAGCACTTCCGATTATAAAATCAAAGTACTGATCTTCTCTGAAAACACTGAAGACACTCTACATCCTGCAGGATCAAGTATTCTGCCAAGATTTATTTATGTATAATGCAAGCATGTCCATCTCATTAGTATGCAGATATATGCTTTTATCTTCAGAAATGGTAAAATTATACATGTACCAAAGAATTTATTTTAAAATAAATTCCTTTATAATTTATTATCAGTAAATGTTTGATTTGTATACCTATTTTATAAACCTGTATACCCAGGGTCACAAAACAATTTCTCAGGCAAAGCTGGGTGTGGTAGCTCATACCTATGATCTGAGCACTCTAGAGGCTAAGACAGGAAGATGGTTGTGAATCTGAGGCCAGCCTGGGCTACAGAGTGAGTTCAAGGTCAGCCTGGTCTAGAGTGAGACCCTGCCTCAAAAAAAAAAAATCTCAGGCCAAAAAGGACCATAAGCAGCCCACGTAAGCCAGATGCAACAGGCCTCAGCTATCCAAACATATCCTCAGCCAAAAAAAAAAAAAAAAAAAAAACCACTTCTGGTGGTATCACCATACCTGATCTAAAGCTATATTACAAAGCCAGAGTGACAAAAACAGCATGGTACTGGCATCAAAACAGAAACATAGACCAATGGAAAGAATTGAAGACCCAGACCTTAGGTCAAGTAACTACAGCTGCTTGATCTTTGACAAAGGAGCCAACAATGTAGACTGGAGAAAAGACAGCATCTTCAACAAATGGTGCTGGACAAATTGGATGACCATATGTAGAAAAAGAAAATTAGACCCACTCATTTTGCCATACACAAAAATCAAGTCCAAATGGATTAAAAACCTCAATATAAGACCTGAAACTCACTCTTCGGTTGGAACCATGGAGGGTACTGAAGAGAAGAAAAAGAAGGTCCGTGCTGTGCCAGAAACTCTTAAGAAAAAGTGAAGGAATTTCACAGAATTGAAGGTGAAGCGCCTGAGGAAGAAGTTTGCCCAGAAGACGCTTCGAAGGGCAAGGAGGAAGCTTATCTATGAAAAGGCTAAGCACTACCACAAGGAATACAGGCAGATGTACAGAACCGAGATCCGCATGGCTAGGGTGGCCAGGAAAGCTGGTAACTTCTATGTACCTGCAGAACCCAAACTAGCCTTTGTGGTCAGAATCAGAGGTATCAACGGCGTGAGCCCAAAGGTTCGCAGGGTGTTACAGCTTCTTCGCCTTCGCCAGATCTTCAATGGCACCTTCGTAAAGCTCAACAAGGCTTCCATTAACATGCTGAGGACTGTGGAGCCATATATCGCATGGGGCTACCCAAGCCTGAAGTCAGTAAATGAACTAATCTACAAGTGTGGTTATGGCAAAATCCGTAAGAAGCAAATTGCCTTGACAGATCACTCTCTGATTGCTCAATCTCTTGGTAAATACGGCACCATCTGCATGGAAGATCTGATTCATGAGATCTATACTGTGGGAAAACACTTCAAGGAAGCAAATAACTTCCTGTGGCCCTTTAAGCTGTCCTCTCCACAAGGTGGAATGAAGAAAAAGACAACCTACTTCGTGGAAGGTGGAGACGCTGACAACAGAGAAGACCAGATCAATAGGCTTATTAGAAGAACGACGAACTGAGGTATCTACCACAGTATTTTTATACTCTGGTCAGTTAATAAACATTGACTGCTGGCAAACTGAAAAAAGAAAAAAAAAAGACCTGAAACTCTTCAACTCCTGGAAATAAAAATAGGGGAGGCATGCTCCATAATATAGGACTGGGAAAAGACTACCTGAACAAAACCCCAGTAGCCCAGGAAATTAAACAAACACTCAACCAATGGGATTTCATGAAGCTAAAAAGCTTTTGCATAAACATACCATAAGCAGAACCAATAGATTACCTACCGAGCAGGAGAAAATCTTCACCAGCTATACCAGACAGAAGCCTAGTATCTAGAATCTACAAAGAACTCAAAAAACTAAACAATAAAAGATCAAACAACCCATTCCAAAAGTGGGGCAGAGAACTGAATAGGGAGTTCTCAGAGGAAGAATTACAAATGACTAACACATGCTTAAGAAAATGTTCAACATCCTTAACTATTAGGAAAATGCAAATTAAAACAACCATGAGATTCCACCTTACCCCAGTAAGGATAGCAAACATTGCTTAATTCATAATAGCTAAGAACTGGAATCAACCCAGGTATACATCATTGGATGAATGAACCAAGATGTAGTATATCTACACGATGGATTTCTACTCAGCAGTAAGAAAAAATAACACAATGAAATTTGTAAAAGATGGTCAAACTTGGAGCAGATCATACTAAGTGAACTCACATAATCACAGAAGGACAATCGTCACATGGTCTCACTCATCTGCGGTTCCTAACCTGGATCAGCCCGAGTTGCTGAAATGCCTGAACGGCATCTCGAGGCTTGTACAATAGGGAGGGTAGGGCTTGGGAAAGGGGAAGGGAAAGGGTGGGGGGAACACAAAACTGAACCCAAATTGAACTGGTACCATAGAAACCTATATTCTGGAAGTTAGACTAAAAGGTTGAATCCTCAACAAGGCCTTAGGGAGAGTATCTGAATCAAAGGGCTCTGGAGAGGGTGAGATGAAACCTAACCTTAAATTTCTCCTGTTTCTTTTTTTCTCTCTCTCTTTCTTTTACCTTGGCACTGGCCTGCTATTCTCTGTACAGAACATAGTTAACACAACGAGCTGTTGATAGAAGAGACCTAACACTCCCAAAACAAACAAGACAGACTTCTGTCAGAGCACTTGATTACCCACCAGAGGTTAATGGTGTGACCCCACTGCTGAAGACACCATACGCTGTTGGCACAGACTATGGAGAGACCTGGCTGGAATCTGGAAGAGAGCCAGTCCCCAGAAAACAGTCAGCCCATCTAATGCTGGAAGGCACTACATGAGCTACCGGGGGAAGTGGCCAACATCTGTCTGAGCAACTGAAAATCTAAGCTACTCAGAAGCAAACAACCTGTGGTGATGCTCACGTAAGTGCACTAGTGGCACACAGCCATGGTGGGTAAACAACTGCTCTTGGACTGGCTAAAAGATCCACTCAATGGAAAGGAAACCATATCTGGAACTGGGAAACAAGTCAGAATCATATCCACTAATCTCCCACTAATCTCGGGCTATATGGGTCTACTAAGGGTCTACACCCTTTAAATTCTCTCTAAATTAATAATAGTTATCCTATTTAACCAGTGCTGACTTCACTCTCCATTGGAGATTCTGCTTTTCTTTTTCAGATGGGAGCAGGACCTGGGGAGATAAATGACCGAGCGCACTCTACCCCGGCCCCAGCTGAAACCACAGAGGAATTGGGGAAATGAGCAAGAGTGCTGCTTTCTCAGTGAACCTGACATTAACACAAGAGTGAAGGAGACAGACACTGAGGACACTCAACACCTACCAAAGCAGAGATCCAGAGGTTCCTAAGAGCCCATCACTGAAATAGGCTTAAAATGCACCCAACATGGCTCAGGGACTTTTTTTTTTTAATTTTATTTACTCTTATGTATATTATTCTGGTTTTACATTCATAGTGGTGACTCCATTATCCTCCTCCCTGTCCTCCCTCTTCCAAAGGGACCCTCATCAATGGGAAATGTGGGTCATGCATTGTGGGGGTAGTCAGGAGCTATGGGGGATAGGCCAAGTCTCTGTGCATAATGCCCCAACTTGTGGTTCTAACATTCTTTCCGCCCCCTTTTCCGCAAATTTCCCTGAGCCACATTGGGGTCATTTTAGCTCTACTTCAGTGATGAGGTTTTGGGAGCCTCTGTGTCTCTGGATATCTGGCTTAGTGGGAGTTAGATGTTCTCTGTGTTTATCTCCTTCAACTTTTTTCTGGTGTCATGATCTCCAAGAGCGCTGAACTCTTGCCCTTCCTCCACATTACTCTGTGGTTTCAGCTGGAGCCCTGGTGAGGTGATTGGCTGATCCTCTCTTCAGGTTCGTTGTCCATCTGGAAAAAATAAGCAAATTCTCCAACGGAGAGAGAAGTTAGTGCTAGATATATGGGATGGCCATAGATAGCTTGGAGGGAATTTTATATGGGTAGGCTCTCTTCTAGCCCACTTTTGATGGTATCTTGGTTGGATACTGAGCTCATTTTTCATACATGGTTTTGATTTATTTCCCAGTTCCAGCAATGAGTTCCATTCCACTGAGTGGATCAATTAGCCAAATCAAGAGCCGTTGGTTGCCCACCATGGCTGTGTGCCACTACTGCACTTGTTGGCTCAGGGAATTTTGCAGAAGAGGGGGCAGAAAGATTATTAGAGCCACAAGTTGGGACATTATGCACAGAGACATTGCCTCTCCCCCATAACTGACTGCTACCCCCACATGCATGACCCACAATCCCCATTGGATTGACCTGCATCCCCAACGTGGAGGGAGTCTTCGGAAAAGGGGCGGGGATATGGGAAACGATGGTACCAACATGTGTTGTTTACATACTAAGTATGTCCATATCTAATAAAAATATTATTTTTAAAAAGGACCATAAGTAGAAAAGTTTACAAGGCCCTGGTCAAGACAGAACTGGCAATGAAACCCTATGAGCCAAATTCAACATTATGTCTGCTTTTGTAAAGTTTTATTGGAGCATAACTCTTCATTTGTTTTGCTAATACCCTGTTTAGTCCTTTTTAAATCCTTACATTTTTATGAAGTAGGTACATTCATTACTCCCAATGTTCACTTAGAGAAACTGAGTCGGGAAGGCTAACCAGCTATGTAGTTGTTAAGAGTGCATATGGTCCACAAAGCTTCAGTTTACCATCTGGCCTTTCACAGACAAGGTGGTATACCTATTCAGGAGAAAACTATATAGGAAAAAGAAATTCTAATGGGCTGGAGAAATGGCTTAGTGTTTAAGGCACTTGCCTGCGAAGCCAAAGGATCCCAGTTCGATTCCCTAGAACCCATGTAAGCCAGATGCACAAGGAAGCATATACATCCTGGAGTTTGTTTGCAGCCACTGGAGGCCCTGGCACACCCATATTCTCTCTCTCTCTCTCTCTCCCTATTTCTCTCTCTGAAATAAACAAATTAATTAATTAATTTTAAAAAAAGAAATGCTAAAGTACAAGAGAAAGGCCATCATGGACTACATTGATACCATAAGTGCCACCTACACCCTCAAAGAAAAAGAAAATAGAAAAATACATCCTTACCCCATATCTCATAAATTCATGGTAAATATATATATATATGAAAAGAAATACCTGAAAACTTTTATAAGGACATAGGGAATAAATTAATAAATAAAATATGTATAAAAGGAATGGCTTATTAAATTTCATTAAATATTTCTGTAGTGCAATCAATAAAAAATCTTGCCTCAGGCTTTCAAAATATCCCTGCCTTGCATTGAGCTGACAAAATGCCAGCTGAGAGTAAAACTGTCAGCAGATCTGGAAGCAGAAAGGAAACCAAATCTAAAGACTGCTGCCTGGGAGACCAGTTAGGCACCTGGAGACGAACAGGAAAACCTGGGAGAAGATCAAACGAGAGACAATGAGTGCCAGAAAAAGAAGAAAAAAAGGTGAAGGCAGAGAACAAATAAAGAAAGAAAAACAAAGAAGAGAGAGAAAAGCCAGAAGAGTAGGCAATTCCAGCAGGAAGCAGCTGTCAGGTTGATGGCATTTAATTCTTGGCATGAAGAAATGGAGACGGCTTAGTGGTTAAGCACTTGCCTACAAAGCCTAAAGACACAGGTTCAATTCTCCAGGTCCCATGTAAGCCAGATGCACGAGGTGGCACATGTGTCTGGAGTTCGTTTGCAGCAGCTAGAGGCTGTGGTGTGCCCATTCTCTCTCTTCCTTTTTCTCTCCCTTTTGCTGTCTATAATAAATAAATGTAAAAACTTTAAAAAAGAAAAGAAATAGAAGATTAGAAGCCAGCCATGGTGGTAGCACATACCTTTAATCCCAGCACTTGGGAGGCAGAGGTAGGATAGCTGAGTTTGAGGCCAGCCTGAGACTACAGGTCAGCCTGGGCTAGGGACCCTAAACTTATAAAACAAACAAACAAACAAACAAAAAAGGCTGGAGAGATGGTTTAGCGGTCAAGGCACTTGCCTGTGAAGCTTAAGGACCCAGGTTCAACTTCCTGGAACTCACATAAGGCAGATGCAAGATACATGCACCCAAGGTGGCACATTTGCAGTGGCTAAAGCCCTAATGCACCAATTCTTTCTCTCTCTCTCTCTCTCTCTCTCTCTCTCATTAAAGAAAAAAAGAGGGGCTGGAGAGATGGCTTAATAGTTAAGGCACTTGCCTGTGAAGCCTAAGGATCCCAGTTTGGTTCCCCAGCACCCACATAAGCCAGATGCACAAGGGGCCACAAGCATCTGGAGTTCATTTGCAGTGGCTGGAGGCCCTGATGCTCCCATTCTCTATCTGCCTTTCTTTCTTTCTCTCTTTTTCTCTCTCAAATAAATAAAATATTAAAAAAAAAAAGAAAAGAAAAAAAGAAATTGAAGATTGGCATGTTTCAGGGGAAAATAACTACTTGACAGAACACTCCCTTATGGGATAAGCTATTACCATTGTTTGGCTAAATAGAAATGTTATGCCCATCACATTGCCCTTTAAATATTTGTATGTGTGCTCTCACTTTTGGTCAGAGAACCTTCTTTTTGAAGTTGGCAGTGACTACTGGGGAACCTCAAAACTCATCAAAGTGTTGAGAAGTGATCATTAAGTGCTAAAGCACTAAACGGGACATCTCCCTCACCCCTGTCAGAGCTCAGGAAGCATGTGGAAGAGATGGCAGAAAGAATGTAAGAGCACAAGGAAGGGGAGGAGTGCTTTGGAGCACTATCTTCTGCACTCATGATCTCACAGTGACTGTCATTTTCTGCATAAGGCCTGGACAACACTGGGCCCATCAACATGTCATCAAAGATGATGGAGGACAAGAAAAAAGCAAAGGGCAAGCCAGGTGTGGCAGTGCACGCCTTTAATCCCAGCACTTGGGAGGCAGAGGTAGGAGGATCACTGTGAGTTTAAAGCCACCCTGAGACTACATAGTAAATTTCAGGTCAGCCTGGGCCAGAGTGAAACCTTACCTTGAAAAACCAAAAAAAAAAAAAAAAAAAAAGATGATGAAGGAGAGAGAAAGGCACTAAAACAGAAGAACTAACTGGAAACAAGAGGCTGAGTTACAGTGGATGAGGTACAAAAGAAAGTAACAGGAGGGGATCATGATCACAATACATTATGTACTGTATGAAAATCGTCAATAATAAAAAAGATGTATGACACATACAAAAATATTACCTAAAACTTGATACAGCTGAGTTTATGTATTTAGTTATGTGTATATAGTTCATTATTAATAGTTCTGACTGCTATTGTCAAAAAATATTTGATGGCTTAGCCTGCAAAGTCTAAAGACCCATGTTCAATCTCTCTCCAGATCCCACATTAGCCAGACACACACAGACGATGCAAGCGCAAAGTCGCACAAGTCCATTAGATGGTGCAAGCATCTGCAGTTAGAGTGCAGTGGCTGAGGCTCTCGCACTCTCTCTTGCTTGCTCTCTTGCTTTATCTAAAAAAAAATTTAAGGGCTGGAGAGATTGCTCAGTGGTTAGAGGCACTTGGCTGTGAAGCCCAATAGCCTGAGTAGATTCCCCAGTGCTCACATAAGGCCAGATGCACAAAGTGGCTCATGCATCTGGAATTTATTTGCCCATGGCAGGAGGGCCTGGCACACCTACACTCACTCTGTCTGCCTCTTTCTTTTATTAAAAAAAAATTGATGAGCTGGAGACATAGCTTAGTGGTTAAGTCACTTGCCTGTGAAGCCAAAGAACCCAGGTTCATTACCGCAGTACTCATGTAAGCCAGATGCACAAGGTGGCGCATCCATCTGCAGCTTGTTTGTACAGGCTAGAGGCCCTGGTATGCCCATTCTGTCTCTATCTGCCTCCTTCTCTATCTCAAATAAATAAATAAAATATTTTTTAAAATATTTATTTGCAAGCAGAGAGAGAAAGACAGACAGACAATGGGCATGCCAGAGCATAGTACCACCACAGATAAACTCCAGATGCATATGCCACTTTGTGCATCTGGCTTCATCTGGGTATTAGGGAATTGTACCCAGGTCGTTAGGCTTTGCAGGCAAGCACCTTAACTGCTGAGCCATCTCTCCAGCTCTCGACAGTATCACTGCCTTTTTAATGCAACATGCTTGGCTATAGAATTTAATCATCACTTAAGGAACACGCGCTTTCCACTGGGAAAGCACAACAGATATGAAACCAAGGGTGGACTGTTTTAACATCGTCTGCTCTTCATGAAATATGCATAACTTCTCTAGGTAAATATGCCTTCTGAAAAGGCGACTTTGTAGCCCTGGCTAATTATGCAAGTTTAGATTACTGCTTGGAACTGAAATAAACATGTAAGCACAAGAATATATATTAGCTTTCCATTTGCCTGCGAAGCCAAAGATCCCAGGTTTGATTCCCCAGGATCCACATCAGCTAGAGGCACAAGGTGGCACATACATGTGGAGATCATTTGCAGTGGTGGCTGGAGGCCCTGGTGTGCCCATTCTCTCTCTCTCTCAAATAAATAAATAATTTTTTTAAAAAAGAATATATATTTGCTTTGGGGGATATTGATTTTCTAGCTCCTTCTTTGAGCTACAATCACCACCTTCAGGCATTACCATCCCTGAATGCTGCAAATATCAGTAACAGCTTTGTGTGCTCTGTGAGGAAAGATGATTTTGGGTGGAGGGGGGCGAGAATGCTTTAAAAGATGACACACATCAACTCAAGAATAAACAAATTAGTACAGCTTTTCCTAACTCTACCTTCACCAAGGCAGAGTCCATCGGCCCACAAAAATATCCTTTCCTAGGTCAGTTCCCAGGCTGAAAACCACACTCACCAAACCTAATGTTTAAACATCTGCTAAGAAAAATTTAGGATTATCATTTGGCAAGAATTTTGTCTACTTCTGATTTTTAGATAAAGTCATCTTTTTCCGACCTGAACCTTTTTGGGACGTGAATGAAAGTAGAGATGAATGTGTTTGTTTGTTTACCCTTTTTCTTCCTGAAGACTACGGTGGGTGTTATTATCTCTGTTGTCAGAGGAGGAAATTTAGGTACAGAAAGGTTAAGTGGCTTGCCAGAGTGAGGTTTAACTGAGGCCTGTGTTAACTCAGCCCACACTGCCTCCTCCACTATGTGTCTCCTGCTGGCTTCAGCCACAGCGCAGGGCACGTAAGCAGGTAAGAGCATGTTAGGAAATAGGGTGAGCGAGCCTGCCAAGGACAGGCAAGACGGAAATTTGCCTTGTTGCAGGGCTACCTGGTGAGAGGAGTCTCCTCTCAGAAAATCTTATCCTCAGGTCAGCCTTCATGGAGCTGAGGCCAGCATCAAATGACCGGTGGTGGCCTGAGCAGCCTCAAATGGTTTGTTTAAATGGTCTCAGCCTGATAGTGTCCCAAGGCCTCTGGAAAAAGCAAATAAAAATCCTTTCTGAGTAACAGACCTTTTTGTCCTGGGCTTCAAAGAACTTCCATGATTAAAATATATAGGAAGCCAGGTGTTGTGGCGCACGCCTTTAATCCCAGCATTTGGGAGGCAGAGGTAAGAGGATTGCTGTGAGTTTGAGGCCTCCCTGAGACTACATTGTGAATTCCAGGTCAGCCTGGGCTAGAGCCAGATCCTACCTCAAAGAAAAAAAAAGATATATATATGAAAACAAATTCTCAGGAGTTTACTTACATGCAGAATCTAAAACAGTCAAAGTCAGAAGCCAAGAGGAGAATGGGTGGGGTACGACTGGAGAAATGTGGGGTATCTTCTATTACTTTTCTGCTTTATGTCCCTGAGACAGACTTCCTCACTGAACTTAGAGCTTCCTGTTTTTCAGTAATACTGACTGATCAGGGAATCCCAGGAATCCTGTGTCCCTGTACCCTCTCACCCCCAGAGCTGGGCTTACAGGCATGCACAACTATACCTGGCTTTTTAAATTTATTTACATGGGTGCTGGGGATCGAACCCAGGTCCTCCATGCTTGAGCAGCAAGTGCTCATACTTGCTGAGCCATCTCCCCCGCCCCTTCCCTCATTCAGCTGATCAATAAACAACGGCTCCTGAGGTGCCCATGTTGTAGAAGTGAGCCTGTCAGCGGCTGTTCTGGCTTCTGAGGCAGCTACTTAGGAACTCATGTGCTCCAAGAAACACCAGTGAGGGACAACAACAGTGACACCCAATAATCACATTTCTAGTGATGACATCAGTCCGCTCATGCTTTGGAATGGCTGCCAGTTCCTAAAGCCATGCTTCCCTAAATGTCTACCTAAGCCCAACAGACCATTCTGTTTGAACCTGGCCACTGTAGTTTCCTTACAATGGAAATGAAAGTCCTGAGCTGGGCCTGGTAGCATGTACCTTTAAGCCCAGCACTTGGGAGGCAAAGGTAGAAGGATCCCTGTGAGTTCAAGACAGCTTAGGACTACATAGTGAGTTCCATGTCAGCCTGGGCTGGAGTGAGACTCTACCTTGAAAAAAAAAAAAAAAAAGAAAAGAAAAGAAAAAAGAAAACTCCAACTTTGTCTCTTTTTTCAGATATTGAATGATTGCTCATCATCCTCTGAAGCCTTTGTTTGTTTGTCTTGAGACAGGGTCTAATTACATAGCTCAGATGCCCTCAAGCTCACAGCAATCCTCCTGTCCCAGCTTCCCAAGTGCTTGGACTATAGGCGTGAGTCATCTCACACAGAAGGTTTTGACATAGCTGAGATGTTTGTAAGTGATGTGAAAAGTCTGAAAGGTAGCAATAACAAAAGTGAAGCGATTTTACCTTTAAAGTTAGGCTAATAAGAACACTGACCGATAATAATTCAAGTTTCTCAGTAGCTACAACATATACATTTTGATCCCGCCTCCAAAAATAAATTATCAAAGCATTTTCTAAGAATGAAAGTCAGGCCCACGTATGAAGTCTGGCTGTGAGGGCACAAGAAGACTGCATCCCTAGTAAGAAGTACGACTCGAGCTCTTCTCTAACCACTTCATAATCTAAATCCAATCTCCTCTGGTAAGAGAAGCTTGCCAGCCGCAGGCAAGGCAGTGTCTTCTATTTCTTTTGTGTAGTGACCAGTGCACTAACTGATAAGATGCTGCTATTTATCACTTTCAACCTCACACGTTAGCAATCTGTTCTCATTTTACTTTCTGACAAACATTTCTTTCCCAAGTGAATACACAAATACAGCCATGGGCCTAAAAGTTTTATATAACCAAACTTTCACAATGAATTTTTCATGGACTTTGGTTCTGCTAGAATTTTAGTAAAGTTGATAGTTTTCTTATAAACAATCCCTGTCTAAAATAAGGAACTAAAAGTTTCATCCACTGTTTACCAATCATAGAACACTTTGTTGGAAATCTGTGGGCATCAAGGGCTAGGAAGTCTGTTTTTTCTTTTCCCACTAAGATATTTTATAACATAAAGACATTAAAATGGTTCATATGGATCTATAACCACCACAATAAAAAGGAAAATTAAAGTAATAAAACAGAAGGGCTTTTGCTTTATGCTTAATCGCATGAGTGGTATAAATAATAGGATGGTAACAGAGTTCTCACATTTAGTAGCACTCATCTAATTACATCCAAACTTGAGCTTTTGTCTTTACACAGACAAAAGATGTAGATTTAGGATTTGAAAGTACAAGGGAACCAGCAGAGGCTTTAAATTAAGTAGGGAAATGAGCCGAGAGCTCTGCTGCTCCTTCTTTGCTCCACAGATGTCAGCGTGTTTACATGGCTGATAACTACCTTTGCACCTTCTCAGGTTTCTTAAGCCAATGTACTAGGCCTTTGAAAAACACCGTTTTTCAAAGACAAAGAGAAAGAAAAGCCTGAAGAAGAGAGATGCCTTTCTTTACGTCATAGAAGAAAAGCCAGCAAAGTCCATCACAACTTTGTAATTCCAAATGTGGCTTCAATTTCATAACACGCTTGAGCAGTCATAGTGCAGCAGCAAGAAAAGTCACTGCTCAGAGCGAGAACCCAGTCACCCTGCAGTCCATTGAAAACAACTCCCTAGTCCAACGAAGCCAGCACTGGGGATGTAATGGGCTAGTTTGAGAGAAATGGAAATTGTGTTCTTGAGCCAATAATTGTAGTCTTAACCACAGGTAGCAGTCTCATGAGTGACATGGGAATGGCTAGCTGGATACCTCCTTTTTCCTGCTGTTGAAGAGAAACAAATTCGGTGCAGTGTGCCTGGTGACATATCAAAACTATCTTTCAGCCAGGCGTGGTGGTACATGCCTTTAATCCCAGCACTTGGGAGGCAGAGGTAGAAGGATCACTGTGAGTTCTAGGCCAGCCTGAGACTACCTCGAAAAACCAAAAACAAAAACAAAAAATCTTTCAGCACACACTCAGGCCTTATGTTCCAATGACTCACTGCTTTGGAAATGGACTCTCTAATTTCAAGATGCATGAGTCCCCTCACACAACGTGATCTATGACATACAAGTAGGTTCTGAAATTTAAAACTGGAGTTCATGCAAGCCCAGGGTAAAATAAGAATCTAACTCTACCATCCTAAATCCTAATTTCAAACTCAACTTGAATTTTTTTTTTGAATTTTCAAGCTACTGAATCAAAATTAGAGTGTATATGCTCTGAACAAAAATCCTGCTAACACTTATGGGAAGATGACCAATTTGCAGTATATTCACACTGGAAAGTTCATAATGACAAACATAAGTATTAAAAATCCTGTTAACAGGCTGGAGAGATGGCTTAGTGGTTAAGACACTTGCCTGCGAAGCCTAAGAATTCATATTCAAATCTCCAGGTCTCACATAGTCACTCACAGTGATGCAAAGAGCACAATGTCGCACATGCACCACAAGGGGGCACACGCATCTGGAGTTTGTTTTCAGTGGCTGAAGGCCCTGGCATGCCCATCTCTCTCTCTCTCTCTCAAAAATAAATAATAAGGGCTGGAGAGATGGCTTAGGGGTTGAGGCATCTGCCTCCTAAGTCTAAGAATGCCCGTTCAATTTTCCAGGTCCCACACTTAGCCAGATGCAAAGTGATGCAAGGGTGCAATGCTGCACTTGCCCACAAGGGGCACACTCATCTGGAGTTCATTCACAGTGGCTGAGAGGTTGCTGGCACGCCCATTCTCTATCTCATTCTCTATCTATCCCTTTCTCTCTGACTCTCTCCAATAATAATAATAATAATAAATAATAAATAATAAGCTGGGTGTGGTGGCACACACTGTTAATCTCAGCACTCAGGCAGAGATAGGAGGATCGCCATGAACTCAAGGCAACCCTGAGATTACACAGTGAATTCCAGGTCAGCCTGGACTACAGTGAAACCCTACCTCAAAAAACCAATAAATAAAATATAATATAATTTTTTTTTAAATCCTGGGGCTGGAGAGATGGCTTAGCGGTTAAGATGCTTGCCTGCAAAGTCTAAGGATCCAGGTTCAATTCTCCAGGTCCCATGTAAGCCAAATGCACATGGTGGTGCATGAGTCTGGAGTTCGTGTACAGTGGCTAGAGGCCCTGGCACACCCATTATCTCTAATAAATACATGAATAAAAATAAAATCTAAAAAAAAATCCTGTTAACATCTGAAATTTGAAATCCAAATTCAAAAACACCCATTATAGAAAAGTGCAAAAGTTAACACAAAATATACAAGTTAGACAGAAAGAACATATTAACTTTACCACCCACTGTCGTGAACCATTATTTATCAATATTATCAACTCAAAGATGGTTTTATTTTACTTTTCTATTTCCCTGCATAACAAGCCAGTTCAGCTCTGACACCGGTAAAAACCTCATTTTTAACAAAAAAAAGATGTTTATTTATCACACCGTAAACAGTGCCACCAGAATAGCAGTGATAGAAAACGACTTGCCAAAACCTTACATTTTACCCATTGCTGAAAGTAAGATTAGCCGGGCATGATGGCACACGCCTTTAATCCTAGTACAGAGGTAGGAGGATAGCTGTGAGTTCGAGGCCACCCTGAGACTACACAGTGAATTCCAAGTCAGCCTGGGCTAGAGTGAGACCCCACCTCAGAAAAACCAAAAAGACTACACAGTGGAGAAGGAGAAGTCAGCCTGGGCTAGAAGGAGAGACCCCACCTCAGAAAAGAAGGAAAAAAGGAGAAGGAGAAGAAGAAAGAGAAGGAGAAGGAGAAGGAGGAAGGAGAAGGAGAAGAAGAAGAAGAAGAAGAAGAAGAAGAAGAAAGAAAGGAGGAGGAGGAGGAGAAGAAATAATCGTGGGGTTTTGTGTTTTATTTTCCATTGCCTTTTACTTGAAATACCTACATCAGTAAAAGAACACTGAAAGTGACTTGGATTTTCATCTCCTAGAAGACCGTCATGGGGCACAGGGGTGGCTCCATGTTGGAGAAGGAGTAAGGAGCAAACCATACATGCTTTCCCACAGTGGATGAGACAGGTCAACTAACACTGTCAACGTGCTGCTGAAAAGGCGAAGATGATGGCATTCACGAAATACCAGGGAAAAAGAACAGGCCCTCCAGAATAAGACAGACACCCAAGAAAGGGTTCCAGGAAGAGGGACGTTTAAATGAACGCAAACATGCTGCAGATGACTGTTAGTAAGCCCAAGACAAGCGTTCTCCCTTCAGTCTTCCTTCTGCTAGCTGTCCAGGGAATTAGGAAGGAGCTCTTCAAAGACTATTAGCCTGAAGAGAGGAAAACAGTTTAAAAAAACAGCCAATGAAAGAAAAGACATGACTGTCACCCTCATGATGGCAAAAGTCTAAATGGAGGAAACTAATCATACATTAGAAATCTTTACTATATAATATTAAGTCAAGGTAAAAAAGTTCAGGGCTGAGTACAGTCATA